>CM062294.1:57573989-57955326 GCA_031216915.1 Pictodentalium vernedei | reverse complement strand
TCTGAAATTTTCTGGCATATTGGCCGAAAAATCGGCTCCTTCCTGACTCAGGGGTGGGTTGGGGCACAGTCCTTCATGAAACCCCGGCCCGTACGCCCATAATTCATATGTACTAATTTTTTCCAAAGCACAAAGGACATCACTTGTTTTGCTTTTTATGAAAATATTCTCTAATTATTGAAGAGCAAATTTTGTGTTAAATATTTTGGTGTCCTGCTGTATCTCAAATATCTGTTTTGGCTGCATAAAAACTAGTAGCATCACAAAAATGTTGATTTCCACTAAATTTTCTGTTTTCAAAACTGATCGATAGTTTTGTCTACAATACAGTTTGCCTTTTCACATTAAAAAGTTGGGACAGCCCGTAATTTGTCCAACAAATTACAATTCTCTAGTTTATTTATTTATTGGTGTTTACGGTCATGTACTTCTGCACAATGGCTAATCATGACCATGACAGTGTTATGGGTGGAGGAAGCCGGAGTGCCTGGAGAGAACCACTGAGCAACTGTCAATTCCCACAACATACTAACTCCACACAAGCAGGGTTAGCATTGGTTGAAGACAAGTGCACCATAGACGTGCAGTACACCCGCCTTAGTACACAATGCCACCGTGCCCCCATGTGGGCAGTGGGGTTGAAGTGTCTTGCCCAAGGACACAATGCGGTTGGGGCAGGTAGGATTCAAAACTAGGACCTCTCGGGTTGTAGCCTGCACCCTTACCTACTGAGCCACCATGCACCCCCCCCACCTCAGTTCATAAATTTTATATAAAATTGTGACCCATTAGAAATCCTCTATTTATGCGTGATGAAGCAAACACAACTTGCTTAACCCAATGCATACAATATCAACATTTATTAGGCTTTCCCAAACCCAGTTTGGAAAAGACTCTTGTTATTCTTCTTTTTCAAAAATTTTTCTTCGCTATTTTTTTTCCGCCTTCAGTTTTGGCTGTTGCACTGCTCAAAAACAAGCTGTCAGATTTTAACCAAATTTGGCATACTTATGCAATGTCATAAAATCTAATGAAATGCGGTATCGTCATGTCTGTGAAAATGCGTATTTTCAAAATATTCTGCCAAAACCTTCAAAATTTCACCATTTTTCGAAAGTCTCAAAATTGTTTACAATTATTTAGCTCAAATTTTCCACACATTTACAGCATAATATGATACACTACAATCACCACTCAAATCTTTCATCATTAACCCCCACTGGCCAAAAACGACATGAATATAGCATTTGTTCTTCAAAATTGACCAACTTCAAGGGCAAATTTCTCTAATTGCAAGGTTGCTGTAACAATTATTTTGGTATGTATTGATGCAACAATGATCGCAGAAGCAAGTTACTGTTTACTTTTTAGTCTCAGATTTAACCATCAATCACAAGAATAAGTGTACTGTTTGAAAATGCCAAAATTAGCCATCTTTGGTTGCTTTTTCTATCATTTTGGAAAGGGTTAATTTCAAACACTTTTCATTTACGTATTCACAATTGACTACCGAGCATATTTGCTGTTGTAAGTTAGGTTGTAAAGTTTAATCCTATCCCATTCTAGTTCATACAAGTAGGTACCGTCCAAAAAAACTCCCATTTTTCAGAATTTGGTAAGTTTAGGTAACGATTTACTCCATTTTTAATTGATTGAGCTCTGAATGTTTTCTATAGCTGCATGCAACAGTCAAAGTATGACAAATTTTGTTTTATATGTTATTTTTAAAAGTTTAACCCTTGGCAGATTTGAGACTTCCCATAAGGGTAGTGTCCGAATAAGTGTTATTTTCGCCAACTTTTACATGCGATTTCTCTGCATTGGAGCCATATTTTCTCAAAACGTCTCCCATGAGAAGATAGGGCATTCATCCACGAACAATTTTGCTGTTATATGTTTTATTCCAAGTTTTAATCCTCACCTGGTTGTCAGGCCTTGAACTGGAGTACCCTCAACTTGTATATATTCATTCAAATACCAAGATTCAAGATTCCTCCATGGTTCTTATCAGGCACCCAGTCTGTGATTGATGTTCACACATTTAGTGCATAATATGATACACCAAAATCCCCACAGAAATATTTCAAAATTAACCCCTGTTGGACACAAATGATATGAATGTTAAAAAATTTATAGTAATTTATATATTTTTTATACTTACCAATGACCCAGACATAGCTGGTGCTAACTCTTAAAATATAGGGCCAAACACAAATTTTGCCCCCCAATCCCCAAAATTTGCATCTAAAACTAAAGAAAACATGTCCTGAAAGGCCCTCCACACTTCGCCCCCACTGCGCATGCGCAGTGTCAAGGACGTTCCGAAATTGGCGCCATTAATCATTCTAATAACCAGTGCCTGGTAAGCGCTATGTACTCAGCGGGGAGGCAAGAGTTCCCAACTCCTGGGAGGGCCATCCCCGTCTGGGTCATTGGTAAGTATAAAAAATATATAAATTACTATAAATTTTTTAACATTTTTATACTGTACCAATGACCCAGACATAGCTGAATAGTAAAAAGGCTGGAGGGCCAAGGACATAGAGCAAAATGGAATACGCTCAATAAAATAAAATAGAGTCATCCCCTGTAGGGAAAAAGAAGTAATAGGCCTTACATGTATCTTTCTTATTTATGATAAATTAGAAAGATACAACACCTTCCAAAATTGAGCTTCATACATCCATGTACTCTATTAATATCCAATATAATCCTTATACTAATAATTTTTAAAGTAAGCCAATAAATAAAGTAAGTCTAGAGAATAGAGACTCTTATACTCCTAAAAGTGTCTGAGGATTGCATAATCATGTCCGTTGACATATGCAATATTCAAAAGCTATACTTTAAAAACTAAGACTTGAATGAATTTTAAAAAACCTAAACTTCTCACTAAACAACCATCCCAATAACAGCTCAGAATTACTAACTCCCGAGGAGGTATCCCCTTGTTTTCATAGTAAAACAGGTGACCCAAGGGAACACCCTCCCCCCCCCCCCCCCTTTTTCTTGCCCTGGGTCAAATAGCCCAGAGCGAAGAGGGCAGCCGAACGGAGACACTGCCGAAACAGACAGCCTACCTAGCTATAGTAGCAGTAGATAATAGACCTAACAATAGAGGCCTCCAGAAATGGACTCGATATTTCTAAGATAAAATTCATGAATGTGGATGGCTGAGCGCAATGAGCGGCCTTCAAAAATCTATAATAGCGACACTATTAATGTAAGCCCAAGAAGTAGAAGAACTCTTACTTCATGAGCCGAAATCTTAAGCACAACTGCTAAGTCAATGATATACCATAAGCAGTACCGATAGTTAATAGAATCCATTAACAATAAAATGGAGCGTAACGTCCTTCTACTAGACATCAAAGACAGAAGAAGCTTACGCCCTTTGTAATAAACAGATATCTGTTTATAAATACATAAACTGTACCCGGAAAGAGTAAAGGCCTATGCCCATACGAAGACGGAAGGACCTTAAAATAATAGGTTCCGGATAATAGGAGCCTAACTCTTATGCAACAATCCAACCTAAATAGTAACGGAAGTATTGATTCCGAAACTATGAAAGTGAAAATCATCCATCGATAGTGCATGAAACTCACTGACTCTACAGTAAAAGAGAAACTAACAGAATTACTGTCTAAAAGGTCAGAATTTGAAAACTACTGTTTCCAGAGGCTCAAATGATTACTTAGCTAAATAAGAACCGAAGTTAAAATCCGTATAGGAATTTAATCTAAAGATTCTAAGTCTATTTATCAAAAAGTTACTAACTGACTTAGATAAAGAGACAAAAGACTCAATTGTAAACTATCGTAGAGTGCATAGGTATGAGGTAACATAAACCTATAACCTAAATAATAACAGGCTGCAGTAGATCTTGTGAAACAAGTATACTAAAAAATAGCAATGAGTAGTATGGAGGGATCAACAATATGAACATAATGATCCCTACACCACGACGGAAGAGCCTCCACTTTAGCCGCATAGAATAGCGAAGAAGAGGATCTCCTATAGTAAGAAATCGCGTCCAAAGCTCGTCCAGTACAGTGCTTACAATGCAATACGGACCACACAACGGAATACATGAAGGTTGCGACCTTGCTGGTTGTGATAAAGATGACACGATTTACCCAGTGAAAAAGATCCTCACATAGAGGAAGATTTCACATTAAGACCCACAGTAGACAAGAGAGTAAATTACTCATGATCTCTGTGAAGATAGAGATGCTATCAACAGAAATGTATTGTGGTTGTTTATCTTAGCAATACCTGCTAAAACAACAGCGCCGGAGGATACGCGTATCCTATCATTCCGTCCTATAGATCAATAGAGCGTTAACAATATTAGCTCAGAGATCTGGACAAGCCAACACATACGTCTGCAATTGATTAGCAAGCTGTGTCATAAATAAATCATCATTGAGCGCTCCCATAGATAGCAAATCTGATTGAATACTTGTTTGTTGAGAGTCCATTCTGACAGCAACAAGCGACCCATAAGAGAACGGGAGTCCGATAAAACAATCAGACGACCCGGAATATGACGGACCAAAACTGAACTTGGTGTACTATAACCAACAGACGGATTCTTTCCATTAAATTGAATAACGGAAACGAAAGAGTGCCTCCCTGGTTCCGGAGATACGCCACTACTGTCGAATTAAAGGACAGGAATTTGGGCATGCGTTTCTGAATAATGTTCATGCAATGACATAAAGCAAGCCTAAAAAACATTATTCCGCGGAAGTTAAACTGATTGCTAAAAGACTGCGGAACCCAAAGACCCTGGCACTTCGAATCCGTAGGGATCAGTATTATATCCCAATCTGTTTGACTGGCAACCGTCATAACAGCCACACTCGGGTCCGGCAACTGCGGCGGCACTCTCTGAGTCAACCCCCGAATGTTTGCCCCAGTCTGAATCTCTTGTAACACTAGATAGCCAAGAGAACGTATAAATCGAGCAATTCATGGATTGCCGAAAAGTTGCCGTCGAAGAGAAGCTCCTCCGAGAACGAAGCGACTCTGAGAGAGTTCTTAACCTTACTATCCACGCGTGTGGATGTAGCTAGGGCTGCGTCACGTCTAACTAACTCCAATCAGCCACTGAAGGGCAGAGTTATACGTGAACAAACTACTGCCCTCAAAAGAAATTACATTGAGAATAATATCCCGTAAATCTTTTCTTGAAGACGTAATGATAACGCCTCAGTAAGGCGGGTTACGTATAATAAAGCGTCTAAGTTAAGTCTACTATACATAATGTCGTTCCCAACATTGAAATTGGAAAAGACATAAACGGCGAAAAAGAATATATGCAGTCTTTAATCACACCGTCTAGACGCATATGAACTCTCGGTATGCCCTGCTCTGCCAAAATAAACTATTTGTATAAATGATAAAATGGCAGAAATGAGCAACGCGGACAAGAAACTAAACTAACATGCTTAGTAGCAGGCTTGTATATATATATATATAGCGTCGAAAAATAAAACACATGTTGTAATGACAATATTGGACTGCGTCGGTAAGTCAGGGACAATGTCCCTGAACCGATCGAAAAATCCGAGTCCAATGACGCTATAAGTCTCTTATCCAAGATCGCAGCAATGAAGTCCGAAATAATAATCACTGGAAGATAATGCCAGAAGATATGAAAGGCATCTTCCGATACTACTAAAGGGAAAACTCGAAATCTTTCGAATCCCTTTCGCCATCCTGTCGGACCCTATAAAGCGTTCGGTCGTCCGTAGCTGATGCAACCGCGGACCGCACCGACCCAGCGCCGTCGGATAATTCCTGATTCGACCGAGAAACTGTCAATTGCTGGGATGCTGCGAAACAACTGTGCTAACTCGGATAGCACGTCCGTCACCGAGGCCTGCGGAGAAGCGGTCTTACGATGCATTGCCGCTGGAAGCTCTGTGATCGTTACCCCCGTGCATACTACCAATATGCGAGCGAACGGAGTGTATAGGCCTCGTGTCCCTTGGCTACCGGATGGCGTGACCTATTCGCCGTGGAATCACTGAATGCCGAAACTGATCGGATACTCGAGGTCACGTAGCCAATGTGCGGTCGTGTGCCCTGCTGTGAGGATGAGGAAGCATTAAAGACAGTCTCTCGGACTGTCCATATAACGGAGCGTCCCGACCAATGGACATATGCTCCGAATGTAAAATATCTGAACCACAACATGCGGTCCCCTATGTTGTTGGGCGAGAGAGGGACCTCTCTCGCTCACAGCCCGGACGGACCTGGACAAGCCAGGAACCGGACTAACAGGCTTCCTCCGATCTGTCCTCAATCTGCCGTCACTGGGTGAGTACTAAAGTAATTAAAGTGCTCGCATCACCCAAATCTCCTTCCTAGACCGCAACGGACGAACCCGGCAGCCGAACCATTCGATGAATGTACGCTACACCGGGTGAGCTAGCGAATGTCACTCCGTAGGCGATAGACATATTCCATGAGCACTTATTGCCGCTAACTCTTCATTAACTATGACGACAGAGGCACACTTTTGAAAGACATCTCCATAACTCTTCGAACAAGACACCAGAAATGCTTGGATAGCAAGCATAAAATAATAATATATATAGCGTCGTTCAATAATTCGAAAGTTTGTGTGACATTATTGGACTATGTCGGAACTGAGGGACGATGTCCCTGAACCGAACCAAAAATTTCTAAGTCCACCGACGCTATCAGTTTCTTATCCGGCATCGCAGCATTCTGGTCCGACGAAAGAAGCTGTAGAAGACCAAGTCAGATGACATACACAACAGCATATGTTGTTCCGAAAGGGAAAGCTCGAAATCCTCCGAATCCCTTTCGGTATCCCGTCGGACCGGATGAAACTTTCGGACGTCCGTACCCGCTTCCGCGGAGCGTCCCGACCCAGCATCGTCGGATAAAATATATGCGACAGATTCAGTTGATGCTGGGATGCTGCGATAAACTGTGCTATTAAGGAAAGCACGTCCGTTCCCGAGGCCTGTGCAGTAGCGGTCTTACGATGCATTGCCGCCGGAAGCTCCGTGTACGTTGACTCCCGCACACTTCCTATGCGAACGTCCGGAGTCTGCAGGCCTCGTGTCCCTGGCTACCGGATGGTGTGACCTGGTCGCCGAAGAATCCTTGATCGGCGAAGCTGGTAATATATCGGCGGTCACGCAGCCAAGGTGCGGTCGTGTGCGCTGACGAGAAGAGGAAGCCTTAGCAGTCTCAGCGGACTGCCTATACAACGGAGCGTCCCGAGCGACGGACGTATGCTCCGCTTGCGACACATTTTGTACCACAACATCTGGGGCCAGATGTTGTTGAACGAGAGAGGGGCCTCTCTCGCTTGCCGTCCGGATGGACCGGAACGAGCTATGAACCGGACTAAAAGGCTTCCTGCGTTCTCCCTCCGATCCGCCGTCACTGGGTGTGCATTAGGTTAATTTATAGTGCTCGCATCACCCCAAAATTCCTTCTAGACCGCAACGGACGAACCCGGCTGCCGAACCATTCGGTGAATGGACGCTACACCGGGCGAGCTAGCGGACGTCAAAGGCCGTCGAACCTACTAGGGTCCTCTTAGGCAATTGGCGTATTTACATGAGCACTTTTCCGCTATCCCTTCATTAATTGTGACGACGGAGGCACACTGTTGGAAGACATCACAGATACATCACCCTAATCTTGATCGTCTGAAATAGAAATTGATAAAGTAGAGTGACCCTGCGGGGAAAGGACCGGAGTGTCCAAATCCCCAACAACATACCGTGACATACGCTTCCCATATTGTCATCAAAATCATTCGATACAGAACAGGAGTTAATGCGAGTACACTGACCACATATAGAATGATAATAAAGTCAGAGGAAGACTTCCTCTTAAAACAATTGATCAATATCCTTTCAATGTGAAAAGAAAACAAGTCCTGGTACTCGCACTAACCCCTGGCAATCAAAATACATAATAATAATATGATCCATTAATATAGAAAAAATAATTGAAATCAAAATATTTTGAAAAAATATTTTTTCAGAACAGCCCAAGTTTCTGAAAAGTAACGTTGAGCCCCAATGGATCCCAAGCCTAAGTGTGGACAAAAATTTTAAAAATATTTTAAACAATTTATTCAACACTTACGAACAATAATAATGTATCTAGTTATGATTAAAATAACATCAAGATATTATTTTTTAGAAATCCCCCCCTCACACAGAGGGCTGTTGTAAATGTAAACAATGAGTGTAAAAACACTAAAATAAGACTCCAGGCACCCAGGCCCGAAATCAGTTACCAAAAATACACTATTTGATGCAAAACAGAGACTTCCAGGGAAGAAACTGCAGAACATCAGATGGTAGATGCAGAACACAACGCCTAACCACCCGTAGGTGAAGACGTAAACATGGGGAAAGAACAGAATTCATTCTGTTATTCAGCTAAAACTCCCAAGAAAATTTAGTAATAATAATTACAAAAACTATGCCAAAAGCATGGGAGAATAGCAAGGGGGAACTTAAAGGACAGGGAGAGAGGAAAACACTTAAAAAACAGTGTAACTAAATAATCAGAATGACAACAAAATGGCTGCTGCCTTGAAAATAGGTAACTTAACATAATTTCATTAAAAAATTTTAAGTTACGGCCCTGATAATATTCTGTCACACATTCTTTTCCTCTCCTCCTTCTCTATCCTCCTTAGAATCACCATTTCACTAATATTTATGTGTCTGGCATCATTTAAACTGAGATTTATAAGCACAAAGATCAGTCAGATGTTAACTGATGAAGGGCCAAACTTAGAATGATTAATGGCGCCAATTTCGGAACGTCTTTGACACTGCGCATTTGCAGTGGGGGCGAAGTGTGGAGGGCCTTTCAGGACATGTTTTCTTTAGTTTTAGATGCAAATTTTGGGGATTGGGGGGCAAAATTTGTGTTTGGCCCTATATTTTAAGAGTTAGCACCAGCTATGTCTGGGTCATTGGTACAGTATAAAAATATAGCATTTTATCTTCAAGATTGACTAACTTCAAGAGCAAATTTCTCTAATTGCAAAGTTGTTGTAACATTTATTTTTGTGTGCATAGATGCAACAAGGCTTGCAGAAGAAAGTTAGTGTTTAGTTTTTAATCTCATCTTTAAACCTCAAGCACACTGAGTTTAAGAGTATCATTCGAAAATGCGAAAATTAGCTAACTTCGGTTGCACTTTCCTGTCATTTGGGAAAGGGTTAACTTCAAACACTTTGGTAGGGATGCTTGATGAACAAATCTGCTGCTGTAAGTTATGATTTGGGGCTTAACCCAACATATGCTTTGGCCACTTAAAGAATAGAACTGTCCGGAAAAAAAAACTGATTTTCGGTGAATTTTGCAAACACCTGTACTCATTTCCTCTAATTGCACGGTTGTTGTAGCAATTATTTTGGTATGGATAGATGCAACAATGATTGCAGAAGAAAGTTACTGTTTACTTTTTAATCTTAAGATTTAACCCCCAAGCACAATGAGGGCAAGAATAAGAGTACCGTTACAGAATGCCAAAATTAGCCAACTTTGAATGCTTTTTGTCTATCATTTAGGAAATGGTTAATTTCAAACACTTTGCTTTGCTATATGTAGTCTGCATTTTCACATTGGAAAGCCCGTAATTTGTCCAACAAATTACAATTCTCTAGTTTTTTTTTTTTTTTTAATTTTTCAAAACATTTCAACAAAACTTTATCATGTGACCCCATCACTGGAAAGAGCTTCAGGAGTTTGTTCCAATGAGAGTCACATGATATGGCTCTGTTGAAATCCTTTGAATAAAAATTTGTTCAACTGCTCAATTTGTAAATTATGCAGGTGGATGCTGTTGATTCATTATGTAAAGTGTAAAACTAGTGCTAGTTTTGGGTTCCCACATGAGAACAGGGGTCGATTTAACCAGTATCGCATCGCATTTTTCGATTTCAGCGATGCATTTCATTTCTCTGTATATCATTTTGCGATTCATTATTTAAATATTAATTACCAGTGCCTGGGTCCATCCTCACGTCCTGGTAATGTATCTAGTGTGCACGTTATTGTTTTGATTTTCGATAGAAGGTTAATCATCGAGACAGACACTTCCCGTCATTGGATACAAAACTTGTTTCTGCTATTCATTACGCCAATCGATAACCTTGTAACATAAAAAACACGTGGCTGTGTTTTTATGTCCTAGAGGGGTCAGTTATCATGTATTCACATTTAACCAATGAGAAGTTCTCTTGGTATGAACACACATGGTTTTAATGTTTGTCTTTAGTTCAAATGGTTGACCTGAATGACAATATAAGAATTACAATGTCTTCGAGCAGTGAAATGCCGATCGCACTTAACACAGGAGGTCCCGTCAAACACCGGAGGTCCCCTAAAATAAATTATGATGTTAGTTCTTATCATCTGACACAAGTGGTGAATCATTCAACACAACTGCCAGCATTCGTACCTCCGTCCGATTATGGGTATTCGTTAAAGGCTAAATACAAATACCACAATCACAATTTTGGTCGTTTCGGCCCAAATCCTTTTCGCCCCTTGGGTCGTTTCATCCCAATTCCTTCCCCCCCGGGTCATTTTGCCCTGGGTTGTTTCGCACCACATTCGGAAGTGGGTCGTTTTGCGCCCCCTCTCCCCTAAAATTATATTGGACATGTATGGAGACATGTAATTTATTTGTTTTGTTTTGGTACACTTTATCCGGCAAAGTAAAGAATTAGATTCCAGAAGTTGCAACTCTGGAGTAATATTGTATGATAGAATAGCCCAGCTACGCATATTTATTTACTTTGGTACGTTTCCTCTAAGGGTGTATCGAAGTGGTGCACGGACATCCTTCGGACAACTGCCGACCTTGACATTTGTGCATCAGACAAATACCCCTCACAGTCCATCTTTTCCTTTCTAGACATGATCACAAAGATGAGAGGAAAGTTCAAGAAACTGTTTTCTCATTTGCTCATTGGTAATGGTTATGGGGTATTTTTCACCACATATACGACACATAGATACGATAAGTGAACAAATTGTTAAAAACTATTTAAATAAACTATTCAAATTAAATAAAAAAGATCACCTCTGACCCGGGTCGTTTCGCCCCAAATCTTGGGGGGCGAAACAACCCGGGTGAACGGGTATTGGAGCGAAACGACACCTCACAGGATGAAAGGAAATGACAGGCACTCGCTCTAAATCTCACAAAATCATGCACAATCACCCGAAATCACACACATCGCAAGAAATAATGTTGGCAATGGATCAATGGTGTAACCACCCAACATTTATTGATTTTTCTTTACATAACATTTATTGATTTGTTTCTGATTGAGGAGAGATGGAGTGCTGCATTCCCATGACAATCTGTGTTTTAGGGGCCTTAAAAAACAAAAATAATACAATTTGAAAATAGCTACGCAATTTTTCAAAATTGCTACACATTTCTCCTACACTTGTAGCAAAATGCTATGCAATTTTTCAAAATTAAATCGATCCCTGCATGAGAACAAAAATTAAATAAGTATTCAAAAAGTCTCATAAAAAAATTCCAGGAAGTTTATGTACAGTAGAACCCTGCTAATTGAATAGCCACTTTGCCAATGACAATTATTCAATTAACAGGAGTATTCAATTAACAGGGTGCCACTTTCCTATATACTAGAGATAAACTTAGCATATATTCTATTATATCTTGTTTGACAGAGCTCCATGACCTCTGTCAAACAAGATATAATAGATTAAATGCCTGTATTGGATGAACTGATGCCAAATACATCTATAAACAAAGGAAAACCAGGGAGAGTCAGGGTAATTTCTCGACAGATTAGAAGATTTTTTATTCAATTAACAGTTGTAAACGGTTTTGTGTTGGGAAATTATATTCAATTAACAGGGTTATTCAGTTAAGAGATATCCAATTAAGTGAGCTCCACTGTATCTAAATAGAGAATATCTACACTGTTTTAGTGAATATCGGGAATTATTACACATCCATTAAACTTTAAACCCTTGTATTTAACGGAATGAATGCTATGACATAAATGTTTCTGTATTCAACATGTGATGTACAAGCCAGAACTTTTATCCCAGCACCGTTTTTCTTGTTCCTTCGAGTCATTAGTTATGCTTCGAGAAGTTTCCAAATTTTGTAATACAATTATCGATTGTCTGTCGCATTTGTGTGAAAATGAAAACGTCCAAAGCAAAATAAGGTTGATTCACAAAAAATTAGTTAACCAAAAATGAGATATTAAAAAAACCAAACTATCATTTTCAAACACAACATTAACCCAGACCCGTGGCCATCTCTAATTGTGCAACTTTATTTCGGTAAATCATCAGACATCCTGACATGCATCGAACTTCTTTTAAAAACATTTCTCCCAGATGTTTTGCAAATCTGCCCAAATTTGTACTTATATTTTTACTAAGTTAGTAACTAACAGTAATAGCCACCAAATGGTTAGGCTTGAATGGACACCAGCCAAAGAGAAACAGCGATACGAATTTCAACAAACAATGGTTTCCAAAAAGTTGTTTGGATTTTTTATCGATCCATTTGATCAGTACAGCTTCAAACAAAACAAACAGACTCTTCACCTTTGGGTTTAAACATCGGAATTAAAATTTGTTTATTTAAATGAATTTTAATGCATGGGATGTGTAATAAACACCGAACGTGATGTGTGTTTGAATCGGTGAGTGTTTTACATAACTCGTTGGAATGGCATAGTCATATTTCGCTCAAGCCTATGGCTCTCATGACACATGACATTGCCATTCCAACGCGTTATGTAAAACACCCACCGATTCAAACACACATCGCGTTCTGTATATTTATCACACAAGAATGGACCTGAAAGTTTGACTTTTCACTCGCGCTTGCGCGATTGAAAAGTTAAAAAATTTATAGTAATTTATATATTTTTTATACTTACCAATGACCCAGACATAGCTGGTGCTAACTCTTAAAATATAGGGCCAAACACAAATTTTGCCCCCAGACATGTTAACTCTCCCGGAATGCCCGGGAAAATCCCGGAATTTCAGTGTAGTTCCCGGCCTCCCGGACGGGAATCAGTTTTGGACCAAAAATCCCGGAAAACAACAGTCAAATATTTCGTTCCCGTTGTAACTTATGAAAAACGTTCGGAGTCAAATCACATGCATTTCAAACTCTGGTAAAAACTCACGAAGCAGTAAAATATGGATTTAAGTTCAATTTATTTAAGAAAAGGCTATTTTACGATATATATTTCAACTGTGTTCATGTTTATTTCTGGGGTTTTTCTTCGGAGATTTGTGATAAATGTGCGAGTGTCGAAGTGAAAATAGGTGACTTACTTTCAAAAAATTGAAAACTCCACCTTCATTTAAATGCAGTTTTTGGAAATTAAAATATATGAAAAGGAATTAAATAATATATATTTATTTATTCCTTCATAGAATAGCTTTAATTCTCATCCCTTTTCCAAAATCAAAACGTAAACATCAACTATTTAGCACAGCTTAAAAGTAGGTTAATGTCGCTTAGGATGCCGAAAAATTATGACAGTATATTTAAACACAATGGACTTTTTTTCTAACACCACATTTATTCTGTTGTGCTGACTACAGAACTGTTAACTGTTGGCCATCTGTAACCAGAAAATTTTGAAAGGAATTGAACAAAAATGCTTCAGTGATGAAAAGAAGAGTTTTGTGTAGGGCATAAGCGTCCCCACATGCATGAAGTTTGATAAAGATACTTTCTGAGTACTAATGTTCTTGAAGTAACTGAACAACAGGACATCTTTTCCTTTTAACATTCCCAGACTTGGGAAATTATTAGCTAAATAGACATTGATAAGAGCAAACCACAGGTGGATGTGCTCTGTGGGACAGTGTGGGTGGGTGGGGAGGGGGGGACTCAGGAAGTAGAGGATACCGGGGGGGGGGGGGGGTCAAATCAACAGTTATTTTATGATTTGTTTAATTTTTCAACATAGCATAAATGCATCAGCATAGTTGACAACTAGTTCTGGATATAACCTTGTGTTATATCCAGAAGTGTCTTAGGACCTATTTTATTTGTGATATATATCAATGACATGCCAGATTGTGTTGAGTCACCATTATACCTTTTTGCTGATGATACAAAAATCTACAGGGAAATAAAAAGTAAACAGGACGAAAGAATTCTGCAAAAAGATTTATCAGCATTGCAGCAATGGTCGGATACATGGTTGCTGAAATTCCATCCAAACAAATGCAAGATAATGTCAGTATCAACCAAACATAAGAAGATGCCTGATTGCGAGAAAAAATATTTTTTAACCAATAATGATGGTGTTAAGATAATATTAGGAAAATCCACAAAAGAAAAGGACATTGGAGTGGTTGTCGATAACAATATGAGCTTTGAAGATCACATTATGGCTCAGACATTGAAGGCAAACCAGACCATGGGGATTATTAGAAGAGCATATACTTATCTAGATGAAAAAAGCTTTAAGTCTCTGTATCAAGCACTCGTCAGACCAAACTTAGAATAGGCAGCCTGTATCTGGAATCCATATAAACAGAAAGACATAACAAACATTGAAAAAGTTCAAAAGAGAGCAACAAAACAGGTACCATCATTAAAAGATCTATCATATCCAGAAAGACTAAGAAAACTAGGCATGCCCACCTTGAAATACCGAAGATTACGTGGGGATATGATCGAATTATTTAAAATAAGCCATGGTATATATGACGAAGAAGTAACCTCAACAATGTTACAATACTGTACAAACAGAACCTCAAGAGGACATGACTACAAGTTGATGAAAAAACACAGTAATTTGGAAATTAAGAAAAATGCCTTCTGGAACAGATCAGTTGAAATATGGAATGGCCTACCAAAAGCATTGATGACCTGTAAAACAGTAATTAGCTTTGAAATCAAACTTGATAGCTTTTGGTCAGAGATAGACATGAAATACAATTTTAAGGCAGATTATGTAAAACCGGAAAAGACGAATAGAAGAAATACAGATGCGGATATTGAGGCAGAACCTGCCTGCGTCCACTAGAAGATCCTAAGGTATCCTAAGGTAATAGTGGTCCGTGAGCTGAAAATTCACAAGGTTTTTTCTTTTATTTTGCCCCCGCGCGAACTTTTCCCTGAAATCCATCCCATTTCCCTGAAAATCACCCTCAGGTTCCCTGAAAAATTATTCTGGAGGTTAACGTGTCTGTTTGCCCCCCAATCCCCAAAATTTGCATCTAAAACCAAAGAAAACATGTCCTGAATGGCCCTCCACACTTCACCTCTACTGCGCATGCGCAATGTCAAGGACGTTCCGAAATTGGCGCCATTAATCATTCTTATAACCAGTGCCTGGTAAGCGCTATGTACTCAGCGGGGAGGTATGAGTTCCCAACTCCTGGGAGGGCCATCCCCGTCTGGGTCATTGGTAAGTATAAAAAATATATAAATTAATATAAATTTTTTAACATTTTTATACTGTACCAATGACCCAGACATAGCTGAATAGTAAAAAGGCTGGAGGGCCAAGGACATAGAGCAAAATGGAATACGCTCAATAATATAAAATAGAGTCATCCCCTGTAGGGAAAAAGAAGTAATAGGCCTTACATGCATCTTTCTTATTTATGATAAATTAGAAAGATACAACACCTTCCAAAATTGAGCTTCATACAGCCATGTACTCTATTAATATCCAATATAATCCTTATACTAATAATTTTTAAAGTAAGCCAATAAATAAAGTAAGTCTAGAGAATAGAGACTCTTTATACTCCTAAAAGTGTCTGAGGATTGTATAATAACGTCCGTTTGACACATGCTATATTCAAAAGCTATACTTTAAAAACTAAGACCTGAATGAATTTTTAAAACATAAACTTCTCACTAAAAAACCATCCCAGTAACAGCTCAGAATTACTAACTCCGGAGGAGGTATCCCCTTGTTTTCATAGTAAAACAGGTGACCCAAGGGAACACCCTCCCCCCCCCCCCCCCCCCCTTTTTCTTGCCCTGGGTCAAATAGCCCAGAGCGAAGAGGGCAGCAGAACGGAGACACTGCCGAAACAGACAGCCTACCTAGCTATAGTAGCAACTGTTAAGTGAATGACATTCTGAGCAGTAGATAATAGACCTAACAATAGAGGCCTCCAGAAATGGACTCGATATTTCTGAGATAAAAATTCATGAATGTGGATGGCTGAGCGCAATGAGCAGCCTTCAAAAATCTATAAAAGCGACACTATTAATGTAAGCCCAAGATGTAGAAGAACTCTTACTTCATGAGCCGAAATCTTAAGCACAACTGCTAAGTCAATGATATACCATAAGCAGTACCGATAGTTAATAGAATCCATTAACAATAGAATGGAGCGTAACGTCCTTCTACTAGGCATCAAAGACAGAAGAAGCTTACACCCATAGTAATAAACAGATATCTGTTTATAAATACATAAACTCTACCCGGAAAGAGTAAAGGCCTATGCCCGTACGAAGACTGAAGGACCTTAATAACAATAGGTTCCGGATATTAGGAGCCTAACTCTTATGCAAAAATCCAACCTAAATAGTAACGGAATAGTGATTCCGAAACTACGAAAGTGAAAATCATCCATCGATAGTGCATGAAACTCACTGACTCTACAGTAAAAGAGAAACCAACAGAATTACTGTCTAAAAGGTCAGAATTTGAAAACTACTGTTTCCAGAGGCTCAAATGATTACTTAGCTAAATAAGAACCGAAGTTAAAATCCATATAGGAATTTAATCTAAAGATTCTAAGTCTATTTATCAAAAAGTAACTAACTGACTTAGATAAAGAGACATAAGACTCAACTGTAACTATCCTAGAGTGCATAGGTATGAGGTAACATAAACCTATAACCTTAATAAAAACAGGCTGCAGTAGATCTTGTGAAACAAGTATACTAAAAAATTGCAATGAGTAGTATGGAGGGATCAACAATATGAACATAATGATCCCTACACCAACGACGGAAGAGCCTCCACTTTAGCCGCATAGAATAGCGAAGAAGAGGATCTCCTATAGTAAGAAATCGCGTCCAAAGCTCGTCCAGTACAATGCTTACAATGCAATACGGACCACACAACGGAATACATGAAGGTTGCGACCTTGCGGGTTGTGATAAAGATGACACGATTTACCCAGTGAAAAAAGATCCTCACATTGAGGAAGATTTCACGTTAAGACCCACAGTAGACAAGCGAGTAAATTACCCATGATCTCTGTGAAGATAGAGATGCTATCAACAGAAATGTATTGTGGTTGTTTATCTTAGCAATACCTGCTGAAACAACAGCGCCGGAGGATACGCGTATCCTATCATTCCGTCCTATAGATCAATAGAGCGTTAACAACATTATCTCAGAGATCTGGACAAGCCAACACATACGTCTGCAATTGATTAGCAAGCTGTGTCGTAAATAAATCATCATTGGGCGCTCCCATAGATAGCAAATCTGATTGAATACTTGTTTGTTGAGAGTCCATTCTGACAGCAACAAGCGACCCCTAAGTGAACGGGAGTCCGGTAAAACAATCAGACGACCCGGAATATGACAGACCAAAACAGAACTTGGTGTACTATAACCAATAGACGGATTCTTTCCATTAAATTGAATAACGGAAACGAAAGAGTGCCTCCCTGGTTCCGGAGATACGCCACTACTGTCGAATTAACGGACAGGATTTGGGCATGCATTCCTGAATAATGTTCATGCAATGACATAAAGCAAGCCTAAAAAAACATTATTCCGCGGAAGAAAATTGGTTGCTAAGAGACTGCGGAACCCAAAGACCCTGGCACTTCGAATCCGTTGGGATCAGTATTATATCCCAATCTGTTTGACTGGCAACCGTCATAACAGCAACACTCGGGTCCGGCAACTGCGGTGGCACTCTCTGAGTCAACCACCGAATGTTTGCCCCAGTCTGAATCTCTTGTAACACTAGATAGACAAGAGAATGTGTAAATCGAGCAATTCATGGATTGCCGAAAAGTTGCCGTCGAAGAGAAGCTCCTCCGAGAACGAAGCGACTCTGAGAGAGTTCTTAACCTTACTATCCACGCGTGTGGATGTAGCTAGGGTTGCGTCACGTCTAACCAACTCCAATCAGCCACTGAAGGGCAGAGTTATACGTGAACAAACTACTGCCCTCAAAAGAAATTACATTGAGAATAATATCCCGTAAATCTTTTCTTGAAGACGTAATGATAACGCCTCAGTAAGGCGGATTACGTATGATAAAGCGTCTAAGTTAAGTCTACTATACATCATGTCGTTTCCAACATTGAAGTTGGAAAAGACATAAACGGCGAAAAAGAATATTTCCAGTCTTTAACCACACCGTCTAGACGCATATGAACTCTCGGTATGCCCTGCTCTGCCAAAATAAACTATTCATATAAATGATAAAACGGCAGAAATGAGCAATGCGGACAAGAAACTAAACTATCATGCTTGGTAGCAGGCTTGTATGCATATATAGCGTCGAAAAATAAAACACATGTTGTAATGACATTATTGGACTGCGTCGGTAAGTCAGGGACAATGTCCCTGAACTGATCGAAAAATCCGAGTCCAATGACGCTATAAGTCTCTTATCCAAGATCGCAGCAATGAAGTCCGAAATAACAATCACTGGAAGATAATGCCAGAAGATATGAAAGGCAGCTTCCGATACTACTAAAGGGAAAACTCGAAATCTTTCGAATCCCTTTCGCCATCCTTTCGGACCCTATAAAGCGTTCGGTCGTCCATACCTGATGCAACCGCGGACCGCACCGACCCAGCGCCGTCGGATAATTCCTGATTCGACCAAGAAACTGTCAATTGCTGGGATGCTGCGAAACAACTGTGCTAACTCGGATAGCACGTCCGTCACTGAGGCCTGAGGAGAAGCGGTCCTACAATGCATTGCCGCTGGAAGCTCCGTGATCGTTACCCCGTGCATACTACCAATATGCGAGCGAACAGAGTGTATAGGCCTCGTGTCCCTTGGCTACCGGATGGCGCGACCTATTCGCCGTGGAATCACTGAATGACGAAACTGATCGGATACTCGAGGTCACGTAGCCAATGTGCGGTCGTGTGCCCTGCTGTGAGGATGAGGAAGCATTAAGGACAGTCTCTCGGACTGTCAATATAACGGAGCGTCCCGACCGACAGACATATGCTCCGAATGTAAAATATCTGAACCACAACATGCGGTCCCCTATGTTGTTGGACGAGAGAGGGACCTCTCTCGCTCACAGCCCGGACGGACCCGGACAAGCCAGGAACCGGACTAACAGGCTTCCTCCGATCTGTCCTCAATCTGCCATCACTGGGTGAGTACTAAAGTAATTAAAGTGCTCGCATCACCCAAATCTCCTTCCTAGACCGCAACGGACGAACCCGGCAACCTAACCATTCGATGAATGTACGCTACACCGGGTGAGCTAGCGAATGTCACTCCGTAGGCGATAGACATATTCCATGAGCACTTATTGCCGCTAGCTCTTCATTAACTATGACGACAGAGGCACACTTTGAAAGACATCTCCGTAACTTTGCGAACATGAAACCAGAAATGCTTGGTTATAGCAAGCATATAATAATAATATATATAGCGTCGTTCAATAATTCTAAAGTTTGTGTGACATTATTGGACTATGTCGGAACTGAGGGACAATGTCCCTGAACCGAACCAAAAATTTCTAAGTCCACCGACGCTATCAGTTTCTTATCCGGCATCGCAGCATTCTGGTCCGACGAAAGAAGCTGTAGAAGACCAAGTCAGATGACATACACAACAGCATATGTTGTTCCGAAAGGGAAAGCTCGAAATCCTCCAAATCCCTTTCGGTATCCCGTCGGACCGGATGAAATTTTCGGACGTCCGTACCCGCTACCGCGGAGCGTCCCAACCCAGCATCGTCGGATAAAAAATATGCGACAGATTCAGTTGATGCTGGGATGCTGCGATAAACTGTGCTATTTAGGAAAGCACGTCCGTTCCCGAGGCCTGTGCAGTAGCGGTCTTACGATGCATTGCCGCCGGAAGCTCCGTGTATGTTGACTCCTGCACACTTCCTATGCGAACGTCCGGAGTCTGCAGGCCTCGTGTCCCTGGCTACCGGATGGTGTGACCTGGTCGCCGATGATTCTCTGACTGGCGAAGCTGACTGGATATCCGTGGTCACGTAGCCAAGAGCGGTCGTGTGCGCAACTATGAGAATGAGGAAGGCTTATTGACAGTCTACTCCAGACTGACTATATGTCGGAGCGTCCCGAGCGACGGACGTATGCCCTGAATGCGAAACATTTGTACCACAACATCTGGGGCCAGATGTTGTTGAACAAGAGAGGGGCCTCTCTCGCTTGCCGTCCGGATGGACCGGAACGAGCTATGAACTGGACTAAAAGGCTTCCTCCGTTCTCCCTCCGATCCGCCGTCACTGGGTGTGCATTAGGTTGATTTATAGTGCTCGCATCACCCCAAAATTCCTTCTAGACCGCAACGGACGAACCCGGCTGCCGAACCATTCGGTTAATGGACGCTACACCGGGCGAGCTAGCGGACGTCAAAGGCCGTCGAACCTACTAGGGTCCTCTTAGGCAATTGGCGTATTTACATGAGCACTTTTCCGCTAGCCCTTCATTAATTGTGACGACGGAGGCACACTGTTGGAAGACATCACAGATACATCACCCTAATCTTGATCGTCTGAAATAGAAATTGATAAAGTAGAGTGACCCTGCGGGGAAAGGACCGGAGTGTCCAATTCCCCAATAACATACCGTGACATACGCTTCCCATATTGTCATCGAAATCATTCGATACAGAACAGGAGTTAATGCGAGTACACTGACCACATATAGAATGATTATAAAGTCAGAGGAAGACTTCCTCTTATTACAATTGAACAATATCCTTTCAATGTGAAAAGAAAACAAGTCCTGGTACTCGCACTAACCCCTGGCAATCAAAATACATAATAATAATATGATCCATTAATATAGAAAAAATAATTGAAATCAAAATATTTTGAAAAAATATTTTTTCAGAACAGCCCAAGTTTCTGAAAAGTAACGTTGAGCCCCAATGGATCCCAAGCCTAAGTGTGGACAAAAATTTTAAAAATATTTTAAACAATTTATTCAACACTTACGAACAATAATAATGTATCTAGTTATGATTAAAATAACATGAAGATATTATTTTCCAGAAATCCCCCCCTCACACAGAGGGCTGTTGTAAATGTAAACAATGAGTGTAAAAACACTAAAATAAGACTCCAGGCACCCAGGCCCGAAATCAGTTACCAAAAATACACTATCTGACGCAAAACAGAGACTTCCAGGGAAGAAACTGCAGAACATCAGATGGCAGATGCAGAACACAACGCCTAAACACCCGTAGGTGAAGACGTAAACATGGGGAAAAGAACAGAATTCATTCTGTTATTCAGCTAAAACTCCCAAGAAAATTTAGTAATAATAATTAAAAAAACTATGCCAAAAGCATGGGAGAATAGCAAGGGGGGACTTAAAGGACAGGGAGAGAGGAAAACACTTAAAAAACAGTGTAACTAAATAATCAGAATGACAACAAAATGGCTGCTGCCTCGAAAATAGGTAACTTAACATAATTTCATTAAAAAATTTTAAGTTACAGCCCTGATAATATTCTGTCACACATTTTTTCCTCTCCTCCTTCTCTATCCTCCTTAGAATCACCATTTCACTAATATTTATGTGTCTGGCATCATTTAAACTGAGATTTACAAGCACAAAGATCAGTCAGATGTTAACTGATGAAGGGCCAAACTTAGAATGATTAATGGCGCCAATTTCGGAACGTCCTTGACACTGCGCATGCGCAGTAGAGGCGAAGTGTGGAGGGCCTTTCAGGACATGTTTTCTTTGGTTTTAGATGCAAATTTTGGGGATTGGGGGGCAAAATTTGTGTTTGGCCCTATATTTTAAGAGTTAGCACCAGCCAGCTATGTCTGGGTCATTGGTACAGTATAAAAATTTCAAGCTCCAATAGGGAGCCCAAATATAAACTTACAGGTTTGATTTTTACTAAGTTGAATGTGATTCCACTAAGGATGATGTATACCATATGTCAAAAGATTCTGGTTGAAAGTTTATGAGAAAAAGTTTTTTAAAGAATATTCCTTATATTGGACCAAGTTAAAATTTAGGCTCCAATAGGGAGCCTAAATATACATCAACAGACTTGATTTGAAGAAACTTGAATCTGACTACCGTAGGGATGCTGAGTACTAAACATCAAAAGATTCTGAGTGGTTGGTGTGAAAAAGGAGATTTTTAAAGATTATTACCCACACTGCACTAACTTTCACATTCAGGCTCCTACAGAAAACCTATTTATTAACCAATGGACTTGATTTGGACAAAGTTGAATCTGACCCCTGTATACCATATATCAAATTTTGACCAGTGGATCTGGAGAAAAAGTTTTAAAGATTACTCCTCATGTAGGATTAAGTTAAAATTCAGGCTCCAATAGGGAGCCCAAATATTAACCAAGGGACTTGGTTTGAACAAACTTAGATCTGACCACCCTAAGAATGCTGTATACCAAATATCAAAAGATTCTGGCTGGTGGATCTGAAGAAGAAGATTTTTAAAAATTATTCCTCAAACTGTACTAAGTTAAAATCTGGGCCCCCATAGCGAGTCCAAATATTAACTGGGTGACTTGATTTGAACAAATGTGAATCTGATCCCTGCAGCGATGCTGTATAACAAATATTAAAAGATTCTGACTGGTTGTTCTTGAGAAGATTCTTACTTCTCATATTGCACCAAGTTAAAATTTAGGCTCCTGCACCCATGGATGCTGTATACCAAATATCAGAAGATTCTGATCAGTGGTTCTAAAGAAGATTTTAAATTTTTTTTTACAAATATGCTGACTCTGCACTTTTCTGATTCCCTCTACAGTTTACTATGACACAACCAATGGCAATTGTTTTTTACCATTCCATTTTACTGGTCCAAAGGATGCTTCATACCAAGTAACAGATCTCAGTTCCAAGCAGTCTGGGAAATATGTGAGTTTGAAAATATTTCTACTTTTAGCTTGTGGGGTTCCCAAGGGGATGCGGGAAATTTTATTTTGCACGAATCAAGTGCTGATGACTTAATAATACAACATACCAAATTTGGTTCAACTCAGCTCATTGGTTCAGAAAATAGAAATTTTGGGCAGGGGCTGGGAAAGTTGATTTGAACAACACCTCAAATTTAACTGAAATTGGTTCAGCAGTTTTGGAGAAGTAGCAAACACCATGTTCACGGACAACGGATGGTGAGTGAACACAATAGCTTACCCTGACTTTCTATCAGGTGAGGTAATAACCACAGTTAATTAACAAGTAACTTGTAGACTTTCCAACTTAGTCACCTATTACAAGCATACCTTGAGCTTGATTTGCATAAGTTGAAAAAAAATGTGTCATCCTATATGCATGTGCCAAATGCCAAAAGACACTTTTGCTGCACTGATCTGACATGATCTTGTCAGATTATGATTTATACAACAGATCAGAAATTTTACAACTTACCTTAGGCCCCTCTCTCTTTACTAGCTCAGGTTTCATTTTTGAAGGTGTTGAACGCCTGAAATAAAAAGAATTGAAAAAAGTCATCTTCCAAACCTCAAACAATTCTCTCTAAACCATATATGACACTTTATTTCGCCAGCCAGTCAGCCAGCCAGATTAACCATCGAATGGTCATAACTGGCGAGTCGAGGATTGAGGAATACAAAGACAATAATGGTCAACAGTAACCCTGTATTAATTCAATATACAGACACCAGTGATATATTAATTGTCACTATCCCCCATTTTATTTTTATTGCAAAAATCGCAGTCTGAATTCAGGTAATTGGCACTTTAGAAAGTTTGTTTTCAGGTAACCCTTTACCCAATGCAGACGATCTCAAAATTTATTATTTTAAATATCATTTTTTTCAAATTTCAAAAAATTTCAACAAAACCATATCATGTGACCCCTCATTGGAACGAGCTCGTTCCAATGAGGGGTCACATGATATGGTTTTGGTGAAATTTTTTGAAAAATAAAATTTTTTCAACTGCTGAATTTGCATATTACGCGGGTGGATGCGGGCGATTCGTTGGGTAAAGGGTTAAACGCATTGAAAAGTAGGCAGAAGAGTAAATGCCCCCAAAAATGTAAATAAATCAATAATTTTGTTGGTGATTAATGAGATGTTGGATTACACCTCTTGCATTGCATCACTGCTCATCAACAAATGAATGCTGATAGGAAACTTTAAAGAAAAGCATGAACCTGTTTGCAAAGTTTGTTTTCAGTCAACGCATTGAAAAATAGGCAGAATAGCAAATGCATCAAAAAATGTACATAAATCAATAATTTTGGTGGTAATCAATGAGATGTTGGATTACTCCTCCTGCATTGCATAACTGCTCATCAACAAATGAATGCTGACAGGAAAATTTAAAGAAAAACATGAACAAGTTTGCAAACACTTTGTAGACCAGCTTAATAAATATGTTACAAGATGTTTTTTTTGGAGGATATGGGTTAACGTGAGGCTATTTGTCAAATGAGGCTATTCACCTAATATTTTTCTCACTTTGCCTCATGTGACACTAGATCTGCGAACTAGAGCCAAACCTAATATTGTTCTCGCTGAGCCTCATGTGGCACTGTATCTGCCAACCAAACATCCTTAACTTATAGTTATAACCAATGTTATAAGTTACATGACATGTAGCTGGCTGATAACTTCCAAACAAGGCAATGAGAGTTCATATAAGCTGAGGCGAAGCCGGAACTAATATGAACACTCAGTGCCTTGTATGCAAATATATCAGCCAGATACACGTCATGTAACATATTTGTTATATAGAAAGTTCAGGTAAATAAAGGGCTTAATAAATCATGAGAAACAAAGATCAACCTTACATTAAACCGCTATTGACCTGGCACCGGTATGTATCCAATGTAAACAATCATCGCTGTTCGAAGTGTGATATTTGTTTACAAAACAAGAGGGGGCCAATCCCCCAACCCACAAAACATTTTCTAAGTCGAAAGAGTGAAAAAGAGCCATAACTCTGGAAAAACATGTGTGGAAGAAACTAACGCTACACAGGTATCATTCCCCCCATGATGCTCTATCACAACACCAAATGACATTCAAATTGGAGTAGCAGTGGCAGATGGATGGATGGAGGTCTCCACCAGATACCCCTTCGACTTTTCAAGTCGGGGGCATAATAAACCATATCACTACAAGCATATGTGAAAGACCCTTACATACATTTACTGTCAATACCACTTGAAAAGATTTAAAAAGCACCTTTAAATGTTCGAAAAGTTAAAAAAATTTATAGTAATTTCTATATTTTTTATACTTACCAATGACCCAGACATAGCTGGTGCTAACTCTTAAAATATAGGGCCAAACACAAATTTTGCCCCCCAATCCCCAAAATTTGCATCTAAAACCAAAGAAAACATGTCCTGAAAGGCCCTCCACACTTCACCTCTACTGCGCATGCGCAGTGTCAAGAACGTTCCGAAATTGGCGCCATTAATCATTCTAATAACCAGTGCCTGGTAAGCGCTATGTACTCAGCGGGGAGGCAAGAGTTCCCAACTCCTGGGAGGGTCATCCCCGTCTGGGTCATTGGTAAGTATAAAAAATATAGAAATTACTATAAATTTTTTAACATTTTTATACTGTACCAATGACCCAGACATAGCTGAATAGTACAAAGGCTGGAGGGCCAAGGACATAGAGCAAAATGGAATACGCTCAATAATATAAAATAGAGTCATCCCCTGTAGGGAAAAAGAAGTAATAGGCTTTACATGTATCTTTCTTATTTATGATAAATTAGAAAGATACAACACCTTCCAAAATTGAGCTTCATACATCCATGTGCTCTATTAATATCCAATATAATCCTTATACTAATAATTTTTAAAGTAAGCCAATAAATAAAGTAAGTCTAGAGAATAGAGACTCTTATACTCCTTAAAAGTGTCTGAGGATTGCATAATCATGTCCGTTGACATATGCAATATTCAAAAGCTAAACTTTAAAAACTAAGACTTGAATGAATTTTAAAACATAAACTTCTCACTAAACAACCATCCCAATAACAGCTCAGAATAACTAACTCCGGAGGAGGTATCCCCTTGTTTTCATAGTAAAACAGGTGACCCAAGGGAACACCCTCCCCCCCCCCCCCCCTTTTTCTTGCCCTGGGTCAAATAACCCAGAGCGAAGAGGGCAGCAGAACTGAGACACTGCCGAAACAGACAGCCTACCTAGCTATAGTAGCAACTGATAAGTGAATAACATTCTGAGCAGTAGATAATAGACCTAACAATAGAGGCCTCCAGAAATGGGCTCGATATTTCTGAGATAAAAATTCATGAATGTGGATGGCTGAGCGCAAAGAGCAGCCTTCAAAAATCTATAATAGCGACACTATTAATGTAAGCCCAAGATGTAGAAGAACTCTTACTTCATGAGCCGAAATCTTAAGCACAACTGCTGAGTCAGTGATATACCCTAAGCAGTACTGATAGTTAATAGAATCCATTAACAATAGAATGGAGCGTAACGTCCTTCTACTAGGCATCAAAGACAGAAGAAACTTACGCCCATAGTAATAAACAGATATCTGTTTATAAATACATAAACTCTAACCGGAAAGAGTAAAGGCCTATGCCCGTACGAAGACGGAAGGACCTTAATAACAATAGGTTCCGGATATTAGGAGCCTAACTCTTATGCAAAAATCCAACATAAATAGTAACGGAAGTAGTGATTCCGAAACTACGAAAGTGAAAATCATCCATCGATAGTGCATGAAACTCACTGACTCTTCAGTAAAAGAGAAACCAACAGAATTACTGTCTAAAAGGTCAGAATTTGAAAACTACTGTTTCCAGAGGCTCAAATGATTACTTAGCTAAATAAGAACCAAAGTTAAATTCCATATAGGAATTTAATCTAAAGATTCTAAGTCTATTTATCAAAAAGTTACTAACTGACTTAGATAAAGAGACATAAGACTCAATTGTAAACTATCCTAGACTGCATAGGTATGAGGTAACATAAACCTATAACCTTAATAATAACAGGCTGCAGCAGATCTTGTGAAACAAGTATACTAAAAAATTGCAATGAGTAGTATGGAGGGATCAACAATATGAACATAATGATCCCTACACCAACGACGGAAGAGCCTCCACTTTAGCCGCATAGAATAGCGAAGAAGAGGATCTCCTATAGTAAGAAATCGCGTCCAAAGCTCGTCCAGTACAATGCTTACAATGCAATACGGACCACACAACGGAATACATGAAGGTTGCGACCTTGTGGGTTGTGAAAAAGATGACACGATTTACCCAGTGAAAAAAGATCCTCACACTGAGGAAGATTTCACGTTAAATCCCACAGTAGACAAGAGAGTAAATTACCCATGGTCTCTGTGAAGATAGAGATGCTATCAACAGAAAAGTAATGTGGTTGTTTATCTTTGCAATACCTGCTGAAACAACAGCGCCGGAGGATACGCGTATCCTATCATTCCATCCTATAGATCAACAGAGCGTTAACAACATTATCTCAGAGATCCGGACAGGCCAACACATACGTCTGCAATTGATTAGCAAGCTGTGTCGTAAATAAATCATCATTGGGTGCTCCCATAGATAGCAAATCTGATTGAATACTTGTTTGTTGAGAGTCCATTCTGACAGCAACAAGCGACCCCTAAGTGAACGGGAGTCCGGTAAAACAATCAGACGACCCGGAATATGACGGACCAAAACAGAACTTGGTGTACTATAACCAACAGATGGATTCTTTCCATTAAATTGAATAACGGAAACGAAAGAGTGCCTCCCTGGTTCCGGAGATACGCCACTACTGTTGAATTAACGGACAGGATTTGGGCATGCGTTTCTGAATAATGTTCATGCAATGACATAAAGCAAGCCTAAAAAACATTATTCCGCGGAAGATAATTGGTTGCTAAGAGACTGCGGAACCCAAAGACCCTGGCACTTCGAATCCGTTGGGATCAGTATTATATCCCAATCTGTTTGACTGGCAACCGTCATACCAGCAACACTCAGGTCCGGCAACTGCAGTGGCACTCTCTGAGTCAACCACCGAATGTTTGCCCCAGTCTGAATCTCTTGTAACACTAGATAGACAAGAGAACGTGTAAATCGAGCAATTCATGGATTGCCAAAAAGTTGCTGTCGAAGAGAAGCTTCTCCGAGAATGAAGTGACTCTGAGAGAGTTCTTAACCTTACTATCCACGCGCGTGGATGTAGCTAGGGCTGCGTCACGACTAACCAACTCCAATCAGCCACTGAAGGGCGGAGTTATACGTGAACAAACTACTGCCTTCAAAAGAAATCACATTGAGAATAATATCCCGTAAATCTTTTCTTGAAGACGTAATGATAACGCCTCACGTATGATAAAGCGTCTAAGTTAAGTCTACTAGACATCATTGTCGTTTCCAACATTGAAGTTGGAAAAGACATAGACGGCGAAAAAGAATATTTCCAGTCTTTAACCACACCGTCTAGACGCATATGAACTCTCGGTATGCCCTGCACTGCCAAAATAAACTATTCGTATAATGATAAAACGGCAGAAATGAGCAACGCGGACAAGAAACTAAACTATCATGCTTGGTAGCAGGCTTGTATGCATATATAGCGTCGAAAAATAAAACACATGTTGTAATGAAATTATTGGACTACGTCGGTAAGTCAGGGACAATGTCCCCGAACCGATCGAAAATTCCGAGTCCAATGACGCTATAAGTCTCTTATCCAACATCGCAGCAATGTAGTCCGAAATAACAATCACTGGAAGATAATGCCAGAAGATATGAATGGCAGCTTCCGATACTACAAAAGGGAAAACTCGAAATCTTTCGAATCCCTTTCGCCATCCTGTCGGACCATATAAAGCGTTCGGTCGTCCGTACCTGATACAACCGCGGACCGCACCGACCCAGCGCCGTCGCATAATTCCTGATTCGACCAAGAAACAGTCAACTGCTGGGATGCTGCGAAACAACTGTGCTAACTCGGATAGCACGTCCGTCACTGAGGCCTGAGGAGAAGCGGTCCTACAATGCATTGCCGCTGGAAGCTCCGTGATCGTTACCCCGTGTATACTACCAATATGCGAGCGAACGGAGTGTATGGGCCTCGTGTCCCTTGGCTACCGGATGGCGCGACCTATTCGCCGTGGAATCACTGAATGACGAAACTGATCGGATAATCGAGGTCACGTAGCCAATGTGCGGTCGTGTGCCCTGCTGTGAGGATGAGGAAGCATTATGGACAGTCTCTCGAACTGTCAATATAACGGAGCATCCCGACCGACAGACATATGCTCCGAATGTAAAATATCAGAACCACAACATGCGGCCCCCTATGTTGTTGGACGAGAGAGGGACCTCTCTCGCTCACAGCCCGGACGGACCTGGACAAGCCAGGAACCGGACTAACAGGCTTCCTCCGATCTGTCCTCAATCTGCCGTCATTGGGTGAGTACTAAAGTAATTAAAGTGCTCGCATCACCCAAATCTCCTTCCTAGACCGCAACGGACGAACCCGGCAGCCAAACCATTCGATGAATGCACGCTACACCGGGTGAGCTAGCGAATGTCACTCCGTAGGCGATAGACATATTCCATGAGCACTTATTGCCGCTAGCTCTTCATTAACTATGACGACAGAGGCACACTATTGAAAGACATCTCCGTAACTTTGCGAACAAGAAACCAGAAATGCTTGGTTATAGCAAGCATATAATAATAATATATAGCGTCGTTCAATAATTCGAAAGTTTGTGTGACATTATTGGACTATGTCGGAACTGAGGGACGATGTCCCTGAACCGAACCAAAAATTTCTAAGTCCACCGACGCTATCAGTTTCTTATCCGGCATCGCAGCAATCTGGTCCGACGAAAGGAGCTGTAGAAGACCAAGTCAGATGACATACACAACAGCATATGTTGTTCCGAAAGGGAAAGCTTGAAATCCTCCAAATCCCTTTCGGTATCCCGTCGGACCGGATGAAATTTTCGGACGTCCGTACCCGCTTCCGCGGAGCGTCCCGACCCAGCATCGTCGGATAAAAAATATGCGACAGATTCAGTTGATGCTGGGATGCTGCGATAAACTGTGCTATTTAGGAAAGCACGTCCGTTCCCGAGGCCTGTGCAGTAGCGGTCTTACGATGCATTGCCGCCAGAAGCTCTGTGTACGTTGACTCCCGCACACTTCCTATGCGAACGTCCGGAGTCTGCAGGCCTCGTGTCCCTGGCTACCGGATGGTGTGACCTGGTCGCCGATGAATCTCTGACTGGCGAAGCTGACTGGATATCCGTGGTCACGTAGCCAAGAGCGGTCGTGTGCGCTACCATGAGAATGAGGAAGCCTTATTGACAGTCTACTCCGGACTGACTATATGTCGGAGCGTCCCGAGCGACGGACGTATGCTCTGAATGCGAAACATTTTGTACCACAACGTCTGGGGCCAGATGTTGTTGTACGAGAGAGGGGCCTCTCTCGCTCGCCATCCAGATGGACCAGAACGAGCTATGAACCGGACTAAAAGGCTTCCTCCGTTCTCCCTCCGATCCACCGTCACTGGGTGTGCATTAGGTTGATTATAGTGCTCGCATCACCCCAAAATTCCTTCTAGACCGCAACGGACGAACCCGGCTGCCGAACCATTCGGTGAATGGACGCTACACCGGGCGAGCTAGCGGACGTCAAAGGCCGTCGAACCTACTAGGGTCCTCTTAGGCAATTGGCGTATGTACATGAGCACTTTTACGCTAGCCCTTCATTAATAGTGACGACGGAGGCACACTGTTGGAAGACATCACAGATAGATCACCCTAATCTTGATCGTCTGAAATAGAAATTGATAAAGTAGAGTGACCCTGCGGGGAAAGGACCGGAGTGTCCAATTCCCCAATAACATACCGTGACATACGCTTCCCATATTGTCATCGAAATCATACGATACAGAACAGGAGTTAATGCGAGTACACTGACCACATATAGAATGAATATAAAAGTCAGAGGAAGACTTTCTCTTATTACAGTTGATCAATATCCTTTCAATGAGAAAAGAAAACAAGTCCTGGTACTCGCACTAACCCCTGGCAATCAAAATACATAATAATAATATGATCCATTAATATAGAAAAAATAATTGAAATCAAAATATTTTGAAAAAATATTTTTTCAGAACAGCCCAAGTTTCTGAAAAGTAACGTTGAGCCCCAATGGATCCCAAGCCTAAGTGTGGACAAAAATTTTAAAAATATTTTGAACAATTTATTCAACACTTACGAACAATAATAATGTATCTAGTTATGATTAAAATAACATCAAGCTATTATTTTCCAGAAATCCCCCCCACACACAGAGGGCTGTTGTAAAAGTAAACAATGAGTGTAAAAACACTAAAATAAGACTCCAGGCACCCAGGCCCGAAATCAGTTACCAAAAATACACTATCTGATGCAAAACAGAGACTTCCATGGAAGAAACTGCAGAACATCAGATGGTAGATGCAGAACACAACGCCTAACCACCCGTAGGTGAAGACGTAAACATGGGGAAAAGAACAGAATTCATTCTGTTATTCAGCTAAAACTCCCAAGAAAATTTAGTAATAATAATTACAAAAACTATGCCAAAAGCATGGGAGAATAGCAAGGGGGAACTTAAAGGACAGGGAGAGAGGAAAAACACTGAGAAAACAGTGTAACTAAATAATCAGAATGACAACAAAATGGCTGCTGCCTAGAAAATAGGTAACTTAACATAATTTCATTAAAAAATTTTAAGTTACAGCCCTGATAATATTCTGTCACACATTTTTCCTCTCCTCCTTCTCTATCCTCCTTAGAATCACCATTTCACTAATATTTATGTGTCTGGCATCATTTAAACTGAGATTTACAAGCACAAAGATCAGCCAGATGTCAACTGATGAAGGGCCAAACTTAGAATGATTAATGGCGCCAATTTCGGAACGTCCTTGACACTGCACATGCGCAGTAGAGGTGAAGTGTGGAGGGCCTTTCAGGACATGTTTTCTTTGGTTTTAGATACAAATTTTGGGGATTGGGGGGCAAAATTTGTGTTTGGCCCTATATTTTAAGAGTTAGCACCAGCTATGTCTGGGTCATTGGTACAGTATAAAAATATCACTTTTAATCTGCTGAGTAAACGGTAAAGATAATGTTCGCTTCAACATAAAAAAACGACAGAATCGTAAAAACAACAAAGAATTGTTGGGACTACAAATAATATTTTCTGTCTATTTTTTAAATATTTAATGTTCTAAATTAGTACCGTGAAAATATTTTTGGTACTTAAATTCTTTTAATTGGTTTTACAGTATAACCTGTCTTGAGAGACCGCCCTTTGGGCCACACAAAAGTGGTCTCTCAAGACAGGTGGTCTTTCATAACCGGTTTCAGGTTCTCTCAAGTCAGTGAATAATAACCAACCACAAATTCAGAAATGGAGAAGAATGAATGAATGGAATGGTTTAATGCGCCGAAGGCGCGCAGGGACGGTATGGGGAACAAGCCCCTTTCGACCCTCAGTAACTGTAAATGGCTAATTTCCACATGTCTACTCGTGTTGAAGGAGGAACAGGTTCAGATACTCGGCAGGTGTCACCGGTTGTGGTGTGATGGTCCCCTTGACTGATGTCGGTTGAACCCTAGGGTGAGGACCAGTGTGGGAGGTTGGGTCCTCTCACAAAGGTACTACCTCTCCCCGAGGGTGCAGTCGATCTGGATTTTCAGGCAAGAAGAATGGATTTTTGTAATTACTTTGTAGTTGTTCTTTTTTATGAAGTTTTTGTAACAAATTGAAAAATGGACTGTTATAAAAATTATAAAAATAAAATAGTGTTGAAAATCTTCAATAAAAATTATAAAAATAAATTAGTGTTGAAAATCTTCAATGAAGATTTTCAACACTAATTTATTTTTATAATTTTTATAACAGTCCATTTCAATTTGTTACAAAAAGATTTTCAACACAAATTCATTTTTATTCCTGTCACATTTCAGGTTTGTATGAAAATGTTTATTCAGCAATAATCCTAATCTTTTCACAGGGGTCTTATAAAAACATCTCAATCTTTAATGAGTTAGCAATTGAAACCCAATTAAGAGCTTTTAATACTTTTAATTATGTTAGTATAACCACAATGGATTTTCCAATTCCAGAACAGGTAAAAAGTTTTTGTCATGATTTCAGTCTTCAAAGGGGCGGTCACTCAAGACAGGTCCATTATGGCATAAAAATACAAGTTGGTACCAGGTCACATTCGCCATCACTTACATTTTGACATTGAGCGTTCAGAGCGAGAGTATCAGTCATCAAGTCATCAAGACAATTAAGAAAAGTGATTTTTATCATATTCTTAATATTAAAAGAGTCTAAACCTTAATTAACACATTTAACACTTCTTGTACTGAATTCATCATGGCAGCTTTTATGAAAAAATCTACCTTCAACATACAAGAGAGGAGACGGGGAGAGAACAAAAAAAGGAAACAAGAGAGAAGGGACAGAGAGAACGCTGCTAGAAGGGGAAACAAGGTAAGTCAGAGTCTTTCTACTAATTCTAGTGTGGGGGGTGATGATAGGGCAAGCAGTACCAGTCCAGACTGTGAGGGGGGGGGGGAGGGGGAGGTGTGGGGGGGGGGGGGTATATTCCTGCTCAGTTCTTGAAGGAACTCAGAGGCCTTAAAGAACAGATTGCCCATCTGACAAAAAAACTAGAAGAGAAGGAGGCCAAAATTGAGGAAAATGAGGCTTTTATTAGGGATCTGTTTAAGGGAAGTCTTACCCAGTCCATAGCTTCACCTGTCTCTCCCATCTGGGAGATCCAGGTAGTGGCAGAGGTTCATAAAGTCCCTGAAACTCTGATCACACCTACTGAACCCACTGAGCAGAAAGAGTCAGATATTCAGGCTAAAGGTGCCTCTGTGCACAAGACTTACGCTGAGGCGGCGGGGGGAGTCAAAGCAGCACACGAGGTGTCTGCAATGGGCACACTGAGTGCCGAGTCCTCAGTAGTCTCTGCTGACTCTGGTTTACTGGGTCCTGCTGATCCACTGAACAGCAAGGCCTTCTGCCCTGACAAGGATATAGCGGAAATGTTGGCCTCGCCGACAGGTCTGGGTGATAGCCTGCCCCAATCTTCAGACCACTGGGCCAGCACCACCACAACCACTAAAACACCCAACAAAAGAAAGAAAATAAGTCTGGAGCCTGAGGTGGAAACACAGGAGTTAGCGGATGAGGAGGGGTTCATTCACACTGTTGATAGACAGCCGAAAAAAGTGAGGAACTGCCCCTCCTCCCCGGCTGCCTCCACCTCCGGTTCAGGATCTGGTCCAATCTCAGCCTCAAAGTTAATAACCGCACCTTGTATACCACCTCTCATGGAGAAACCCTGGAATAAAGTTGTAGCCAGTAATACAAATAATCTTAATCAAAACTCTAACATCAATAGGGGGAAACGGACTCTACCCGCTTCCACCAGTGCCGTAACCAAAAACGGAGGTAGGAATAGCCAAAGAGACAACAAAGATCACAGTTCCCCTAGATTTGTAGTTGTAGTCACCAGGGTTCACCCTGACACGCCCAGGGAACTCATTAAACAGGGGCTACAGAACTGCAAATGGGAAAGATTTACGTCAAAGGCCACTGGCAAGGCGACGTGGAAAATAAAATGCCGTATGCCCCAATCAGGAAACCAAATCAGGAATACTAGCCAACGGAATAATCATTAACAATAGACGGCATGTTGTGGAAGAATACAGATATACTCCTCCCCCGACTCAGTGCAACAAATGTCAGAAGTTCGGACACACAGCCAACAAATGCAGAGGGATCCTAACCTGCATGAAATGTGGAGGTAATCACCTCAGCAAATCATGCAGATTAGAATCCCCCTCCTGCCCCAATTGTAAAGGAAACCACCCAAGCAGCTACCGAGGATGTCCCCATTAAAAGAAGGTTAAAACAAGCATAGAACTAAAAAACCTACACCTAACCAAGCCTGAAAATGCCTCATCCCCTCATGCCGTCTGCTCCCTTATCGCAGACGCACTCTACTCAGTTTTACAAAAACATGTCAACACCAATTTGGGTGACATCTGCCAAGATGTCAGCTGATCCGCGTCCCGACTCTTCAAGACCCAAATCTCTGAATCCTTAGTAAAAGCCGCTATCAACACTAATTAAAACTACCGACTATCCTTATCTGAACACCTTAACTAAATATCAACCCCACCATGAATAAGTTACAAATAGCTGTGTGGAACGCTAGAAGCGTTAATAATAAAAAACTTCAAATGAGCCGATACTTCGAAGATAGAGACATTGTCTGTATCTGCGAAAGTTGGCTTCAACCCAGCAAAAATTTTTCAGTTAGCGGGTTCAGCACTATTAGAAGAGACCGACAAATCACTAAAGGTTGAGGCGTCACTCTTCTAATAAAGCAGAACATCAAAACTAAAACAATAAAAACAAATCACCTTGATGCAGAGGTGATTGCAACTGAAATCACAGTGGACAATAAAAACATCGCTATTGTCTGTTATTATAACGACCCAAGCAAAATTGTTTCTGACACTGTCTTTGATTTCTTTACGAGGAAATACAAACACTGCATTTTCCTCGGCGACTTCAATGCCAAACACCTGTACTTTGGCTGCAACAAAACCAGCCTAAACGGTGAAGCCCTACTCGAAATAACAAAAAAACATAACCTCCATGTGGTTATGAACGACAACTCAGCAACCTATATCAGTAACAACCCACTATTTTCATCTGATATCCTCGATCTAATTATCGCCAGTGATTCCCTGATAAACCACATCGATGACCACTGGGTCGGCGATGATGACTTGGGCAGCGATCACCTCCCGGTCCATGCCTCACTGCAGCTAGGCAATGGCCCACTCAGGTACCCCCCCACTCTCCGCAGAAATTTTAGAAAAATTAATTGGAACCTCTATCGTGACATCGTCGATGTCAAACTCACAAACACCCCCCATCCAATGCAGCAGAAATCGAAACCCAATGCGAGGGCATAGAGAAAATCATTAACTCAACCCTAAACGAAATATGCCCAAAAGACGAAGTGTGCCCCTGGAGAAATACTATCTCAGGCGACACACTCTCACTAATCGAAACTAAACAGAAAGCTCTTCAAGCTCTTAAAACCGAAACTGACCTCGGTAAGAAAGCTGACCTAAAAAAAAACATACAACCACCTTCATGGCGAGGTCAAAAAAGCCCTCGAAGCTGAAAAACAAGCCAACTGGGAAAAGGCAACAGCTGATCTAAACAGAGTCCAGGATGCCAAAAAATTCTGGGATTGTTTCAAAACCCTAACTGGGCAAAAAAACAAAAGCCGCAAAGCCGCAGGGAAACCTCTTAAGAAGGAAGAAGGTTCCTTCACGCGTACCGACAAAGACAAGGCCGACACCTTTGCCGACCTCCTAAGAAAAATGCATCGCCCGCATCAAGGTGCGGGCAACGATGACGCCGCCATAAACGCCATTGATGACTTCATCAATGCACACCCTGATATCTACCGTGACCCCAAATTCGATAACGAGCCAGAAGACGTGGATGACGATGACCTCGTCATCCCCATCACTAATGACGAAATCATCAACGTCATAAAAAAATGCAAAAATTTCTCCTCACCCGGCGAAGACGAAGTAAGCTACAAAATTCTAAAACAAAGCCCATACTCCCTAATCGAAAAACTAAACAAACTGTTCAACGCATGCCTCACCCATGGCTACTTTCCCAAATGTTGGAAAAAAGCCATCGGTGTCATGATACCAAAACCAGACAAGGACCCCTCCGATCTAGCCAGCTACCGCCCAATCAGCCTACTCAGCTGCATTGGTAAGACATTCGAACGAATCCTTACCAATCGGCTCAGGGGGCACCTTGAAGACGATTTTTTTAATAAATGGCAAAGAGCCTATAGAAACCGCAAAGAAGGCATCGAACATGTCTACCGACTAGTCACCCAAATGAAGGCCGCTATCAACAATCAGCAAATAGGCGCGGCAGTCCTGCTAGACGTCGAAAAAGCATTTGACTCGGTCTGGCACAATGGAATGCGCTACAAATTATCAAAAATGAAACTCCCCAAGAAACTGCTCAGATTACTATCCTCTTTCTTAAATGATCGCGAAATTAAAGTCAGAGTGAACAATGAAATGTCTGACAGTGTCCCTCTTGAAGCAGGCACCCCCCCCAAGGATCCGTCCTAAGCCCCCTCCTTTACATCTTCTATGTAAATGACCTTAACTTCTCCGAGGATTGTGTTCAAGTCTCCCAATTCGCGGATGATAAGGGCCTCTGGGGCTCTAACAATATGGCCAATCTGCTCCAAAAACCCCTGCAACGCGCTCTCGATGACCTAGAACAATGGTGTGCCAAATGGAGAATTAAGCTAAACGCCAATAAAACCCAACGAATCACTTTTACTCGCAAGAAAAATAAACGTGATTTTGACCTAAAACTTATGGATAACACCCTCCCGGAATGCAAAGAAGCAAAATTCCTGGGCATCACCATTGATCAAAAACTGTCCTTCAACAAACATACCGACGACATGGCGAAAAAAGCTACCAAACGCATTAACTTACTGAAAATGCTTAAGGGAACTTCATGGGGGGCCAACCAGTCCACCCTACTCAAACTATAGAAAGCCTATGTGCGCCCAGTACTCGAATACGGTGCAATCATACTAACTGACCTCAACCAAACTAATATGGGAAAACTCCAGAAGGTCCAAAATCACGCGCTTAGAGTTGCCCTCCGCGCCCCATGGGACACACCCATCAAAACACTCCACGACAGGGCCGATATCCCCACCATTAAAGACCGCCTAGCCACCCTGGCCGCGAAAAATCATGACCGGTTAGCCGACAGCGAACTAATCTCCGAACTTGGAGCAATTTGCGAAAGCCGACAAAAGCCCAAAAATTGCAATCAAAACTAAGACCGCTTAAAAAATAAAAAACTAGGGAACGAGAAGGTGAACTAACAGGCAGAAAAATAGCTTAACTGTGGCCTTCTACCAGAAAGGGCTGCCTACACCGACTCAAGTAAAATTACATCAGGATTAAATATTGTTAAAAACTAAATAAATAGGGAATGAGAAGGTGAATAAACAGGCAGAAAAACAGCTTAACTGTGGCCTTCTACCAGAAAGGGCTGCCTTCACCGACTCAACTAAAATTACATCAGGATTAAATACTGTTATAAAAACTAAATAATAAATAGGGAACGAGAAGGTGAATAAACAGGCAGAAAAACAGCTTAACTGTGGCCTTCTACCAGAAAGGGCTGCCTTCACCGACTCAACTAAAATTACATCAGGATTAAATACTGTTATAAAAACTAAATAATAAATAGGGAATGAGAAGGTGAATAAACAGGCAGAAAAACAGCTTAACTGTGGCCTTCTACCAGAAAGGGCTGCCTTCACCGACTCAACTAAAATTACATCAGGATTAAATACTGTTATAAAAACTAAATAATAAATAGGGAACGAGAAGGTAAATAAACAGGCAGAAAAACAGCTTAACTGTGACCTTCTACCAGAAAGGGCTGCCTTCACCGACTCAACTAAAATTACATCAGGATTAAATACTGTTATAAAAACTAAATAATAAATAGGGAACGAGAAGGTAAATAAACAGGCAGAAAAACAGCTTAACTGTGGCCTTCTACCAGAAAGGGCTGACTTCACCGACTCAACTAAAATTACATCAGGATTAAATACTGTTATAAAAACTAAATAATAAATAGGGAACGAGAAGGTAAATAAACAGGTAGAAAAACAGCTTAACTGTGACCTTCTACCAGAAAGGGCTGCCTTCACCGACTCAACTAAAATTACATCAGGATTAAATACTGTTATAAAAACTAAATAATAAATAGGGAACGAGAAGGTAAATAAACAGGCAGAAAAACAGCTTAACTGTGGCCTTCTACCAGAAAGGGCTGCCTTCACCGACTCAACTAAAAATTACATCAGGATTAAATACTGTTATAAAAACTAAATAATAAATAGGGAACGAGAAGGTGAATAAACAGGCAGAAAAACAGCTTAACTGTGGCCTTCTACCAGAAAGGGCTGCCTTCATCGACTCAGCTTAAGATTAAACCTTAAGACTGAACAAGATGTGCTACTTTTATCTTTACAGTTTACATACTTTAATGAAAACTAATTCTACCTTCTTCTTTTAAGCAGGTACACAGAAGATGCTTTTTGACCAGCACCCCAATAACCGCTACAGAGAGTCTAACCGTTATGGAAACAGTCACCCCCACAGTTCCTTAACATCCTCCACTCCATCCCTAAAAGTGGTCAACCACTTTAAGGGAGGCGAGCGTTGGTCCTGCGTCCCGCCTTGGCCCCTTTTTGTAAGCGCATTGTGCATCTTTGTGTCCCAACCCATTAGGATTACAATGCAGGCCTGCCCCCGAACCAGGGAAGTTCGGGTCTTCTTCTTGGTGGTCTCCGAAAGGGGTCGTTGTTGTTTCCTTCAAAGACATCCTATCAAACAGAGACAGCCTGAGGCAGATTATACTTGCCAGTGATGGCCAACACTTAAAATCATCTCCGAAGTGGCAGACTATACTTGCCCGAAAATCTAGATAGACTGCACCCTCGGGGAGAGGTAGTACCTTTGTGAGAGGACCCAACCTCCCACACTGGTCCTCACCCGAGGGTTCAACCGACATCAGTCAAAGAGACCTTCACGCCACAACCGGTGACACCTGCCGAATACCTGAACCCGTTCCTCCTTCAACACGAGTAGACATGTGGAAATTAATCATTTACAGCCAATGAGGGTCGAAAGGGGCTTGCTCCCCATACTGTCCCTGTGCGCCTTTGGCGCGTTAAACCATTCCATTCGTTAGGTCACCAGTGGTCTCTCAAGACAGGTGGTCTCCCATAGCAGGTCCATTATAGAGTAAAACCAATCGGTGCCTGGCAGATGTGGTCTCTCAAGACAGGTGGTCTCTCAAGACAGTGGTCTCTCAAGACAGGTTTTACTGTAATTCAAATTTTGAAAATTTAAAGCAAGTGGAAATACATCAAAATAGTAATGGTGGCTACTGACCTGAGATCAAATAATATCAGGTGAGGTACCTGATATGTCTGAACCCTTAGATGGTATTTCTGCTTTCTGATATGACAAACTAACTTTGAGGCATAATAAAAAGGCAAAGAAAATACAAATTTTCCAGTAAATTTAGTTTCTTATCATACCTACCACAATTGTTTACTACTGACTTCACCTATCACTTAATCTAAAAGTCTGAAGCTCCTATGTAAAGGTTCCTAAAGGAAGACTTTTAAAACCACATGCGTGTGTGTGTGTGTGTGTGTGTGTGTATGTGTGCGTTTGTCTTACCAACTTGACGAGGTAACTAGACAAAAGAGTTTGCGTGTTTCGCCTTACCGAGGTACAAAAGACAAAAGAAACCCTTTACCTCGGTTGTTTTCCCAGAACTGTACCGGCAAAACGAGGTTGAAACCGTTAGTTCACACAAAGGACAAACAATGGGGTACCTCGGTATGTAGGGTAGACAAGACTGTTTGTGTGTGTGTGTGTGTGTGTGGGGGGGGGGGGGGGGGTGGGGGGGATGGGGTCATTCTTCCCTGATCCATACACACAATCCAGAGTAACATGTATCATATATCGAACCAATCCTGATGATTCTGCCAATAATGATATGAAACTCATTTACTAATAGAATATTTGGATTTCTTAACAACCTACTCACAATTGTTTAGGAATAACTGAATGAACAGGAGACAGTGCACAACATATTCCTATGGCAGGGGACATGGTGGCGTCACAGTAACCGGTTCTCGTCAGATCACCGAAGTTAAGCAACATCAAGTGCGGTTAGTAGTTGGATGGGTGACCATTTCAGTGACTGATTCGTGCTCCAACGTTGTGTCCTTGGGCAAGGCACTTAACCCCGATTGATTACATGGGGGCACGATGATGCTGTGTACTAAGGCGTACTGCACGTCGATGGAGTGCATGTCTTCAACCAATCCAACACTGCCTGTGCTGCGGTGCAGACTTCAGAGTTACGATGTTGGAGAGGCGACAGCTGCTCGTCGTTGCTCGTGGTTCTCTCCGAGTACTCCGACTTCCTCCACCCGTAAAACTGTCACTGACATGATATGACCCTTGCTGTTAATGTGTCGTTAAACCCTAATAAAAAAAAAAATTCCTATGGTTAGACAAAACACGGTGAGACTGGAACTGGGCCAGGGAAGTCAGCAAAATGAAGAACCTCATGACAGCACAGCGTAAACACACAACAGGGACACAGTAAACAGAGAAACTGAAAAGGTAAAGAGTAATAAACCAGAGGCTTAAGAGAGCCTAAAACACTCCACTGGCTCAAGTTGTCAAAAAGATGAGCGTGTCAGTAGTGACCAGTAGCAAGAGCAATTTTTTGATTTGCTATGACACAACCAAAGGGAACTTTTTGGCCATTCATTCATGCTGGTCCTAGGAAAGCTTCCTAGGCACAAACAAAGCTCTGTTCTGTGAGGTCTCAAAAATGTGTGCAAACAAATTGTTGTTTTGTTTTTAACTCCTGTGGTTCTCTCTATGCCCCCCCCCCCCAAAAAAAAAAAAAAAAAAAAAAAAAAAGGGCATAAATGAAGTACTTATGACCCAGTTATATGCAGCATGACAAATTTGGTTTAAATCTCCCCACTGGTTCTGAAAATAGGAATTTTGAGTAGAGCCCAAATGTAGACCTACTGAGTGCCTTTGAAAAAAAGTGAATCTGCATCACTAAAGTAAGTTCCATACTAGAAATCTAAGTATTATTGCAAGTGGCTTATGATAAGAGGATTTTTAAACACTTTAGGATAATGGAACATTAACCCCGCCCCAAGGGCCACAGCAACAGTTTTGAAAAAAAAAATCACACGAGTAAAACTCCACCAGCCTGAAGATGGCAGCAACTTCATTTGAACAAAGTAGAAAGAGTATACTCCAAAGATGATGTGTGCCACAAATGAATGAATTTGGCTCAGTGGTTTTAAAGAAGACATGTTTCAAATTAGTTGATGGAGTACAAGAAAGATGATGACTCAGCATTTTCCAATTGCCAACAGTGTTAAAATGGGCATCTCCATACAACACCTCATGACAAAATCAATAGCAATTTTTTTGATCCATCTGATTGCACTGAAAGCTGCATACCAAAAAACAATATTCTCATCTGTGCAGTTTTTGAAAAATTATAAATTTAAAGTAATTTGTATATTTTTTTATACTTACCAATGGCCCAGACTAGCTGGTGCAAACTCAAAGTTATCAAGGGCCAACCACAAATTTTGAACTCCCCAATCCCCAAAATTTGCTTGCAAAACCAAAAATTAAAAGTCCTATCTGGTCCTCCATACATTTACTCTCTGCGCATGCACAGCCGTCAGGAAGTGACCGGAATTGGCACCAACATCATTCTTTGTAGAAGAGAGTACTACATAATAATTCAGCGGGGAGGTATGAGTGCCCACTCATGGGAGGGCCATCTCCGACTGGGCCATTGGTAAGTATAAAAAATATACAAACTACTTTAAATTTATAATATTTTTATACTATAACCCAATGGCCCAGACTAGCTGAATCGTAAAAAGGCAGAGGGCCTAGGACTTCAGAATTAGTATACCAACATAATTCCAAGAAATCACGCATGTAATCATCTGAATACCAGTTAACTGACTAGACAGCCTCCCAGGTACCCAAAGACTAGCAATTTATTGATGATGAATTATGTGCTTGTATATGACAGATAGACGAACAACTACACGAAACCAACCAACTAAAAAGTGGATGTGCCCATGAGGTCGCCATAGAACATGACCCAGTCGGCAATCGAGAAGTCATGAAATGCATGTATGTACTTAAAATCATACGAGGCTTACGGGAAGAAAATGAATTACAGACAACTCGGACCAGACAACTCGGACCAAGACAACTCGGACCACTTTTGAAGACAACTCGGACCAACTTTGAAGACAACTCGGACCACTTTTGAAGACAACTCGGACCAACTTTCAAGACAACTCGGACCAACTTTAAAGACAACTCGGACAACTTTTGAAGACAACTCGGACCAACTTTCAAGACAACTCGGACCAACTTTCAAGACAACTCGGACCAACTTTTGAAGAAGTCGACCCAAGTTTCAAGACAAGTTGGCCCAACTTTCTAGGCAACTTGGACTGACTCGGTGAATAATTCGGACCTGAATAGTGCACAAACGAAGATTCAGAGTTGGTGGGGAAAGTCACAGAACAATCAATCGCGGCTCAAACGATTTATTAAAAATTGAGGCATGACAATCAAAGACATGAATAAATGAATGAATAAAAGTTTTCACATAAAAAACAATATTCAGCACATACGTGATTCGCTCTTTCCAATGAGAGATCATAATCTGTGTTTTGGAAACCCCAAAAATGAAAAAAAGATTGAATAGCAATTTTCGTGTATGAATGTAAAAGTTAACTTATCCTCTTTCAATTATGAGATATTTCTTCCAAGCCCTGTTGACACTTCTTTTGTGAAATTACAATTAATAACAATAACCTTTGAGTAAATGGATAAATCCGAGACAACGAGCAATAAAAAAAGCCAGTTAACAAATGACACGCTAATTGTTTAACAATCAGTAAAACAAACATTGTATTGTGAAGGTTACCTGACGCTAGTAGCAGACGACACTCGTAAAAAAATCTCGTGTTTCTATAAATTTTCATTTTTTTCTTGCAATACATAGGTTATGATCCGTCATTAGAACGCGCGCGATGCTCGTTCCAATGAGGGGTCATAACCTATGTCTTGGAAGAAAAAAAAAACACTATAAAAAAGATTGAATATTAATTTTCGTGAATAGCGAATTTACGTTAGGTAAAGGTTTAATAACCATACAGTTTAAGAAAGTGGCCCATAGTAACTCCCACACTTTTTCAACAGTTGGTGGGCACTGATTTCCCCAACTGTGTACCTATTCCATAATCGAAAAGTTTACCTTGTACACAGTGAACATTTTTTCTTTGTATTCTTTTCAACTTACCTTCCGAGACCATTTTTACGGGAAGCTGCTTAGCTTCAGCATACATAAAGTTAATAACAAATAAAAATGTAGATTTCCCTTTTGGCTTTCTGATTTAGCCTAAAATGCCACCCTTCACATCCATTATTGGTACATATGGTGCGACCAAAAACACTCCAAGACTCCACTGGCCACGCAGAATGAATGAATGAATGAACGAATGAATGAATGAATGAATGAATGAATGAATGAATGAATGAATGAATGAATGATCATCTTTGCTTTTACCCGACAGTATGACGAATGAACGAAAGAACGCATCTGTACTTCATGATTGAATGATTAAAATTCTTGAAACGAACATAATATATAGAAAAACTAGTGCCTAAAACAACATGTCGGTAATCTGTGAGATCACATTTAATTATTTTCTACATCATTCTTTTCTTCACAGTTGGTCCAACCTGTCTTATAGTCGTTACAACTTGTCTTGAAAATTGGTCCGAGTTGTCTTCAAAAGTGGTCCGAGTTGTCTTGAAACTTGGGTCGACTTGTCTTCAAAGTTGGTCCGAGTTGTCTTCAAAGTTGGTCCGAGTTGTCTTCAAAAGTGGTCCGAGTTGTCTTGGTCCGAGTTGTCTTTGGTCCGAGGTGTCCTGATCCCGAAGAAAACTACGTCTTGCCCGGTAATCGCCTCTAAACACATTGGCAGTGTGTGGTGGGGGGTGGGGTGGGGGATTGGGGGGGATTCAAAGCCCCCCCCCTCCCCCGCATTACTTTAATCGTTCTTGTGTTAGTCACCAAATAATATAGGAACCGCAAGACTCCCTCACATCTAACCAACTCCATAATGCCACTAAGGGCGGAGAAGGACGTGAAGAACAAATACTTCCCCTGATAAAGAAACTCCTCTCGTGGAGGAAGCTTCTGGGGAACGTCCCATAACAGACACCTGAGAAGATTGATCCAGGGTTTCAGTGACGACAGAGGTGCTACTAGCAGGATTTCGCAACGAGACTGTTTGATCTAAACAGAATCTGCTGAATCAACGGAGTTGGAGGATACGCAATCCTATCATTCCTTCCCACGAGGTTGACAGAGAGTCTACTGCATCCGCTCGATGATCTGGGCATGGCAACACGAACATCAGTAACTGATTGTTCCGTTATGTCGCAAACAGATCTATCATGGGACAATCCTACTGCCTGAATATTCGCTTGTTGAGAGTAAATTCCGATGGCAACAGATGACTTTTACGAGATAGGGAGTTTGCTAGTACATTCAGACGACCCGGAAAATGATGGATAGAAAGATGAACATAATGATACATGACGTCATGAACGTTCGGTATAATGTGAATCCAATGTTGAAGAGCTAGCCATATTGACATCATCTCTTTGATGTTTATGTGTTCTCTAGGAACCTAGGGTCCCAAAGAACCTGACACTTCAAGTCTGAGGGACCTAGAGTCACGCCCCAACCCGTCTGACTTGCATCCGTCATAATCGTGAAAGCCGGATACGGCAGTTGCAGCGGAACTCCCTGAGTTAACCACTGAAGATCTGCCCAAATCTGGACCCTTTGTTTTTCTAGGTCCGTTAAAACAATACTGGTTTCGAGCGAATGCGTCTTCACACTCCAGTTCTGAGTAAAGCCTATCTGGAGGGGACGCGTGCGTAGATGGCCCATCGGAATAAGATCCGCAGCCGCTCCTCACAACCTCATCAGTCGCATGAATTCCCTCACTGTTAATGTGTCTGAGTGTAGGCAAAAGTGAGCATAACAACTGACTAATTTGGCTCTGGGTAACGGAGATGAACCAGATTGTTGTGAGTCTCGAAGCTCATCCCCAAGTGAGTGAACGACCTGGACGGAGGTAGATCAAACTTTTTTTCGTTTACGATGAAAACGAGACATCGTAGTAACAGAAGCAGACTCTGAACATCGATCTGAAGAATAATTCTGTTGCCATATCTCTGCAGAATGTCATCCAAGTAAGCTGACATTACCGCAGACGAAAGAGCTCGGAAGTATGACATTACTGAGTTCATTATTCGAGTGAAGGCCCAGGGAGCCAGGTTCAGACCGAAGCACATTGCTCAGAACTGATAAACCTTCCCTTGCACGACGAACCGAAGGTACTTTCTGAATGCTGGATGTACCAGGACATGAAAGTATGCATCCTATAGATGTATGCTTGCCGCATAGTCGTTCACTCGAATGCTCTCTCTTACCGACCGAATGGTCTCCATATATAATTTTGGAGCCACGATAAGCTTGTTTATCCAGCTCAAGTTTATTACCGGTCGGAACGAGCCATCTGGCATGGGTACGAGGAACAGGAACACGTGACGGAGAGACCTGTTCCTCGGCATGGGTACGAGGAACAGGTCTCTCCGCTAGGAGAGACTCTCTTTTGAAAAGATCTGATGGAAGATTTATCCAACGCGGACATCCTGTTAGTGGGGGTTCCGCTCGGAATGATAGTCGTAGGCCGTCCGAGACTACACTTCCCACCCACTGATCTTCCGTAACTGCTATCCAGTTTGTCACGAAGGTTGATTCCCCTTCCGCCAACTGGCAAGCAATAGAGGTCTTGAACATCACCTGTATGACCTGCAAGGCTTACGGGAGGAGAAACTACATCCTCCCCGCGAAAAACCTCATCCCGTCGGCCTAGGGGCGTCTGACTGATATTCCCAATCAGACTACACCCCTATCCCGAGTCGCTATATTGACGACCTCCAGAGTAATTGTAAGAGGGTTTCTAGTACCCTCGTGAGGAGTTCCCTTTTGACTTTTAGATCTGGAACGTCCTCCTTACTCTTGTCTGCTGAAGCAGATTGTTGAGACGACGACTTCAACAGCAGAGCACTTGACGCTTTCTTAGTAGCCTGTTCATAGACTAACGAAAGTTTGTTGTCAAAAATAGTATGTCCAGAGACTGGAGCGTCCCGGAGAGAGCTTTTCACCTTGTCATCTACAAGTGATGACGACGCAAGGGCAGCAGCACATCTGATTAACTCCAGATTAGCTACTGTTAGGGCGGAGTTATACGTGGTATACAAATTGCCCTGGAAAAAACTCTAAGAGAGGTACAAACGTCCTCAAATTGCTTCCCGTTGAGACGTTGCGCCATAGCTCTGGTAAGGTGATCTGTGTAAGACATTGCTTCCAAATTTGCTCTACTTGATGAAATTGCCGTTTTTAATCGTGTCTGAGCGAATAGTGAATGATGCAGGCAAGGATACATCTAGATCCCCAGCCTGCTCATCCAAACGCAGAAGGGCTCTCTGAACATCTTCTCCAACCATTTTAGATGAACGTGGTCCAAGAAACGGTATGTTTATGGAAGATGTAGTTAAAAAAACGCCTTTTTTCCTCGCGCTGCATGGCCGAAGGCCTGCGACACCTGCCTAGACTGAACCAGAAAAGAAAGAACTTCTTCCTTTGTCTGTATAAAGTCTGCATCCAATGACGACAGCGGTTTCTCTCTTGTTGTCACAGCATTCTGATTCGGTGGAACAGATTCAGGGTAGTATTGATGGATGAAATCCATCTCAACCATGTGCTCTTCCAAAAGGGAAGGGTAATCCTCTTCCTTATCCCTTTCAACATCCGAGAGAATCAGTTGCGAATCTCGGTCCATTGCATCTGCGTGAACAGACGACTGGACCGAACCAGCACTGGTTCCGAGTCTGAGGGAGGCTGCACCTGCAGTTGCTGGGATGCTGCGATCAGTTGCGCAATCTGCGACAGCAAGTCCGTCATCGAGGCCTGAGTAGCAGCGGTCTTCTGTTTCTTAGCCGTTTGCTGCTCCTGGGAACGATGTGTTGGAGATGGATCTCTTCTCCGAACGTCCCGATGATCGAGGCCTCGTCTCCCTAGCTACCGGATGGTCCGACTTCATGGGCGAAGAGTGGTTCCTTCTTCGCGCAGCAGGCTGGATATCCGAAGTCGGGTAGCTAGGATGCGATCGTGTGTGCTTTAATAACATAGTGGAGGAAGCTGTGACTGAAGCCGTCCCCGGCTGCAGACTAGACGGAGCGTCCCGAGCGGCGGGCAGACGTATGCTCCGTCTCGTGCAAGTTTCCAACCAGAAAACTTCATTTTGGCTTGTGATACGTAGCGGAGGAAACCATGACTGAAGCCGACCCGGCGGCAGACTAAACAGAGCGTCCCGAGTGGAAGGCGGACATATGCTCCGGCTTGTGCAAGTTTCTCATAACAACATCTGGCTCCAAATGTTGCTAGGTTAGAGAGGGGCCTCTCCTGCTCACGGTCTATTAGACCTTGATGAGTACAAGACCTTGCTGACTTCCTCCCTATTTCCTCCCTATTTCCATCGTCGCAGGGTGAGCTATTTATATTTAAGTGCTCGCTCTACCCACATCTACACTTCCTTCGACCATAACAGACTTCCCCGCCATCACAGCACCCATGGATGCAGTGACGCTTCACCGGTCGAGCTAGCTGCTTGCAAGAGATTAAAACCCTTAACAAAAGGCCCTAACTCTTGCAATCATGAGCACTGCAGCTAGCTCTATATGCTCAACGAAGCGTGACGACGGTAGCACACTTGGATGGGTTTCTGAATATCATCACCATGTTCATGTTCCTCTGAAATACAAACTGACAAAATGAATTATAATGCGGTGAGAGGCCTGGCCTCAAAACCTCACCGCCCACAACGTACCGTGATACCCAACTCCAACATCAGTCATCCCAGTGAACATAAGAATGACAAGAGTCCGCAGAAGTGCATCGACTAAAGTCGATATCAGTCACCCAAACTCCACAACAAAATATATAATTAAGATACATGAATAATAGCAATTAAAATTAAATTCAAAATATTTTTTGGAAACTTTTTTGTTGGAAAAAACGCCTAAGTTCTCAAAGGGAACATAAAGAGCCCAATTAGTAAATCCTGATAGAGCCTAAGTGTGGACAAAATCCAAATTTTTTTAGCTACATTACCAGAATAATAATCCATGTATCCTACAGTAATTCTACAGTAATAGAATATAAAAACTACCTATATATGAGAACGTTGTCAATGTAAACAACGTCAATATAAACAAGACATCAGGCACACGAAAAAGGCCCAAAGTCAGAAACCAATTTAAATGCTAGCAGATGCAAAGCTAGATCTTCATACGAAGAAAAAACGATACTTCGGATAGAAGATGCAAGACTAAACGATCTAACACCCCTAGGGTGAGGACGTAACCATAGGGAAAAAACAGAATAATATTCTGTAATACATGTTAAACTCCCAAGAAATTTAATAAAAAATTTCAATAAAAAATAGCCAAAAAGCTTAAGAGTTTAACAGAAAAGGTTCATGGAAGGATAGGGAAGGAATACTTAACAAACAGAGGAATAATCATTAACAAAAATGATGACGTCAGGCATATGTCCTGAAATTGGGAAACCTAAAATAATTTTATAATTATTATAAAGTTACAGCCCTGAATGTCTAAAACCATCGTTGAACACTTCCATCATCCAATATCAGCCTTGGATCCACGAATTCATGCATTGATTTGTGTATGGCATCCTCAAAATAGGAGATTTTAAAGCACAGATGTCAGTTCATTGTTGCTGACTTTAGGGCCAAAGAATGATGTTGGCGCCAATTCCGGTCACTTCCTGATGGCTGCACATGCGCAGAGAGTAATTGTATGGAGGACCAGATAGGACTTTTAATTTTCGGTTTTGCAAGCAAATTTGGGGGTTCAAAATTTGTGTTTGGCCCTTGATAGTTTTGAGTTTGCACCAGCTAGTCTGGGCCATTGGGTTATACAGTGGAGCTCACTTAATTGGATATCTCATAATTGCATATCCCTGTTAACTGAATATAATTTCCCAACACAAAACCATTTACCATACCTGCAGTACAAATTTGACCTGTTAATTGAATATAGATTATAGAGTAAACTCTTGTTAATTGAATAAAATAACTTGTAACCTGTCGAGAAGTTACTGTGACTCTCCCCAGTTTTCCTTTGTTTTTGACCTATTTGGCCTCAGTACATCCAATACAAGTGTTTAATCTATTATATCTTGTTTGACAGAGCTCATGGAGCACTGTCAAACAATATATAATAGAATAAATGCTAAGTTTATCTCTAGAATACAGGAACATGACAATCACTGTTAATTGAATACTCCTGTTAATTGAATAATTTTCAATGGCAAAGAGGCTATTCAATTAACAGGGTTCCACTGTAGTATAAAAATAATAATAATCCACTAAGTTAAACTTTGGGCTCCTACAGAGAGCTCACATATTAAGCCAGGGACGTGATTTGAACAAACTTGAGTCTGACAAACCTGGAGATGTCACATACCAAATAGTGCTGGGAGGTTAGTAAATTTTTGCTCGGTGTCGGTATCTACTCGGTTTTTTACAAAAAGAGTTGACTCCGGTTTCGGTTATTTGTTCTGAAAAACATAATTTACTGAGGTATCTATCAGTTTGTATCACTAATTTGCCGTCAGTGCCATGGATCATGTATGTTATCCCCATTACTAGTCTTGTTGAAATAAATATCAAATATACAAGCCCAAATCTTTTAGTTTTCTCCACTTTTCATGGTCTCCACCTCAAAAGTCCCTTCCCAGATACACTCATCTCTTTTGACAACCTGAGCCAGGTGAGTGTTTTAGGCTCACTTGAGCCTCTGGTTTGTTTTGGTGTTTTGCATGGTGGATTGAGCAATTCCCTGCATCGTGGAATGTTTGTTGAGAAAAAAAAAATCCTGGGGACGAAACGACTTGGACCCATCATGTGGGTGCTGGACGTTTCGTACATAGACATTTTGGATTTTTTGTTGATAAAATTTTAGGACGTTTCGTACATAATATTGTGGCATGTATTTTCGATGCAAGGGTTGTCTCAAAGAAAAAAATTGAAAAACATTTCAGTTTACCGTTTAAATAATTTCAATCCATGAAAATTACCCACACCTTTGGATATTTCAGAAATGGAATGCGCCCCACCTCTCCACGTAGACACAGGTACACATTTTATTTTATTTCATACATTTATTTTGTCGGCAGTTTCTGTGTCTGGTGTTGCATTTATTCAGATGTTAGGATCGGATGTACGCGCGCATAGTATTGTGGGATTGAAGGGAATTCCTCCATTAGTTGACAAGCGTGCTTTTGAAGTCTCGTAAATGTGTTTGTTTTTTTTTTGTTTAATCTTGGGATTTTCTCAGTTTTCATGCGGATTCAGGTGGATGTTAATTCGAATCAGACAAAAACAGTTTGTATTATTATTTTATCTGTTATTTGCTGTTTCTTCTATTGTAATCACACTTGCGTGCATGAGACGTGAATGGAAAAATTAATCTCGCAAAATTTCGTTGCCCAAACCTACCAACACTAAAATTTCGGGAGCCAAGACTGAAAAAAAAGTCGGGGCCGAAAAAGAAGCCCCGAGAAGGGGCCTCTCGGTGCCGGGGCCGATTGGCCCCGACTCAAGGCAAGCCCTGCTTACCTGTTTTCAGGAGTACTGCCACACGGGGCTAGGTTGTTTGGTTGTTTCAGCCATTTTTACGCCAAAACGTACGAGGCCGCGAGATTGCATCATCGCATGCCATAAATAAATTAACCACGCATGTAACCGGGCCGAAGATTTTTTGTGATCACGTCGGTCGGTGTTTTTTAATAATCGACACAGAGTTGTATTCTCTATTAACCTCCCAACACTAATACCAAATATGTAAGGATTCTGACTGGTAGATCTGACAAAGAATTTTAAAGAAATTTTCTCAGATTGCATTAAGTTAAAACTTTGGGCTCCAATAACCCAGGGATGCGATTTGAACAAACTTGAATCTGATCTCTCCCCTCCCCCCCCCCCCCCCCCCCCTCCCCAAATAAATGTTGTATACCAAATATCAAAAGAATGTGACTGGTGGGTCCGAAGAAGATTTTTTAAAATTATTCCTCATATTGCACGAAGTTAAAATTAGGGCTCCCATAGGATATTAACCCAGGCACTCAATTTGAACAAACACCACTAGAGATGTCACATACCAAAAATGAAAGGGTTCTGACAGGTGAATCTGATGAAAAAGAGTTTTTAAGAATGTTTCCCATATTGCACAAAGTTAAATATTGGGCTCCAATAAAGAGCCCAAATATTACCCAGGGACCCAATTTGAACAAGCTGAATCTGACCCCCCTAGAGATGTTGCATACCAAATATGAAAGGATTCTGACTGGTGGATTTGAAAAAGATTTTTTTAGGAAATGTTCTCATATTGCACAAAGTTAAACTTTGGGATCTAATAAAGAGCCCAAATATTAACCCAGGGAGCCAATTTGAACAAACTTGAATCTGCTCCACCCCCCCCCCCCCCCCCCCCCCCCCCCTCCTCCCCAAAGGAGCCAAGTTGAAGAACCAAATATCAAAAGAATCTGACTAATGGATCTGAAGAAGAAGATTTTTAAAGATTATTCCCCATATTGCACTAAGTTAAAATTCAGGCCCCCATAAGGAGCCCAAATATTAACCCAGGGAACTGATTTGAACAAACCTCCTGGAGATGTTGAATACCAAATATCAGAAGGATCTGAAGAAAAGGATTTTTAAGGCTTATTCCCCATATTGTCCTAAGATAATATTCAGGTTCTTGTATTGGGCCCAAATATGAACTGAGGGGCTTAATTTGAACACACATGTATCTGTCTCCCCTATAAATGCTGTATACCAAATATCAAAAGATTCTGATCAGTGGTTCTGGAAAAGAAATTTTTAAACATTTTTGCAAATATGCTGGCTCAGGATTTTTTTGATGCCCCACCCCTACACAACCGATGGAATGTTTTTTTTACCATTCCATTCTACTTGTCTTAAGAATGCTTCAGAACAAATTGGGACAAATGGAAGGCGATAAGGCAGAGCAGTCAACAGAGGCAGATTTTAATTGACCAATAATTTCTGAGAGGAGAGAGGGGCAATCCGAAGTAGGGCTGCACGGTATATCGATAAACCGATATATACTGGTATTCAAACCAATATCGATTGAATACCGGAGTAATTACTGAAATATCGGTTTATCGTGATTATTTTTTTACCCACAATTTAATTGTCAAGATGTCTTGAGTTTTTTAACTGTAGCCCCGAATGAATAATATTATCCCTTTATCCAAGGAATCGTCTGCCTGTGCCCTCGTAATATACAAATTCAGCAGTTGAAAAAATAATTTTCAAAAATTTCAACAAAACTATATCATGTGATCCCTCATTGGAACAATCTCGTTGAGCTCGTTCCAATGAGGGGTCACATGATATAGTTTTGTTGAAATCTATGGGAAAAATCTGATAAACTAATTTTGAAAATAATAAAGTTTGATATCGTCTGCGTTGGGTGAAGGTTTTTCGAACCGCCTCACCAAGGCATGCTAGTTCGTTCCGATAGTGATGCCCTCGAGTCTCGATTGTGGTACTTATGTGCTCATATATCTGAACAGTTTTCGATATACCACAGTATTTTTTTGAATACCGATACCGGTATTCAGTTTTGAATATTGTGCAGCCCTAATCCGAAATATCTGGACCTGACTTTGTCAAGGACCAGGGTCATGATAGGGGTAGGTAGAAAAGTATATCAGTCGAGCCTGTTACAATCAAGGGATAGATTGTACCCGGTATATCCCTGAGGATCTGTGGAGGGGGGAAATAAAAGTTTCAACATGATGGTTCCATCGAATGTTGAAAAGAACGATCTGAGGACGATCCCAGAGATCGCAGACTGAAACACCTCCCTATGGAGCATTCACTCTGTGGAAATGACCCTGTCACAATGGGACAGTGCTAGGATGCTGCAACGACCTGGTATGTGACAAACCAGAATCCAGCATACTCAGAGGGCATGCTGAGCCACAAAAGCTGATCAGGTGCAAGAAAACCCGAGATGGGGCTGGGTTGAACCTTGTTAGAGCCAATTCAAAATCAGCCAGAATCGGAGCCCTAGGCCCAGGCTACTGAACCAGGTTCAGAGGAGTCTGAAAATCTATTCCCAGATGTGTGATTCACTAGGATGGAATGAGAGAGTACTTGGGCATGTTTACGTGAAAACCTAGCAAAGCCAGCAAGTCAAAATGAAAGTGTCAATGACACTGTAGCTCAACTATATACAATATGTGATGTATTCCATGTTACTAAACATTCATACAAAAATTTATTAAAATCAGAACTTTCATACAGAAGTTCTATACAAAAGACTGATTGCACTAATTTTGGTACAAAATGGCTGCTGGTGGCCATCTTGAATTTCGGACCACACCCAAAAACACTCGCTCTCATCCCACGGTGATAACAAAGGTACCCAAGAAGTTTCGTAAAGATTGGTTCATAAATATGACCTCTAGTCTGAGCTGTATAGAAGTTGTGTACAAAAAACTGATTAGACCTAATTTCGGTACAAAATGGCCACTGGCAGCCATCTTGAATTTTAGACCGCACCCAGAAACACTCGTTCTCGTCCCAAGGTGATAACAAAGGTACCCAAGACATTTCGTGAAGATCAGTTCATAAATACAGACTCTAGTCTGAGCCGTATTGACATGTGTACTTACTGTGTGTAAGTCGCACTGAAAAAATCAAAGTTCATCTAATTTGCATAATTTCTGCACGAGAAAATGCATCCCATGGTACTAAACATTCACACACAAAAATTATTCAAATCAGGGCTTTCATATGGAAGTTCTGTGCAAAAATCTGATTGCACCTAATTTTGTACAAAATGGCTGCCATCGGCCACCTTGAATTTCGGACCGGACCCAAAAACACTCGTTCTCGTCCCACGGTGATACCAAAGGTACCCAAGAAGTTTCGTAAAGATCGGTTCATAAATACGGCCTCTAGCCCGAGCCGTATTGGCATTTGCACTTACAGTGCTGAAAGTAACCCCAAAAAACATCAAAATTAGTCTAATTTGCACAATTTACGTACGAGAAAAAAACCCGTATTATATGTGATGTATCCCATGGTACTAAACATTCATACAAAAAATTATTCAAATCAGAGCTTTCATATGGAAATTCTGTACAAAAAACAGATTTCTGCATCGTCGGTACAAAATGGCAGCTGGCAGCCATCTTGAATTTCGGATCGCACCCCAAAACACTCGTTCTCGTCCCACGGTCATAACAAAGGTACCCAAGAAGTTTCGTAAAGATCGGTTCATAAATACGGCCTCTAGCCCGAGCCATAGCAGCTTGGCACTTACAGCTCTGAAAGTAACACTAAATAAATCAAAGTCAGTCTAATTTGCATAATTTACGCACGAGAAAAAACCCGTATTATATGTGATGTATCCCATGGTACTAAACATTTATACAAAACTTTATTCAAATCAGAACTTTTATACAGATGTTCTGTACAAAAAACTGATTTTTGCATCATCGGTACAAAATGGCCACTGGCAGCCATCTTGAATTTCGGACCACACCTAAAAACACTCGTTCCCGTCCCAGGGTCATAACAAAGGTACACAAGAAGTTTCCTAAAGATCGGTTCATAAATACGACCTCTAGCCCGAGCCATAGCCAATTGTTGACGTACGGACGTACGGACAGACAGACGGACGGACGGACGGACGGACGGACGGACGGACAGACGGACGACAGGCCATGACAATAGCTCAAATTTGACTTCGTCAAAGTTGAGCTAAAAATGAAGCACATCCCAATTTTGGATGCATGAAATTGGGAAACAAGGAACCCAATTTTGTGAACTTTATGAGGGCAGCCTTTTTTTTTTACTCATAAAACTACTAAAAATAACTGGAATTGTTTCACAAATTTAACTCTATTTTCTTGCTGAAAAAACACTGTAGGAGTGGTGAACATTCCCATGATGCAACTGCATATTTAGCCAACTATATCTTATTTGACAGAAACAGAGATAATTGGTTAATATTTAGCTCTATGAGTGTGAAATAGTATCACCGAAGTGATGATGAAGAAACAAAAACAATTTTATGAGATACTTTTTCAATGACAAGAGAGGTACGTAAGAAACAAGGCTTCTTCAATAGCTATACTCAACCAATATTAAAGCACAGATTTTTACCAAAATGAGACAAATATGCAATCTTTTGGTACCATTTCTTTCTAAATATATGTACTGTACTAATATGCATGTATTTTATTTATATGTCATAAATAATTGAAGGCAAGATGAACTGCTAAAAGTTTCCCAAAGAAGAAGCCTATGAGGAGCTAAAAGTATAAAAGACAGAAAATTACAGTATGGCTGCCATGGACTGGTCACTTTCCGCAGTTGGGCAATACTTCCACGGATGCAATAATATTAGATTCCAAACACTAATTACAGGAATAATCATCAAAAATTTAATTAATAAAACACCGCATACAACCTGGAGCTTCATTAATTAAAATTTTGCTAATGATGATTTTTATTACCTGGTAAACGCATACGTAGACATCCTTGCCCACGCGTGGATTACAACCAGCTTATGGCAGCTTACTGTTCATATACAGACTGAGCTTCCTGAGTGCAGAAACGCAGGGTACATAAATGAGGCAAGCAACAATGTCCCATATAATCTCTTGCTGTCAGAATCTGCCATCTTCAACAGTTTTAGCTCCTCAAAGGCTCCTTGAGAAACTTTAACAGTGCAATCTTTTAAAATAAATAAATAATGGACACAGCTATTAGTATGGTAGGTGGGGAAAAAAATGTTTTTCAAAAACTTTCTATGGCCTTTTCATAACAACAATGTGCTCTTAATGGCATGGAATTTCAGATTTATAATTCAAACACTTCCAAAGATGCAAAATCCAATATGGCCACCAGTCAGCCATCTTGAATCCGATCAAGAAAAAAATGTCATGCACTGCTCCTCTTCATGTTGATCATTTTTGTGAAGTTTCATGAAAATGTGGCTAAAACTGAGGAAGTAGTTCGCTCCACAAGTTTACATGTGCAACGGACCGACGATAGACCGACCGACAAGTTGACTCCTATATACCCCCTAAAACTTCGTTTTGTGGGAGTATAATAAATAATGGACACGGTATGATAGGTTGGAGAAAAAATGTTTTTCAAGAACTTTCTATGACCTTTTCATAGAAAGTCTGATTTTAAAGAACTTTTAATGCCCTGGAATTTCAGCTTTAAAATCCAAAGATGCAACAATCCCAATACCATAAAGATTTGTCCCAACTTCAAAATCTTACCACAGTTACTTGAACCATTACGGACTCTGCACCTCTTCTAACATACTTCTAACATAATTTTTTTTAAATTTTTTATTTAGGTTTAACGACATTAACAGCCAGGGTCATATCATGTCAGTGACAATTTTACGGGTGGAGGAAGCCGGACTACCCGGAGAGAACCACAAGCAATGACGGGCAGCTGTCAGCTCTCCAACATCATAACTCTGAACTCTGCACTGCAGCACAGGCAGGGTTAGATTGGTTGAACGACGTGCAGTACGCCTTAGTACACCGCGTCATCGTGCACCCATGTAGGCAATCGGGGTTAAGTGCCTTGCCCAAGGACACAACGCGGTGCGGGAATCAGTCGCTGAAATGGTCACCCATCCAACTACTAACCGCGCTTGACATTGCTTAACTTCAGTGATCTGACGATAACTGGTTACCGCGACGCCACCGTGCCCCCTTCTAACATCATTATACTCTGAATAAAAACAGTGCATAATTTGTTGTCTCCAGTGAAACTATGTCTGAAGTATTTTTGTGGGTTATAACCTACTTTGGGGGCAAAACATAAAAATTTTCAGTTCTTCACCCCTTTACCCAACACACAGGATATCAAAATTAGTTATTTTAATTATTGTTTTTCCAAACTTTTCTCAAAAATTTCCACAAACCATATCATGTGACCCCATCATTGTAACGAGCTTGAAGAGCTCGTTCCAATGAGGGGTCACATGATATGGTTTTGTGGAAATTTTTGAAAAGTTAAAAAATTTATAGTAATTTATATATTTTTTATACTTACCAATGACCCAGACTTAGCTGGTGCTAACTCCACAAAAACCAGGGCCAAACACAAATTTTGCCCCCCAATCCCCAAAATTTGCATCCAAAACAAAAAGAAATAATGTCCTAAAGGACCTCCATAATACGACTCCACTGCGCATGCGCAGTGACGCAGTCGTCCCGAAATTGGCGCCAAATATCATTCTTACTGGCAGTGCCTGGTCAGCGCTATGTACTCAGCGGGGAGGCAAGAGTTCCCAACTCAGGGAGGGCCATCCCCGTCTGGGTCATTGGTAAGTATAAAAAATATATAAATTACTATAAATTTTTTAACATTTTTATACTGTACCAATGACCCAGACTTAGCTGAATAGTAAACAGGCTGGAGGGCCTAGGACATAGAGGAAAATCCAATAAGCTCAATTATAAAATAAAGAGATAACCCCTTAAGGAGAAAAGGAGTATTAGGCTTTACATGTATCTTTCTTATTTAATATTTAAATTAGAAAGATACACTACCCTTAATAATTGAGCACAATAACATTCATGTTCTCTATTAATATCCAGTATAACCTTTATACTAATTATTATTAAAACAAGCCAATAAATAAAGTAGTCCAGAGAATTGAGACTCTTTATAATCATTTAAAAGTGTCCGAGTATTGTATATTAAAGCCCGTTTGACACTTGACATATACAAATGCTTCACACCGAGCTACACTTTAAAAATAAGACATGAATGAAATTAAACATTAATATTACACTTTAAAACCATCCCGGAAGCGACTCAGAAATACTGTCTTGGAGGAGGCATTCCCTTGCTTTTCACTATAAAGCAGGTGACCTAAGGGAACACCCGCCCCCCCCCCTTCCCCTTGCCCTGGGTCAAATAGCCCAGAGCGAAGAGGGCAGCCGGACGGAGTCACTGCCGGAACAGAAAGCCTGCATAACTATAGTTGCAACTGTTTAGTGGACGACATTCTGAGCAACAGATAACGGACCTAAACAATGCAGGTCTCCAGAAATGGACTCAATATTTCTGAGATAAAAATTAGTAAATGTGGATGGCTGAGACCAATAAGCAGCCTTCATTAAATCTGTAATAGCAACACTATTAGCATAAGCCCAGGAAGTAGAAAGAGCTCTTACTTCATGAGCAGAAATCTTAAGCACAGACTGCTGAGAAGAAGATAAATCTTCATACGCAGTACGGATAGTTAACTGAATCCATCTAGCAATAGAATGGACTGAAATGTCCTTTCTATTAGGCATCAAAGACAGAAAGAAACGTTTCCGTCCCTTTCTGATGAACTGAGATCTCTGTTTATAGATACGTAGTGCTCTAACAGGACAGAGTAAAGGCCTACGCCCGTCTGAAGACGGAAGAGCCTTAATAACAATAGGTTCCGGATATTTATTAGGAGCCTGATTCTTAGCTAAAAAACCGACGTTAGTAGTGAAGGTGATAGTGTTCCCAACACTACGATAATGAGAATCATCCACCGATAGTGCATGAAGCTCACTGACTCTTCTGGCAGAAGAGAAAGCTAAGAGAAAAGCTGTCTTATAAGATAAGAATTTGAAATCTACTGTCCCAAGAGGTTCAAATGGCTTTTCCTTCAATTTAAGGAGAACCCAAGCTAAATTCCACTTAGGAATTAATCTAAGAGTTCTGGGTCTATTTATCGAAAAGTTTCTAACCAATTTCGATAAAGAGACATTAGATCCAATTTGTAAACTATCATGATGTGCATAGGTATCAGATAACATAGATCTATAACCCTTTATAGTAACCGGTTGCAGTTTGATTTCGTCAAACAAGTATACTAGAAAGTTAGCAATGTCTGGTATAGAGGGATCAAATATATCAACAGAATGATCCCTACACCAACGACGGAAAACCTTCCACTTAGCCGCATAGTTTAGCGAAGAGGAGGTCCTCCTACAGTTAGAAATCGCGTCCACTGCTCGTCCTGTAAAGTGCTTGCCATGCAAGAAGGACCGCACAACGGAAAAACGTGAAGGTTGAGACCTTGCGGGTTGTGATGCAGTTGGCGCGATTTCCCCTGCCAAAGAAGATCCTCTCGTGGAGGGAGCTTCCGCGGTAGGTCCCACAACAGACACCTGAGTAGATTTATCCACGGTCTCTGTGGCGACAGAGATGCTACCAACAGAATCTTGCATTGAGATTGTTTTATCTTTAGCAATACTTGTTGAATTAACGGCGCTGGAGGATACGCATATCCTATCATTCCGTCCCAAGGGATCGATAGAGCGTCTACAGCAAATGCTCTTGGATCCGGACACGGGGACACATACGTTTGCAACTGATTGTTGAGATGTGTCGCAAATAAGTCTATCATTGGCCGTTCCCATTGGTAGCAAATCTGATTGAATACTTGTTTGTTGAGAGTCCACTCCGACGGCAACAAGCGACCCTTTCGAGAAAGGGAGTCTGCTAGCACATTCAGACGACCCGGTATGTGACGGACCGAAAGAAGAACGTGATGTTCCAACGCAAACAGAAGGATTCTTTCCGTTAGATTGAACAACGGAACTGAATGAGTGCCTCCCTGATTCCGTATATACGCCACTACTGTCGTATTGTCGGATAGGATTTGGACATGAGCATCGTGAATAATGTCCATCCAGTGACGTAACGCAAGCCAAATTGACATCATTTCCTTGAAGTTTATTTGCTTGCACAGGAATTGCGGATCCCAAAGACCCTGGCATCTCGAATCCGTTGGGATTAATGATGCACCCCAACCTGTTTGACTGGCATCCGTCATAATGGTAAAACTCGGATCCGGCAACTGCAGCGGAACTCCTTGAGTTAACCACTGAATGTTTGCCCAAGTCTGAATCTCTTGTTTCACTTGATCTGACAAGAGAACGTCTACATCGAGCGAATGAATTTTCACACTCCAATTCTGAGTCAAGAAAATTTGAAGAGGCCGTGTGCGTAGCCGTCCCATCGGAATGAGATCCGCAGCGGCTCCGCACAGACCTATCAGTCTCATAAATTCTCTCGCTGTGACTTTGTCTGTATTTAGACAATAGCGAGCGTAACAACTGACTAATTTCGCTCTGGTTAACGGCAGACGAACGAGATTGTTGTGCGTCTCGAAGCTCATTCCCAGATGAGTGAATGACTTGGACGGCACCAGATCCGACTTCTCCTCGTTTACTATGAAACCGAGACGTCGGAGCAATAGAAGAAGATTCTGAACATCGTTCTGAAGCGTTAACTCGTTGCCGTACCTCTGAAGAATGTCGTCCAGGTAGGCCGACGTTACCGCAGACGAATGAGCTCGGAAGTAAATCATTACCGAGTTCATTACTCGAGTGAAAGCCCAGGGTGCTAGATTCAATCCGAAGCACATGGCCCGGAACTGATACACCACTCCTAGGACTGCGAAGCGTAGATACTTTCGGAATGTCGGATGTACCATGACGTGAAAGTACGCATCTTTGAGATCTATGCTCGTTGCATAATCGTTCACCCGAATACTCGCTCTGACCGATCGAATCGTCTCCATATAAAACTTCGGAGCGATGATCAGCTTGTTTATCCAGCTCAAATCTATGACTGGACGGAACGAGCCGTCTGGTTTCGGAACCAGAAACAGATGGCTGTAGAATCCCAGCGATTCCTGGTTTTCTACGACCTCTACCGCGTTCTTCATTAAAAAAGACTGCACCTCTGATAGCAGAGCGTCTCTTTTCTGAGGGTTTGACGGAAGATGAGTCCACTTTGGACTTCGAGTTAATGGAGGCTTTCGTTTGAAGGATATCTTTAGACCTTCCGAAGTCACTCCTCTCACCCAAGGGTCGTCCGTAATCGACGCCCACTCTTGAGAAAAACTCGACAACCTTCCGCCAACCGGAACGCGATAGAGGTTTGAGCCATCACCTCCTGGATCTGCGAGGCCTGCGGTAGGAGAAACCACGTCTTCCACGACCCGCACCTCGCCTCGTCGACCTCGGGGCGTCCGACCGATTGTCCCGGCCTGAAGGACGTCCCGAACGAGAGTCGCTATCCTGACGGTCTCTCGAATAAGAGCTAGAGGACGCACCGGAACCTCTATAGGAACCTCTCTTGGGCGGATAAGACCCAGAAGTGCCCGCCTTATTCGTGTCTGCTGAATCCGACCTTTTAGGAGCGGATCTAAACAACAGAGAATCACTAGCTTTCTTTTTAATATTATCATAAATAGCGGAAAGCTTGCCGTCAAAGAGAAGATCTCCTGAGACCGAAGCGACTCTAAGAGAGTTCTTCACCTTAGAATCCACTAGTGTGGATGTAGACAGGGCTGCGTCACGTCTAACCAACTCCAGATTAGCCACTGAAAGGGCGGAGTTACACGTGGAATAAGCTACTGCCCTTGAAAGAAGTCTTAAGGAGGATTGTATATCCTGAAACTCTTCCCCTTGAAGACGCAGTGATAACGCCTTCGTAAGGTGATCTGCGTAAGATAAGGCATCTAAATTGGCTCTGTTAGACGCAATAGCTGTTTCCAACACTGCGGTTGGAATAGAAGCTGACGACGGTAATGATAGCTCTAAGTCTTCCGCCTCGTCGTCCATACGCAGAGGAACTCTCGGTATACCCTGACCTGCCGTGTCGAATTTATTCCTTGCATTAATGAAAGGCAGGTTGAGAGTATTTGCGGACAAGAAGCCTGCTTTCCCTGTCCTGGAAGCAAGTTTAAAAATAGCGTCGTTCAATAATTCAAATGTTCTTGCAACATTATTGGACTGCGACGGAAACTCGGGAGCGATGTCCCTGAACCGCTCGAAAAAATCAGAGTCCAATGACGCTATAATTCTCCTGTCCGGAAGCGCAGCAGTCTGGCCCGACGGAACAACTTGAGGAAGAAAGTGCCGGATGAAGTCTACGGCAGCTTTGTGTTGTTCCGAAAGGGATAGCTCCAATTCATCCGTATCCCTTTCACCATCCGGTCGGACCTCCCGATGTTCCCGGTCGTCCGCCCCCGATGCTTCGGCGGAGCGTACCGACCCAGCGCCGTCGGATAATTCTCGATCCGACACCGTTTCTGTCGGCTGCTGGGATGCTGCGATAAGCTGTGCTATCTGCACTAGAATGTCCGACGTCGAGACCTGCGGAGGAGCGGTCTTTCGCTGCTTTACCGAGGGCAGCTCCGCATCGGATGGCTCCCGCATACTTTTCCTATGCGAACGTCCGGAGTCCATCGGTCTCGAGTCCCTGGCTGCCGGATGGTGTGACCTGGTCGCCGAATAATCCTTCCTCGGCGAAGCTGGCAAGATATCGGAGGTCACGCAGCCAAGGTGCGGTCGTGTGCGCCGGCGAGAAGAGGAAGCCTTAACAGTCTCTGCGGACTGCTTATACAACGGAGCGTCCCGAGCGACGGACGTATGCTCCGCTAAAGACACATTTTGTACCACAACATCTGGTCCCAGATGTTGTTGTACGAGAGAGGGGCCTCTCTCGCTCGCGGCCCGGCTGGACCTGGACGAGCTAGGAACCGGACTAAAAGGCTTCCTCCGTTCTCGTTCACTATCCGCCGTCACTGGGTGTGCATCTATTATTTTTATAGTGCTCGCATCACCCAAAATTTCCTCTTGGACCGCATCGGACGAACCCGGCTGCCGAACCATTCGGTGAATGGACGCTACACCGGGCGAGCTAGCGGACGACATTTGTCTAATCTCCATGAGCACTTTTGCCGCTAGCTCTGTATTTAATTGTGACGACGGACGCACACTTGAAGAGGATAACATGGAAACATCACCCTGTTCTGGTTCCTCTGAAATAGAAACTGAGAGAGTAGAGTGACCTTGTGGAGAAAGAGCCGGCATCGCTCTTTCTCCAGAAACAACATATCGTGACACACGTTTCCAATGTTTCTCATCCCAATGTTCACATACAGGACAGGGATTAATGCGAGAACACTGACTACAATTTATGCAATAATCATGAAAGTCAGAGGAAGATTTCTTCCTATTACAATTTGAACAAGTTCCTTTCATTGTGAAGGAACAACAATAAGTCCTAGTTACTCGCAAAAACCCCTGACACAAAGATACATAATAACATGATCCATTAATAAATGAAAAAACAATTGCAAAACAAAATAATTTTGAAAAAATATTTTTTCAGAGAAGCCCAAGTTGCTGAAAAGTAACGTTGAGCCCCGATGGATCCGATGGCAAAGTGTGGTCAAAAATTTTAAAATTATATAAAATAATTAATGAGACACTTTCGGATAATATAAATGTATCTTATAATGAGATAAACTACCTCAAAGACAAACAGCCCCCCTCAAAAAAGGCTGTTGCCAATGAAAACAAACAGTGTAAACACAGAAGAAAACATGACTCCAGGCACTGAAAAAACTGGCCCGGAATCAGTCCTCAATTACACTCTATCTGATGCAAAACAGAGACTCCCAGGGGAGAATCTGCAGAACATCAGATGGAAGATGCAGAACACAAACGTTATACACCCATGGGTGAAAACGTAACTATGGGGAAAATAACAGAAAACATTCTGTAACCAAGCAACTCTCCCAGGGAAATTTTAGAAATGAAACTTCTCAAAAATATGCCAAAAGCATGGGAGAATTGCAAGGGGGGACTTTAGAAGGTTAGGGGAGAGGAAACACTGAATAAGCAGTGCAACAATTAGCAAGAATGACAACAAGAGGCGTTTGCCTCGAAAATAGGCAACTTAACATAATTTTAACAAAAAATTTTAAGTACAGCCCTGATTATTTTTTTTGCCACTTCTTTTTTCCTCTCCTCCTTCTATCCTCCTTAGAATCACATTTTCTCCAAGAATTACGTGTCTGGCATCCTTTAAACTGAGATTTACAAGCACAAAGATCAGTGAGATGTTGACTGATGAAGGGCCAAACAGAGAATGATATTTGGCGCCAATTTCGGGACGACTGCGTCACTGCGCATGCGCAGTGGAGTCGTATTATGGAGGTCCTTTAGGACATTATTTCTTTTTGTTTTGGATGCAAATTTTGGGGATTGGGGGGCAAAATTTGTGTTTGGCCCTGGTTTTTGTGGAGTTAGCACCAGCTAAGTCTGGGTCATTGGTACAGTATAAAAATTTCCTTTTTTTAAATGCTAAATTTGCAAATCATGCAATGGATGTTGCTGATTTGTTAAGTAAAGGGTTCAAACAAAAATGTTTACTAGATGGTGCCATTTGTGTGCGAAGCACACTATAGTATATCCCCGCATTTGCACATTCTTTTTTGGTTAGTGCAGGATACAGACTTGGATAAAAAGGCTTCATGCATGTGTGTGATTTAAAATGATAAAACAGTATTTAATTTCCTTCTGAAGACTCACATGTGAAACTACTTCAATATTTCAAACAAGATACTTCACCCAACATGATGTATAAAGGGTAGTGTTCTGATCACATCATTGTCACATGATTGAAAAACCACTTGGACCCAAATCAAAATTCCAAAACCTTCATGCACATCTACAGATGCTATCTGAACATGTTAACATGTTTAAACGTTTCGAATTCAATACCCTAAGAGCCTTTGAGCGGACAAAGATTTTCTGAGGGTAAAAGTGGTTCCACTGGAACCACTTGGACCCAAATCAAAATTCCGGAACCTTCATGCACATCTACAGATGCTATCTGAACATGTTAACATGGTTTAAACGTTTCGAATTCAATACCCTAAGAACCTTTGAGCGGACAAAGATTTTCTAAGGATAAAAGTGGTTCCACTGGAACCACCTGGAACCAAATCAAAATTCCGAAACCTTCATGCACATCTACAGATGCTCTCTGAACATGTTAACATGGTTTAAACGTTTCGAATTCAATACCCTAAGAGCCTTTGAGCGGACAAAGACTTTCTAAGGATAAAAGTGGTTCCACTGGAACCACTTGGACCCAAATCAAAATTCCAAAACCTTCATGCACATCTACAGATGCTATCTGAACATGTTAACATGGTTTAAACGTTTCAAATTCAATACCCTACGAGCCTTTGTGTGGACAAAGATTTTCTAAGGATAAAAGTGGTTCCACTGGAACCACCTGGAACCAAATAAAAATTCCGAAATCTTCATGCACATCTACAGATGCTATCTGAACATGTTAACATGGTTTAAACGTTTCGAATTCAATACCCTAAGAGCCTTTGAGCGGACAAAGATTTTCTGAGGGTAAAAGTGGTTCCACTGGAACCACTTGGACCCAAATGAAAATTCCAAAACCTTCATGCACATCTACAGATGCTATCTGAACATGTTAACATGGTTTAAACATTTCGAATTCAATACCCTAAGAGCCTTTGAGCGGACAAAGATTTTGTAAGGATAAAAGTGGTTCCACTGGAACCACTTGGACCCAAATCAAAATTCCGAAACCTTCATGCACATCTACAGATGCTATCTGAACATGTTAACATGGTTTAAACGTTTCGAATTCAATACCCTAAGAACCTTTGAGCGGACAAAGATTTTCTAAGGATAAAAGTGGTTCCACTGGAACCACCTGGAACAAAATCAAAATTCCGAAACCTTCATGCACATCTACAGATGCTATCTGAACATGTTAACATGGTTTAAACGTTTCGAATTCAATACCCTAAGAGCCTTTGAGCGGACAAAGATTTTCTGAGGGTAAAAGTGGTTCCACTGGAACCACTTGGACCCAAATCAAAATTCCGAAACCTTCATGCACATCTACAGATGCTATCTGAACATGTTAACATGGTTTAAAAGTTTCGAATTCAATACCCTAAGAGCCTTTGAGCGGACAAAGATTTTCTAAGGATAAAAGTGGTTCCACTGGAACCACTTGGACCCAAATCAAAATTCCGAAACCTTCATGCACATCTACAGATGCTATCTGAACATGTTAACATGGTTTAAACGTATCAAATTCAATACCCTAAGAACCTTTGAGCGGACAAAGATTTTCCAAGGATAAAAATGGTTCCACTGGAACCACTTGGAACCAAATCAAAATCCCGAAACCTTCATGCACATGTACTGGTGATACCTGAACACATTAGCATAGTTTAAACATTAATGCAAGTGAATGTAACACCGGCCGGACGTACGTAGATAACGACAATATCCCCGACGAAAGCGGGGATAACAAGTGTTAGTTGTGTTGGATGAGGATGAGCAGAAAGCAACTGCATCTTGTACATGCTATTATATTAATGGTTGGAGCACTAATAATAGCATTTAGGCTAATTATGGATTATTCCCCAAATCTTCCTAACTTACCCAGAGTTTGAAATAGGTCTTCCTTTTTTCTGAAAAAGAAAAGAAAAAAAAAACAATTGTTGGAACAAGAAAATAGTGCAACCTGAAGCATTCCATATGCACCTTCCTGCAATGTCAACATGGGCAATACAAAAGTCAAAAAAAGGGGCGTAACTGTGATAACTGTGGTAAATATACATGGGCATAACCCGCAATACGCACCTATCCTTTTTCCCAGAATGGTCCATCACCACCCCAAAGGACATCAAAATCCAACAACCCATGATGGGAGTTATAATGCAAAATGTTCGCATGGAAAGTTTTATAAGTGTAACAAGGGCCATAACTCTGGTCTGTATTCATGGACCAAACCCATAATATGTGGATATCTTCTCCCCCATGGTAGTCTCTCAGCATACTGAAGGACATCAAAAGCCACACACAAATTACTTATAATTAGTTTAATAAATGAGTAATGATGCAAAACGTTCATACAGAGAGTTTTCTAAGTGTAACAAGGGTCATAACTCTGGTAGGAATGTACGGATGAACTCTGAGATATGTGACTATTATGTCCCTCATGCTGGTCTATCGGGGAGCGCAGTGGCTCAGTAGGTAGAGGTGCAGGCTGCAAGCCGAGAGGTCCTCGGTTCGAATCCCACATGCGGCAACCGCGTTGTGTCCTTGGGCAAGACACTTCATCCCCATTGCCCGCGTGGGGGCACGATGACGCCGTGTACTAAGGCGTACTGCACGTCGATGGTTCGCATGTCTTCAACCAATCTAACCCTGCCTGTGCTGCAGTGCGGAGTTACGATGTTGGGGAGCTGGCAGCTGCTCGTCGTTGCTCGGTGGTTCTCTCCGGGTACTCCGGCTTCCTCCACCCGTAAAACTGCCACGGTCATGCTTAGCCATTGTGCATAAATATGTGACCTTAAACACCAATAAATAAATAATGCTGGTCTATCATCATACCAAAGGACATCAAAATCTGACAACCAATGCCAGAGTTATAATGCAAAACATTCATTTTACTAATATATTTACTAGTTTTTCTGGTATGAATGTGTGGAAAAAACTGTGAACACCTCCCTCCCCCCCCCCCCCCCCCCCCCCTCTCACGATATCCTTTCCCCCATGTTGGTCTATCAGCATACCAAAGGACATCAAAATCTGACAAATGATGCCAGAGCTACAATACAAAATGTTTGTACAGACGTATGGACAAAGACCATTACTATATACCCACCGAACCTCCTAAGGTCGGGGCATAACAAATATGGTGAAAGCCAGAATGTATGCCTCTCCTTCATCCTTATTTATTACACACCTATTACTTTTCCTCCAGTTTCATATTTACAAATCTGTATGGAACATATGTTCCTTATGGATTTCCATTGACAAACTATTTTACCACCTGATGTCATGAATCCATTAAAATATGTCATGAATCCATTAACCCTTTACCCACCGTAACGGCCAAAACCGGCCAGCGCTATTCTAAAAAATCGCCAATTAATTTTCATTATTTTTTCATTTTTTGTCTCAAAAACATAGGTTATGACCCCTCTTTGGAACGAGCTCGTCGAGCTCGTTCCAATGAGGGGTCATAACCTATGTTTTTGAGACAAAAAATGAAAAAAATTAGTTATTCAAGATTTTTTTTTGCAAGTGTCGTCTGCTTTTCATGTTAGGTAAAGGGTTAAAAGAACTATACTTTGTCCATTTTTGTATATATGAACCAATCAAAACGTATTCTGACCTTGATCAATTCAGAAGCTGTGATGACAGCCTATAAATTGAATGTCAATTGGAAAATGTTATTGTTGAAATCCTCCAAAATTAATGAAATTAAACCTACTCTATAAATGTGGAGTGATTTTATAGCACTCAACTTCTGACATTGAAACGAATATCTCTCACATAACGGTAGCTAATGTCTTAAAAATTCAAATAAATAACCTATTTGGACACAATTTTCATTTATATTTTTCTGCTTATGTATCAATCTGTCATGCGTGTTTACCAATCATACATGAGTTTGGTTTTTGTTTTTATTTCAAGATGTCAGAACTGTCAAAGGTTACAAGACCAAATTTTTAAATTAATCGATTCTGTGTCATAGAGGCATGTAATGTGAATGTGTGAATGCATTTGCCAATATGGCACTCATAACAATGCAGAAGGATAGAACTAGAGGCTGCACCTCTTGGTCTATCCTTCTGAACTGGCACTCCTGCCATATTGACAAACGGATTCACATATCATGACATTGTGTGCATATATACTGAGTCAAAAAAGAAAGTATAATAAACTTTGAGGAGCAATTTTTTTAGTATTATCGACTTTAATCCCAAACTAATTATTGTAAATTCATATTTCAAGTCTAGCTGTATGAATTTGCATAATTTCACATTCTTGCTGTTGCCTACGTCATGTCTGGACGCAGCAATTCAGACATGGGGTGAAATGAAAAGTTCACACATGCAGTCAATAGCATGTATGTCCACCGCCTGCCTCTTGGATGGCAAGACATCGACGGCACATGGACCTGATGAGTTTCTGGATGTCACCCTGGGGTATTGTGTTCCACTCCTGTCTTAGAACATTTAAGTAAATTGCCTAACGTCTGAAGATCATGAAGTCGTACCCGATGAACCAATTGATCCCAAAGATGCTCGACTGGCAACAAATCTGGCAAAAGTGAGGGCAGGGAAGAAGTTTGATGCTCTGCTCCTCAAGACAGTCACGACAGATATGCGTCACGTGACATCGGGTATTGTCCTGCTGGAATAACTGCAATGTGATGTTAGCATTGAAAAACGAGACAACAACAGCGTTAAGAATTTTGTCCCCGATATCGCTGTCCATTGAGATTACCATCGATGAAGATCAACTGCGTTCGATGGTGCAAGGAAATTTCTGCCCAAACCATTACACTACCCCCGCCGAAATGATCGCATTCCCGCACGCAAGCATCAGAAAACCGTTCTCCTTGTCGGCAATACACTCTTGCCCTACCATCAGCGCGCCATAGACAAAATCGTGATTCATCACTAAAAAGAACTGTGCTCCAACGCTTCTGAGTCCAGCGAACACGCTGATGTACTCATTCCATTCTGACGGTATGATGACATTAGGTACGGATTGGTCCGTGGTATGGACGCCTACTTCGGATGCTGTGTTTAGCAAGTCTGTTGCGGACAGTTTTTGCACTGATTCTATTGTTAGTCTGACCAGGAGTAATTGCTGGTGTCCTCGTCGCTGGAAGGAAGCGACCCCGTAAGTGAGATGTCTTGATGTGTCGGTCTTGTGCAGGGGTAATTAATTAATTCTTGATTGACCTGAACACGGTCGATCGGCAGTAGATCCCGTGTTTCTATACCTTCCAATGAGATGGTAAATAGTGGCCACAGTGTCTCCGAACTCAGCAGCGAGCTCAATAGGAGGCATCCCAGCCTCATGCATACCAATGGCATGCAACCTAGCATGTTTCCTCGATAACCCAGGCTCTCTAGCAGAACATAACACAAAGAAAATCGTCGCTCACCCATTCAATTTGACATTCTCCGGTAGCACATGCTATTTTGAAATCCGTAACAAAATTGTATATTGTTGGGTGCACAACAACATGTCATTAAACTCTTTGCACGAATTCTTGTCCACAAACATGCAGCATTAAAACTATTATATTTCATCCTTTATGCTATTTTTTCACATTTGTTTCTATTATACTTTCTTTTTTGACTCAGAATATATAATTTAATTTTTTATTAAGATTTTTTTTTATATGATTACCTTGCCAACAGAAGCACAAAGTTGGCACCACGACATACCACTGTTAGTAATGAATCTTTTCAGAAAAAGCTTGCCATTTATTTATCCAATTTGCAGACATTAGCAGCAATATCCTTTTTAACCTTTTTAAATAATTGAAATGTTTCACTTCTTGTTTCAAAACCATAGTTGATGAACCCTCACAAGAAAGAGCACAAGTTTAGTCCAATAACACACTATCAGCTGATTTTTTTTAAACAAAAAATGAAACTGGCTGAATGGGTGATGGTGTTTAATGCTTAGGAAAAAGCAATCGATTTGGATCCTTGCAATAACAGGTCAAGAAAATCCATTTTCTTCCAATATCTTATTAAATGAGAGACTGAAGTAATTGTCTGCTTCAGGTGAGTCAAAGCTGAATAAATAATAATTTCTTGGCCTGACACCCACTTGGGTATCATTATTGCAATCAACGGACCCACCCAAACTGAGGAAATTTGTTTTACATGCAACACCATGATAGTGTTCAACCGATGATTGGAACCCGCCACCACAATCGGTCGAAAGTGGGCAATCGGATGACAACGGTAACGGCTTCTAGAACATCGGTTCAACTGATTGTTGCCAAGCATTTAGTGATGATTCAATAACTGCATTTTATTATCTTCTGCAATTGTTCAATTGTTAATGTAAAATGATGTCAATGATACCATTCAATAAAGTTGAAAAACCACCACAATGTGTATTCTTAATCTCTCTAGATGCCTCTTTACAGGATATACAAGTTAAACGAATATGTAAAGCTTACAATTGAGCGTACTTGCGGCAATCATCAGTTCATACCGGAAAAGTGAAGGTTTCACTCCACTGACTCAGGTCGCAGTAAAATTACCAATCGCACGCACGTTTACTGCCCATGTGTGCGTGATTGGTAATTTTACGGCGACCCCAGTCGACAAAGTTTAAAACTGTGAAAAAGTTTAATGTAGTTCTTTCGAGCCTTGACTTGTCTAGTAGCGCACGGTATTACAATCGGAATTGGCATCAGAATCAGCTGATTATGAACTCAAATAACCGGTAATCAGTCAGCAACCATTTTTGGTGATTGGTTGAACACTACACCAAGATCGAAAAGGCAGACTCCTTCTCGATTACACCACGATCGCAACACACACTAAAGGGGTAGAGATTTCATAAATAAAATAGCATCAAATGATGAGAGACTCAGGAAAGGACAACAGTACTGACTAGCAGGAAAACATACTCCAGTTATATATTACAGTGGAGACACTTAATTAGATATAAATGAATAACCCTGTTAATTAAATTTAATTTCCCAATACAAAACCATTTATGATACCTCCAGTACAAACTTGAGCTTTTAATTAAAATAAGGGTAAACTCCTGTTAACTGAATAAAAAATCTTGTAACCTGTTGAGAAATTACCCTTGACTCTCCCCAGTTTTCCTCCGTTTATAGACCTATTTGGCCTCAATACATCCAATACTGGCACTGCATCTATTACATCCTGTTTGACAGAGCTGATGGACCTCTGTCAAACAAGATATAATAGAATAAATGCTAAGTTTATGTCTAGAATAAAGGAAAGTGACATATCCCTGTTAATTGAATATTCCTGTTAACTGAATATTTTTCATTGGCAAAGTGGCTATTCAATTGACAGGGTTCCACTGTACTTGGCAGGCAGAGTTACTGGATTTGTTGATGTGCATGTTGATTAGATGTGTTAACCTCTCTCTCTCTGTGACCTTGACCTTAGTGAGTGAGTCATGAAATTTGTATGCAGCACTCTGTCTCGTGGTGGTACAAGTTGTGTAAGTTTCATTGTGATATCTCTTTCCATTAAAAAGTTATGGTCTGGATATGAAACAAGTTGATTTACATACTGATTCCATCTGTTAACATCTATATATGACCTTGACCTTGGGGATCATAGTGAATTCTGTATGACATCAAAATATGACCTTGACCTTGGGGATCATAGTGAATTTTGTATAACATCTATATATGACCTTGACCAAGGGGATCATAGTGAATTTTGTATGACATCTATATATGACCTTGACCTTGGGGATCATAGTGAATTTTGTATGCAACACACCATCAAGTGGTAGTATTCAATTTGTGTAAGTTTCATTGCTATGAACTGAAATTTTAGGGGCTAAAACACAGAAAAGTTGATGTGCCTTGATTCCACTGGATGACCACGATCTTGTACACAACACACTGCCTGGTGGTGGTACATATGTTGTGCAGGTTTCATTGTGATATCTCTTCCCATTAAAAAGGTATGGCTCGGATAAATAAAGAACAGCAGTATAAAATGAAAGTGTCAATGACACTGTAGCTTCACTTGATTGTGTGTTGTATTTGATGAAAAGGATCATGTTCAGTGTTTATGAAAGGATTATGAAATACGACAAGAATTGTGATAATTGAGAATATGTTAATTTCTGCTCCCTGTATGCTATGTTTTCAATAAAAATAATTTGTGGTGTAGACTGTACTAAAGAATTGAGGGGTGGGTTAATGTGGCTCTCACAGTTAATGTATGTCAACCAAAGATACCAAGTTACAGTAAAATTATTCTAAAATGAGTCATCCATTCAAGTTACAATGAAATTCCTTCATAAATACAGCCTGTAGATTGTGCTAAAGGTTTTTGGGCTTCGGGCCTGTGTAGCCATTATGGTTGACCCATCCCAACCAACAGGGGACATCCTCATCTCGACATTATACTGAGTCATCCTACAAAATTACAATGAAATCCCTTCATAAATACGACCTGTAGTCTGTGCTAAAGGTTTTCGGGTTTTGGGCTCGGGCAGCCATCATGGCTGAATGATCGTGACCAAAAGGGGACGTTCTCATCTAGACATTATCTGAAGTCATCCTACCAAGTTACAATGAAATCCATTCATAAATACGATCTGTAAACTGTGCTAAAGGTTTTCGGGCTTCAGGCCCCTGTAGCCATCAAAGTTGACCGATCGCAACCAAAAGGGTATGTTCTCATCTAAACATTATATGGAGTCATCCTACGAAGTTACAATGAAATCCCTCCATAAATACAACCTGTAGACTGTGCTAAAGGTTTTCGGGTTCTGGGATTGAGCAGTCGTCACAGTTGACAGATCGCAACCAAGTGGGGAAGTTCTCATCTAGACATCACATGGAGTCATCCTACCAAGTTACAATGCAATCCCTCCATATTAAATATGACCTGTAGACTGTGCTAAAAGTTTTTGGGTTTCAGGCTTGGGCAGCCGTCACGGTTGACAGATCATGACAAAAAGGGGACGTTCTCATCTAGATATAACACAGAGTCATCCTACCAAGTTACCATGAAATCCCTGTAGACTGTGCTAAAGGATTTTGGGCTCAGGCAGCCATCGCAGTTGACCGATCGCGACCAACAGGGGATGTTCTCATCTAGACATGACCTCAAACCTGCATATGAAATTGCGTGACGATCGGACAAGAACTATGGGGTGTAGCCTGTGGTAAAGGAAAATGTGAACAGACTAACAGATTTCCGCACGCGTGATGGCAATAACTTATCTTGACTTTGTCACATTAAGCTAAAAAAGAAAATAGTATCCGAAAGTCAATGTTCTCACATATCTTCGGACAGTTAAGATTCTACAGTATTGTGAATCAGATCACAATGAAGTTGCAATCCGATTGAAATTCTCTGACTGCTTAGTAATTACAGTACTGTGCAGACTATACTGCCATGAGTACAAATGATATAACAAATAAACTTGGTAATGAAATCCACAAAGGAACTTCAGAAAGTAGAGCAGTGCTTATTTATTGTGGAAGATGAGTCTTTTATATGTTTGAGTCATCCAAGTATTTATTTATTCATTTATTGGGGTTTAAGGTCACATACATATGCACAACGGCAACTTTCACATCATTGCCTCCGATAACATTCACGGGCACCTGACTGCACACCCCTAATCGTTAATACAGCGAAATAAATTTTATAAAGGTATTCTTATAAACATGGGCCTACCTTTTTAATAATTATATCACTGTCAACAGAACCACTGTCAGAAAATCTTCTCTTTCTTTTCACCAATGTCTATAAATAGTAATGTGATAATAAACTTTAATGATCCCTTTTACTGATAGCTAACAATATTCAGACTTCAGAAATCCTCAAAATAAGATTAGTTTTTGTCATGCTTCTTTTTGTTTTCACAAGACACAACCAATCCATCCCCACCCCATAATACTTACAAATGCAGCAAAGGTGATGGTTCCCTTTGGGAACCACCACTATTACTGCAGTTGACAACATTAACTGGTTGAGTGCCAGAAGCCACTATCAGGGCTTTCAAAACGAAAATACAAATGACACTGCAGATTAACTTGACTGTGTAGTTTTAGATGAAAAGGAAAATGTTCAATGTTTATGAAAGGATTATGAAATAAGACAAGAATTGTGATAATTGCGAATATATTAAGTTCTGTACCCTACATGCTGTTTTCAACAAGGTTATTTTGAGGTGTGGACTGTACTAAAGAACTGAAGCCTGGGTTGATGTGGCCCTCACAGGTGACGTATGTCAACCACAGTTACCAAGTTACAGTAAAATCTTTCCAAAACGAGTCATCCTACCAAGTTACAATGAAATCCCTTCATAAAAATGACCAGTGCTAAAGAAATCTAGGTCGCATAACCAAGCGGTGGTAACAGCCGACCGGTTGTGACCAAAAATAGGACAGTCTCATCTAGACATCATACCGAGTTATCCTACCATGTTAATACTGAAATTGCTTCTTAAATATGAACTGTAGACTGTGCTAAACAAATCTAGGTTGTGTGACTGTAAATGGTTGACCGATCACAACCAAAATAGGTTGTTTTTATCTAGACATTATTCCTAGTCATCCTACCAATTTACAATGAAATCCCTTCATAAAAACGACCTGTAGACTGTGCTAAAAGTTTTTCAGGTTTCAGACCTGTACAGCTATCATGGTTGACCAATCACGACCAAAATGGGACGTTCTCATCTAGATAACCTACACATGAAATTTAGTGATGATCAGACAAGAACTATGGGGTGTAGCCTGTGCTGAGGAAAATGTGAACAGACTCACAGACTTCTGCATGCGTGATGGCAATAGCTTATATTGACTTTGTTAAGCTAAAAATGAGTGTATCAGAGTAAAAGCCAACATATTCCTTGGTCATGTTTCATATATTCAGTCAAACGCAAATAATATTTTGTTTATGTAATTCGTTTATGTGTGGGCACTCTCCATTAATTTGTAATAAACAAATTCTGAATAACAAATTTAGACCACCAAAAATAATCTAACCCTGAATAATGGTCTCGGCACTGTGGTTCATCCTGATTGCCTATGTGTGAACACGGTGACTCTGTGTATTAAGGCATACAGCACGACGAAGGTACACTTTGCCTTTAACTGGTAGAGTGCTAAATTATTTTCGGTCAGCAGAATTTGTTCATGTGTCTTTGCCTTGTTACAATTTATGAGAAAGCGAAGCACATCCACTGAATATGAAGCCTTTAAGTTGTGGTACCTATACTTCAGAGCGAAGCCCAAATATGGGCTTCCAGCACTCTACCAGTTAACCAATGTTTAATCTTCTTGTACCAGGTTAGTAAGTTGGAGGGTCTGCCAGTTACTTGTCATTGCTAAGTAGATTTCTTCACCTTCCTCTAACCATAAAACAGTATGACACAATATGACTCTGGCTCTTAACTCTTACAGTTAAAACTAGAAGTCCTGTCACGAACTGTGCGCTTATCTAGGCTAACTGCGCATAGGAATTGCGCGCAATTGCCATATCTAATGGCATTCAAAGCGTGGCAGGTTCTCCTGGTTACTCATACCAAACACAGGCAATGTTTCTGCCAATGGACCTCTGGGTTACCCGGAGGTCCATTGGCTGAAACATTACTTGTGCACAGGCCATATGTACAGAATTTGATAGCCTCACTATGGTCATAAAACGTAGGTTAATGTGCAGACGGACGTGCTATTTGTGCGCATTTTCATGACAGGACTTCTAGTTTTAACTGTATCATGTTGCTGGCAGATATTCCTGCCCAGGACGGGATTTCTCTTACCACTGATAGAAGTATAATTTGGGTACATTTATGTCAATTTTCTCCCTGTAAATTGAATGGACTTTTTCAGCAATGATTTCTTGAGTAAAATGTTGATGAATTTTTCATTGAATCTAGTCATGGTTGCTTCAAAGCATCCATGACTAGATTTGATGAAAAATATCTTGAAAATACTCAGTGGGTTAAGAGTTTAGTGCCATTAACCCTCAATAAACAAACAAAGACAGATGACAATAGTAATATTAGTTATCCTTGTGTTTTCCAGTGTGATGGGAATTTACACTGGTTTGGGAACTCACACACTTTGAGGCGAAGCCGAAGGGTGTATGAGTTCCTAGACTGGTGTAGACAACCTGTAAAACACAAGGATAACGGATTTATTTCCAAGAACTTTGGTGTACTTAATATTTTAACCTAAATTTTGTGAAAAGTCTGACAGAAAATTTGTACTTTGTAAGTTTCTTATAATAAAACCAGACAAATATGAATGTCACTGGAACTGGCTCAATGAGCCAGTTCCAATGACATCCATATCTTTTAATATTTTATTGCACAGAAATATTAAGTTTCTTGTATTTTTATATTTCTTCTAACATAATAATTTATTTATTTTATATTTATTTATTTATTTATTGGTGTTTAAGGTCACATATTTCTGCATAATGGCTAACCATGACCGTGACAGTTGTTATACGGGTTGAGGAAGCCGGAGTACCCGGAGAGAACCACCGAGCAACTGTCAGCTCCCCAACATACCAACTCCACACAAGCAGGGTTAGCATTGGTTGAAGACAGAGGTGCACCATCGACGTGCAGTACGCCTTAGTACACAACGTCACCGTGTCCCCATGTGGGAAATGGGGGTGAAGTGTCTTGCCCAAGGACACAATGCAGTTGCCGCAGGTGGGATTCGAACAGAGGACCTCTCGGCGTGCAGCCTGCACCTCTACCAAACCACAGTGCAAAAAAAGCCACTGTGGATTGCAAGTTACACTGTACCACTCAGCCAATCAAAATGCAGTATTTTGTTTCATTTGGAAATAATGATAGTGACTATGGATAAACCAGCAGCAGTGGCCTTGGAGCTATGAATGTGATGGATGGCCTAGAAGACAGGGGCTGAACAGGGTTAGGAGCCATAACTTTCTTCAGATAGATATCCTGCAAAAGGTATCTTCAATAGATAACCTCAAATAGTACATTTTGAGAGTGGTGGCCAAGTGGATAAGTTTGCTGGTCTCTCATGTCAGAGGTCCCGGGATCGATCCCCGGTCGGGGAAAGTTCTCGAAGTGTCCAAACACTCTGTCAGCATCAATTGTGGGGTTGATGCTGTCAAAGTGTACCTCGACAGCCACTCTGCAAGTAGAAAATATGTAATCAACATGAATATGGACATTTTTCTACATTCTGTTTAGCAATTGAGAATTTGTTCTATATGGTGTTTGAAAGGGATCATGGAGCTCCGGCAAACCCAACATTGCAGATAAAGTGCTCACACTGCACGTACTAAGGACAAGGAGGATTAATGAAGCTGAGGAAGTTGAGGTATTACAATATTTATTAAACATTTTACATGGATTTACTTTGTAAAACTATTAAAACAAGAAAAACGTTGCAAAGCGACCCACCCCCCCCCCCCCCCCCCTCCCCCGTCCCTGCAAACAAATAATTTCCATCGGATATTGGTGGTCATCAAACTTGATGTAGACATTGTTGCTATGGAGACAGATATCACAAAAAGAATTGAAATCCGTGAACTATTGTTCAAGTTTTGCTATGAACAAAGTTTGGACAGATGGATGGATGGGCTTTGCTATATCCCTCCATTGCAGGGGGATAATCAATTTTCTTGTTTCTCAGGCACCTCCTTCGTCACTAAATATCTGCTGCATCACTTTTTTTCTAACCAGAAATCTCTTTGATTATACAATACTATTTTACACTTGTAGAACTAAAAACTTAACCAACTATATCAGTGAGCTCTGTCAAACAAGATATAGATGGTTCAATTTGCAACTGTATAATGGGAGACTCTCACTGCAGAAAATATTGCCTTTTCCCTGATCAATTTATGACATCACACATATATGTGGGGCAGGTTATTTCAAAACTTCTAGTCTCCGGGGTTGTAGGTACATGTAAACAGAATTCAAGTACTTTTCAAGGAAGGGATCAAAATTCAAGCACCTTTCATCTGAGAAGAAACCCTAAATTAACAAAAGACAAGAGGCCACAAGAGGTCACATTTAGCATTCATACAAGTGAATAAGGGAATGAAGTTATGTAATTTTTTATAACTCTGTTGTCCATATCATAAGATTGAAATGCATAAATTTCAAGTAACACTGAAGAAGGGGTTATTTTTCCAGGACCTGGAATTTTACATGTCTATTTTCAACAGTGGGCGGTGTTCAAACTCCAACTGTGTGAATTTCATATTTTTACCTGGGATGGGGTGGGTGGGTGCAGGAGGTGGGACAGCACATGATTTTTTTGTGCATTAAATCACATGAAATCCTTCAAATTTCGATTTAAAGTAAAATCTCCCAAGGAAGCCCTTCCAATCACACCAACAGGAAACCCATATACAAACCCGGGGACTTGATTTTGAACAAACTTGAATCTGACCCCATTAACTGATTGAGAGCTAGAAGCCACGATCATGGCTCTATTGAAAAGTGCTGGAAGCCACTTTAGTGGTTGTACATTGGCACTCTCCAATAAATTGTAACAAAACAATTATTTATGGACAAACTCTTGCTAAACTAAGGCTACTTTTGCTGGTAGCATGGTATCTTTGAAAAAAAAAATACCCATGTTATTTATTTATTGGTGTTTAAGGTCACATACTTATGCACAATGGCTAATCGTTTTGACAGTTTTTACGGGTACCCGGAGAGAACCACTGAGCATCAACGAGCAACTGTCAGCTCCTCTACATTCTAACTCTGTTCAAGCTCCGCTGAAGCAGAGTTACAGCAGTTGAAGATCAGTGCATCATCGACATGCAGTACACCTTAATACATGGCATCATCGTGACCTCATGTAGGCAACTGGGATAAAATGCCTTGCCCAAGGACACAATGCGGGTCGTCCCGGACGGGGATCAAACTCAGGACCACTAGCATAGAAGTCCAACAGTCTACCACTGAGCCACTGCACTCCCAAATACCCATGTTTCAAATCACCTTTGAAAAATAATTTAGCACTCAACCAGTTAAGGTGAATACCAGATATGACAGCATTGTGATTGGTGTTCTTGATATTATTAACTCTTAACCAACTGAGTATTTTCAATATAGTTTTCATCAAATATAGTCATGGCTGCTGTGCAGCAGCCATACTAGATCTGATGAAAAATTAATCCAAAATAAAATAGGAAATCATTCGTGAAAAAATCCATTCAATTTACAGCGTGGTAATTTTATTATACATGCCCAAATTATACTTATTTTGGTGACAAGAGAAACACTGTGCTGGGCAGGAATATCTGCCAGCAGCATACAAAGAGTTAAAGAGTATTTCTCATATTGCACTAAGTTTGAGTCTTTCTCTAGTTCAGCTCAACTGAACATTTTAAAAAGTTAGCACCTGTGGTATTAGTACAGTGGAGCCCACTTAATTGGATATCTCTAAATTGTATATCCCTGTTAATTGAATATGATTTCCCAATGCAAAACCATTTACCATACCTTCAGTACAAATTTGATCTGTTAATTGCATATGGGTTGTAGAGTAAACTCCTGTTAATTGTATATAAATTTTTGTAATATGTATGTCGAAAAAATTACTGTGACATGCACCAAATTCCCCTTATTTATCAACCTTTTTGGCCTCACTACATCCAATACAAGCATTTATTCTATTATATCTTGTTTGACAGAGCTCTATGAGCTCTGTCAAACAAGATATAATAGAATAAATGCTCAGTTTACTCCAGAACACAGGATACTGACCAAATCCCTGTTAATTGTATACTCCTGTTAACTGAATATTTTTCACTCACAAAATGGATATTCAATTAAGAGGATTCTACTGTATCATTTTGTTGTAACCTACAGTTATCTATAGTTCACATATTTTACAAGTGTAACCAAAATGATCATATATGGGTTATTTCCTAGTCTGACAACATAACATTTACTGAATAAGATTCTAACACTATTTATACATACATTTCGACTCTCTGTACTACCACTTTCAGATGTATTGTCGGGGATATCTCTAATGGGTGTGACACTTCTTCTTTCTTGAATATACATTTTCTTTGCCTAAAAGTGAATACAACAGAAAAAGTTAAAGATTTTATAAAACAATTTTAACAAAATCTATACAGTTATATGTTTAACCTAATTGCTTACCGAATCAGCAGCATCAGCTCAATTTACAAAAAGCTGAAAAATAAGAGGCCAAAAAAGGACCTTAATCAATCACCTGAGAAACTTGCTTAACCCTTTACCCAACGAATCGGCCGCATCCGCCCGTGTAATATGCAAATTCAGCAGTTGAAAAAATATATTTCAAAAAATTTCAACAAAATCATAAACCATACCATGTGACCCCTCATTGGAATGAGCTCTTCGAGCTCATTCCAACAAGGGGTCACATATGGTTTTGTTGAAATTTTTTGAAAAATTAAAAAAAATGATATTTAAAATAATAAATTTTGATATCGTCTGCATTTGGTAAAGGGTTAAAGAGGACTTAAGGTCACATTCAGCATCTAACATGTTAATCTAATTTAGTGAGGGCAGTGAGGGAGGGCTGTGTGGATTTATGAAAACCCTTCAAAACACATAATTTCCCAATATACCCCACATCTACTCCCACTCCCGAGCCAAAAAGGTAGTGAGCACCCTTTGAACAATCATTAATCTTATCCCACTATAATTGCATCTAAATAAAGTTGACCACAATCGGCTCTGTCATGCATGGTCAGAATTCATTGAAACAAACAGTAAATTCTCCATTTGGTCTGTGTTAAATTTCAAGCCCCTCTTGTAACAACTGAAATCCATCAATCTTAACACATTGAACAACTTCAATCCAGGAGTCATACAACAAATATAAAAAATATCCTTCATATTGCATCAAGTTCAAATTCAAGCTGCTATAGGCAACCCAAATATGAACCTAAGGCCTTCATTTGAATCTTATTCCACTAAAAATGCAAATACAGTAAAACCTGTCTTGAGAGACCAATGTCAAGAGATCACCTGTCTTGAGAGACCACATCTGCCAGGCACCGTTTGGTTTTACTCTATAATGGACCTGCTATGGGAGACCACCTGTCTTGAGAGACCACCTGTCTTGAGAGACCAAATCAAATGGTTTTGCACGCTGAAGGCGTGCAGGGATGATTTAAGGAGCAAGCCCCTTTCGACCCTCATTAGCTGTAGAATTTGAAAGTGTCAGACCGTGGTAAAGGAGGAGAAGTTGTGGGTTGTTAGCGGCGCTTGTGTCTTTTCTGCTTCTTTTTCAGAGGTGGAGGTTTGGAAGGAGAGACAGTGGTAGTTGGTGTTGTTGGTGGGCTGTCTGATGGTGGTTGCTGAGTTTTGTAGGGTCTGGTCCTAGCTGAGTCTGGAGTGGTTGTGGGTTTTTGCAGAGTCTTTTGTTGTTGTAGATTTCTGGCGTCTATTAGTTTTTTGAAAAAAAAAAATTAATTGAGAGACCACTGTGACCTTGTACCAACTCGTATTTTTATGCCATAATGGACCTGTCTTGAGAGACCGCCCCTTTGAAGACTGAAACCATGACTAAAAGCTGTTTACCTGTTCTGGAATGGGAAAATTCATTGTGGTTATACTAACATAATTAAAAGTATTAGCAATTGAAACCCAATTCAGAGCTTTTAACTCATTAAAGATTGAGATGTTCTTATAAGACCCCTGTGAAAAGATTAGGATTATTGCTGAATAAACAATTTCATACATACCTGAAATGTGACAGATAGGAATAAAAATAAATTTGGGTTGAAAATCTTTTTGTAACAAATTGAAATGGACTGTTATAAAAATTATAAAAATAAATTAGTGTTGAAAATCAATGAAGATTTTCAACACTAATTTATTTTTATAATTTTTATAACAGTCCATTTCAATTTGTTACAAAAACTTCATAAAAAAAACCAACTACAAAGTAATTACAAAAATCCATTCTTCTACATTTCTGAATTTTGTGGTTGGTTATTCACTGACTTGAGAAAACCTGAAACCTGTTATGAGAGACCACCTGTCTTGAGAGACCACTTTTGTGTGGCCTAAAAGGTGGTCTCTCAAGACAGGTTCTACTGTAACAAATATCAAATGGCCATGACTGATGGATCGGAAGAACAAATTTTTTAGAAATTTCCTCTTATTGCACCAAGTTAAAATATGGGTTCCCAAGTGAGTCTAAATATGAACCCAGAGACATGCTTTGAACAAAAATAAATCTGAACCTTCTAAGTATGCTGCATGTTAAATATCTGTACACCAAATATCAAAATATGCTGACTGGTGGGCCCGAAGGAGAAGATTTTAAAAGAATTTACCTCATATTGCACAAAGTAAAAATTTGGGGATCCCACAGACAGCCTAAATATGAACCCAGGGAGTAGGTACGAACAACTTGAATCTGACCCTACTAAGGATGCTGCATACTTAATAATATCAATAGATTCTGACTAGTGGATTTGAAGAAGGATTTATAAAAAGTGGCCTTCATATTGCACTACCGTATTTACTCTACGTATTGGGACACTCTATGATTTGGGACACACATTTTTTCCAGAAAACTATATTTTTGTATGCTCCAAAGTTTGGGACATTCAGGAGATTTGTTTCCAGTTGACCCGTCGCTAGTAGCAGACGACACTCATAAAAAAAATTCTTGAGTAACTAAAAATTTTCATTTTTTGCTTCCAAAACATAGCTTATGATCTCTCATTGGAACAAGCGCAATGCGCTCGTTCCAATGAGGGGTCATAAGCTATGTTTTGAAAGCAAAAAAATGAAAATATAAAAAAAGTTGGACGGCAATTTTTGTATATAGTGATGGAAAACGAATCACACACAACTTTATTCAGCATCAAATCAAGACTAGGCTCTGTTCTTTCCCCATTTTCTAAGAATTGGGACACCTGTGAAAATAATTATTTTTAGCTGTCCCAATACATAGAGTAAAATTCTGCATCCCATAGGGTGCCCAAATATAATCCCAGGGACTTGTTTTGTACAAACTTGAATCTGACCCTCCCTCAGGATGCTGTAACTAAATCAATCAGCAAAAAGATTCTGACTGATGGATATGAAGAAGATTTTCAAAGAATATTCTTCATATTGTCCTAATTTGAAAATCAAGGCACATGGACTTGATTTAAACAAACTTGCAAGATTTTAAAAGAAATTCCATAGAGCCTAAATATTAACCCATAAACCTGATTTGAATAATCCTGAATCTGACCCCTCAAGTATCAAAAAATTCTGATTGGTAATACGGGAGAAGAAAAAGATTTATTACTTTCCAAAGTACGATTTACCGGGATTTCTGGGTTTGATTATAAACGATAACTTCACAAGTGAATTATGCAATCAACAATTGTGTCATGTATCTGCGCATGCAAACAAAGATGCTTTACCGTGGATGTAATGGGGACTTTGTTTTTTTTAACCCTTTACCTAACATGAAAAGCAGACGACACTAGCAAAAAAATTCTTGAATAACTATTATTTTCATTTTTTGTCTCAAAAACATAGGTTATGACCTCTCATTGGAACGAGCTCGATGAGATCATTCCAATGAGGGGTCATAACCTATGTTTTAGAGACAAAAAATGAAAAAATAATAAAAATTACTTGGCGATTTTTTAGAATAACGCTGGCCGGTTTTGGCCGATACGTTAGGTAAAGGCTTAAATAATATAATTATGGTTAATAATGAAAAGTAATAAACAGAGTAATCGCTTGACTGGACTGGTTACGTGAAATAATTCATTCGAGGCAAGGGACTATATTGCGCACTCGTGTTTGTACAACGTCCCTCACCTCTCATGAATTAATTCATGTAACCAGTCCAGTCAAGTGATTACTCTCTAATTAAAAAGATATCTGCGGGTGCTAATAGATTTATGCCCTTGTGGATCCCTTTGTGGGCATGACAACTCTATTTAAAGAAACTTGAAATCACATATGATAAGGCACATGCTTATCAAATTTGGTTTAATTTGGTCCAGTAGTTTATGAGGAAAAATCAATTGTATAAAGTTCACGCCAGATGGCAGATGGATGGATTGCCGGATGGATGGACAAATGGACCGAAGGTGATTGGTAAAGCTCCCCTTCAGCTTCACTCAAGTGAGCTAAAAAATTATTTTCAATAAATTCCCACAAAACCATATCATATGACCTCACTGGAAAATCCTCAGCAAGCTCATTCCAATGAGGCATCACATGATATGGTTGTGTTGATATTTTGTGAAAAATTTCAAAAATAAAAATGTTTTTGATACCTTGTACCTTGAAAGTATATGCTCTACCACTAACAAATGTTATTCTTCACACAATGGCTTCAATGCTCAGAGACATAAACTAGATTCCACACCCATCAGATGTTGTGAGCTTGATCCTTGCATGTTTCCAATGATCAATTTAAAGCAGGATTCCTACACTTGAAAGAGTAATCATTTCAAGGAGTACCTTCATGGTATATTTTCAAGGGTTTGCAAGGAGCTAGAGATAAGTATTTATTTATTAGTTTACAGTGGAGTCCATTTAATTGGATATCTTTTTAATTCAACAAAGTTGTTTAAAGAAGGATTTAATTAGCATCTATGGTTAAAACTAAAAGTCCTGTCATGAAAAGCACGCAAATAGCGCATCGATTTGCGCATTAATTTGCGCGTTATAAACATAGTAAGGCTATGATATAGCCCGCACACAAGCACTTTTTCAGCCAATGGACCTCCGGGTAACCTGGAGGTCCATTGGCAGAAACATTGCTTGTGCTTGCTATGCGTATCCACACGAATCTGCTGTGCTTTGGATGCCATTCAATATAGAAATTGCGCACAATTCCTACGCGCAATTAAGCCTAGATAAGCGCACAGTTCGTGACAGGACTTCTAGTTTTAACTAGTTGGGTAGTTAACACTACAGAGGAATGAAGTTATTTAATTATTTATAACACTGTTATCCATGCGAGATGATGATTTTTTTCTAGTATTGGGATGCTACCACAGAAATAATGTCCAGATTTCCAGTAAAGAAAAACTAGGCAGTCCAAATATCATCCTAGGGACTTAACTTGAACAAACTTGAATCTAACTCCTTTGCCTCCACCCCCAGTATGTCGTATACCAAATATCAATAGATTATGAATGGTGGTCTGAAAAAGGAGATTTCTGTAAAGAGTATTCTTCATATGATACTAAGTTAAAGATTTGGGCACCCAGAGGGAGCCCAAATATTAACCCAGGATCTTTATTTGAAAAAAAAATTGAAAGTGTCCCCCCACCCCTCCATCCAAGATGTTGTATATCAATTATCAAAATATTCTGACTGTTGGTTTGGGTGAAGAGGATTTTGAGAATATTATCAATTCTGACAAAGAGACTTCATTTGAATAAATTGAAACTTAACCCTCAAAGGTGCTATATACCAGATATCAAAAGATTCTGCTTATTTCTCAAGAAACAGATTTTTAAAGATTATTCAGAAATCTCTTCTATGACACTATTTTGCACTTGTAGGACAAATATTTATTCTAATACAATTACTATAAATCTCGAAATTTGATTGGTTAATCAATAAAATTTGCGACAGTAAAATAGGCGTAACCTGTCACAAATTTTGTGTTGTCGAAAACTATTTCAGGAAGTCAAGATGTATTCGTGGGCGTTCTATTTTTGTTCCATTTGGAGTCATTGACTACCGTATCCAATGTAAACAAACGCTGTGAACGCGTTGACTTGCTATAAAAAAAACGTTCTCTATCTTTCTTGTAATTAACTGTATTTAATATGGATGAAGTTGGAAAGTTTAATATTAATGTGGAATAGGGGTTTGGCAGAGACTGCTGAGTAATGAATGAGTGTTGAAAAAACTGATTTCGATGGGCTTAACAGCAACCGTGTGGAACCAGTAAGCGATATTAAAATATAATTTATAAATAGCCATTTTTCGTACGATGAAGAATTTATGGACGCTATGTGCAAAATAGAAAACAAAAATTCAGACAACTGGCAATAACAATTTTAATTGTTCAAGGCCAAATATTTCTGACAGATCCACTAGCGATGTTTACAGTTATAACATCGAGTTCAAGTGCAAGCGGTCCTTTCATTTTCTAATTTGTTACCTGCAGTCGTGGCACCACATGTACAGCTACAAAAATGCGTTCACCACTGAGAGAGGTGAACTATTCGTTCTGCAAAAATTATGTCAATAGCAGTAGCCCAATTCCACAAGACATCACTTCCTAGAAACAGTTTGAAATGAACAATTGTTCTGTAACCATAAGTAATTATTACGGTTAAACAAGGGCATCCAATCAAAGATCTCAAATTTTTTAACTTCAATGGTAAATCCTCGAGTGCTTTCCGATGCCGACTGAAACATCACAAGGTGAACTCTAAACTTTAAACAGAGAAAGCAGTCGGCGTCATTTGTTTTCAGATTGTCACAAACATTTAAACATGATAAATGTTGTCAGTACAAATATAAATATATTTTGTTATTGGTGATAAAATGACTAAAACGTTTGGAATTATTTGTATTGTGGCAGCGTAAAATATATTTTGTGATGTGGTTCGGAAGTCCCAAATGACGTCACGAAGACTGTATTTTTAGTTTTAAATTGTTGTCTTCAACAAGGCGTTGTTTTATAGTTGGGAGATCAAATACTATCTCAGTTTTCAGCCGAATTATATTAGACGCGTCGCGGCAAAACTCAATTTGCGACAGTAAAACCATCGTTTACGGCCCCAAACAATCAAATACAACAGAGTTATCCCCTAAATAAACTATACGTTTTTGGGCAGAGCTCACAGAGCACTGTCAAACAAAATGTAGTTGGTTAAATTTTCAACTGCATTATGGGAACTTTTCACTGCTGAAAACATTGGTTTGCCACATATTAGTGTTGGTAGTTAAATTTCCGATTCCAACTATTTTCAGAACTGTTTTGTGAACAAACAAACCCAAACAAATAAACAAAAATCCGCCCTCCCTCATCATAAAATTGAGGAAAAGTTAAAAAATTTATAGTAATTTAGATATTTTTTATACTTACCAATGACCCAGACATAGCTGGTGCTAACTCTTAAAATATAGGGCCAAACACAAATTTTGCCCCCCAATCCCCAAAATTTGCATCTAAAACCAAAGAAAACATGTCCTGAATGGCCCTCCACACTTCACCTCTAATGCGCATGCGCAGTGTCAAGGACGTTCCGAAATTGGCGCCATTAATCATTCTAATAACCAGTGCCTGGTAAGCGCTATGTACTCAGCAGGGAGGTAAGAGTTCCCAACTCCTGGGAGGGCCATCCCCGTCTGGGTCATTGGTAAGTATAAAAAATATATAAATTACTATAAATTTTTTAACATTTTTATACTGTACCAATGACCCAGACATAGCTGAATAGTAAAAAGGCTGGAGGGCCAAGGACATAGAGCAAGATGGAATATGCTCAATTATATAAAAAAGAGTCATCCCCTCTAGGGAAAAAGAAGTATTAGGCCTTACATGTATCTTTCTTATTTATGATAAATTAGAAAGATACAACACCTTCCAAAATTGAGCATCATACACCCTTGTACTCTATTAATATCTAGTATAATCCTTATACTAATAATTTTTAAAGTAAGCCAATAAATAAAGTAAGTGTAGAGAATAGAGACTCTTTATACTCCTTAAAAGTGTCTGAGGATTGTATAATAATGTCCGTAGACACGTGCTATATTCAAAAGCTATACTTTAAAAACTAAGACCTGAATGAATTTTTAGAACATAAACTTCTCACTAAACAACCATCCCAATAACAGCTCAGAATTACTAACTCCGGAGGAGGTATCCCCTTGTTTTCATAGTAAAACAGGTGACCCAAGGGAACACCCTCCCCCCCCCCCCCTTTTTCTTGCCCTGGGTCAAATAGCTCAGAGCGAAGAGGGCAGCAGAACGGAGTCACTGCCGAAACAGACAGCCTACCTAGCTATAGTAGCAACTGTTAAGTGAATGACATTCTGAGCAGTAGATAATAGACCTAACAATAGAGGCCTCCAGAAATGGACTCAATATTTCTGAGATAAAAATTCATGAATGTGGATGGCTGAGTGCAATGAGCAGCCTTCAAAAATCTATAATAGCGACACTATTAATGTAAGCCCAAGATGTGGAAGAACTCTTACTTCATGAGCCGAAATCTCAAACACAACTGCTGAGTCAATGATATACCATAAGCAGTATCGATAGTTAATTGAATCCATTAGCAATAGAATGGAGCGTAACATCCTTCTATTAGGCATCAAAGACAGAAGAAGCTTACGCCCGTAGTAATAAACAGATATCTGTTTATAAATACATAAACTCTAACCGGACAGAGTAAAGGCCTATGCCCGTACGAAGACGGAAGGACCTTAATAACAATAGGTTCTGGATATTAATTAGGAGCCTGACTCTTATGCAAAAATCCAACCTAAATAGTAAAGGAAGTAGTGATTCCGAAACTACGAAAGTGAAAATCGCATGAAACTCACTGACTCTTCAGAAAAGAGAAGCCAACAGAATTACTGTTTAAAAGGTCAGAATTTGAAAACTACTGTTTCCAGAGGCTCAAATGATTACTTAGCTAAATAAGAACCGAAGTTAAATTCCATATAGGAATTTAATCTAATGATTCTAAGTCTATTTATCGAAAAGTTACTGACTTAGATAAAGAGACATAAGACTCAATTGTAAACTATCATAGAGTGCATAGGTATGAGGTAACATAAACCTATAACCTTAATAATAACAGGCTGCAGTAGATCTTGTCAAACAAGTATACTAAAAAGTTGCAATGACTAGTATGGAGGAATCAACAATATCAACATAGTGATCCCTACACCAACGACGGAAGAGCCTCCACTTTAGACGCATAGTATAGCGAAGAAGAGGTTCTCCTATAGTAAGAAATCGCGTCCAAAGCTCGTCCAGTACAATGCTTACAATGCAATAAGGACCACACAACGGAATACGTGAAGGTTGAGATCTTGCGGGTTGTGATAAAGATGACACGATTTTACCCAGCGAAAAAAGATCCTCTCATGGAGGAAGATTTCGCGTTAAGTCCCACAGTAGACATCAGAGTAAATTTACCCACGGTCTCTGTGAAGACAGAGATGCTATCAACAGAAATGTATTGTGGTTGTTTATCTTAGCAAAACTTGCTGAAACAACAGCGCAGGAGGATACGCATATCCTATCATTCCGTCCTATTAGATCAATAGAGCGTTAACAACATAAGCTCAGAGATCCGGACAAGCAAACACATACGTCTGCAATTGACAAGCAAGTTGTGTCGTAAATAAATTAGCATTGGGCGCTCCCATTGAAAGCAAATCTGATTGAATACTTGTTTGTTGAGAGTCCATTCTGACGGCAACAAGCGACCCATAAGTGAACGGGAGTCCGATAATACAATCAGACGACCCGGAATATGACGGACCGAAGCAGAACTTGGTGTACTATAACAAACAGAAGGATTCTTTCCATTAAATTGAATAACGGAAACGAATGAGTGCCTCCCTGGTTTCGGAGATACGCCACTACTGTCGAATTAACGGACAGGATTTGGACATGCGTTTCTGAATAATGTTCATCCAATGACATAAAGCAAGCCTAAAAAAAACATTATTCCGTGGAAGATAAGTGCTTGCTTAGAGACTGCGGAACCCAAAGACCCTGGCACTTCGAATCCGTTGGGATCAATATTATATCCCAACCTGTTTGACTGGCAACCGTCATAATTATAAAACACGGATCCGGCAACTGCAGTGGCACTCTCTGAGTCAACCACCGAATGTTTGCCCCAGTCTGAATCTCTTGCTACACTAGATAGACAAGAGAACGTGTAAATCGAGCAATTCATGGATTGCTGAAAAGTTGCCGTCGAAGAGAAGATTCTCCGAGAATGAAGCGACTCTGAGAGAGTTCTTCACCTTACTATCCACGCGCGTGGATGTAGCTAGGGCTGCGTCACGTCAACCAACTCCAAGCAGCCACTGAAGGGCGGAGTTATACGTGAACAAACTACTGCCCTCACAAGAAATCACATTGAGGATTATATCCCGGAATTCTTTCTCTTGAAGACGTAATGATAACGCCTCAGTAAGGTGGATTACGTATGATAAAGCATCTAAGTTAAGTCTATTAGACATCATTGTCGTTTCCAACATTGTGGTTGGAAAAGACATAGACGGCGAAAAAGATTATTTCCAGTCTTTAACCACGCCGTCTAGACGCATATGAACTCACGGTATGCCCTGTTCTGCCAAAATAAATTATTCGTATAAATGATAAAAGGCAGAAATGAGCATTGCGGACAAGAAACTAAACTATCATGCTTGGTAGCAGGCTTATATATATATATAGCGTCGATAAATAATACACATGTTCTAATGACATTATTGGACTGTGTCGGTAAGTCAGGGACAATGTCCCTGAACCGATCCAAAATTCCGTGTCCAATGACGCTATAAGTCTCTTATCCAACATCGCAGCAATGTAGTCCGAATAACAATGGCAGCTTCCGATGCTACGAAAGGGAAAACTCGAAATCTTTCGAATCCCTTTCTCCATCCTGTTGGACCCTATAAAGCGTTCGGTCGTCCGTACCTGATGCAACCGCGGACCGCACCGACCCAGCGCCGTCAGATAATTCCTGACTCAACCAAGAAACTGTCGATTGCTGGGATGCTGCGAAAAAACTGTGCTAACTCGGATAGCACGTCCGTCACTGAGGCCTGTGGAGAAGCGGTCCTACGATGCATTGCCGCTGGAAGCTCCGTGATCGTTACCCCCGTGCATACTACTAATATGCGAGCGAACGGAGTGTATAGGCCTCGTGTCCCTTGGCTACCGGATGGCGTGACCTGTTCGCCGTGGAATCACTGAATGACGAAACTGATCGGATACTCGAGGTCACGTAGCCAATGTGCGGTTGTGTGCACTGCTGTGAAGATGAGGAAGCATTATCGACAGTCTCTCGGACTGTCAATATAACGGAGCGTCCCGACCAACGGACATATGCTCCGAATGTAAAATATCTGAACCACAACATGCGGTCCCCTATGTTGCTGGACGAGAGAGGGACCTCTCTCGCTCACAGCCCGGACGGACCTGGACAAGCCAGGAACCGGACTAACAGGCTTCCTCCGATCTGTCCACAATCCACCGTCACTGGGTGAGTACTAAAGTAATTATAGTGCTCGCATCACCCAAATCTCCTTCCTAGACCGCAACGGACAAACCCGGCAGCCGAACCATTCGATGAATGTACGCTACACCGGGTGAGCTAGCGAATGTCACTCCGTCGATCCTACAAGGGACCTCTTAGGCGATAGACATAATCCATGAGCACTTATTGCCGCTAGCTCTTCATTAACTATGACGACAGAGGCACACTTTTGAAAGACATCTCCGTAACTTTGCGAACAAGAAACCAGAAATGCTTGGTAATAGCAAGCATATAATAATAAATATATAGCGTCGTTCAATAATTCGAAAGTTTGTGTGACATTACTGGACTATGTCGGAACTGAGGGACGAAGTCCCTGAACCGAACCAAAAATTTCTAAGTCCACCGACGCTATCAGTTTCTTATCCGGCCTCGCAGCATTCTGGTCCGATGAAAGAACCTGTATAAGAACAAGTCATATGACATACACAACAGCATATGTTGTTCCGAAAGGGAAAGCTCAAAATCCTCCGAATCCCTTTCGGTATCCCGTCGGACCGGATGAAATTTTCGGACGTCCGTACCCGCTTCCGCGGAGCGTCCCGACCCAGCATCATCGGATAAAACATTATGCGACAGATTCAGTTGTTGCTGGGATGCTGCGATAAGCTGTGCTATTTAGGATAGCACGTCCGTCCCCGAGGCCTGTGCAGTAGCGGTCTTATGATGCATAGCTGCCGGAAGCTCCGTGTACGTTGACTCCTGCACACTTTCCTATGCGAACGTCCGGAGTCTGCAGGCCTCGTGTCCGTAGCTACCAGATGGTGTGACCTGGTCGCCGATGATTCTCTGACTGGCGAAGCTGACTGAATATCCGAGGTCACGTAGCCAAGAGCGGTCGTGTGCGCTACCATGAGAGTGAGGAAGCCTTATTGACAGACTCTCCGGACTGACTATATATCAGAGCGTCCCGAGCGGCGGACGTATGCTCCGAATGCGAAACATTTTGTACCACAACATCTGGGGCCAGATGTTGTTGCACGAGAGAGGGGCCTCTCTCGCTCGCCGTCCAGATGGACCAGAACGAGCTATGAACCGGACTAAAAGGCTTCCTCCGTTCTCCCTCTAATCCGCCGTCACTGGGTGTGCATTTGGTTGATTTATAGTGCTCGCATCACCCCAAAACTCCTTCTAGACCGCAACGGACAAACCCGGCTGCCGAACCATTCGATGAATGGTCGCTACACCGGGCGAGCTAGCGGACGTCAAAGGCCGTCGAACCTACTAGGGTCCTCTTAGGCAATTGGCGTATTTACATGAGCACTTTTCCGCTAGCCCTTCATTATTTGTGACGACGGAGGCACACTGTTGGAAGACATCACAGATACATCACCCTAATCTTGATCGTCTGAAATAGAAATTGATAAAGTAGAGTGACCCTGCGGGGAAAGGACTGGAATGTCCAATTCCCCAATAACGTACCGTGACATACGCTTCCCATGTTGTCATCGAAATCATCAGATACAGAACAGGAGTTAATGCGAGTACACTGACTACATACAGAATGATTATAAAAGTCAGATGAAGACTTCCTCTTATTGCAATTGATCAAAATCCTTTCAATGTGAAAAAAAAACAAAGTCCTGGTACTCGCACCAACCCCTGACAATCAAAATACATAATAATAATATGATCCATTAACATAGAAAAAATAATTGAAATCAAAATATTTTGAAAAAATATTTTTTCAGAACAGCCCAAGTTTCTGAAAAGTAACGTTCAGCCCCAATGGATCCCAAGCCTAAGTGTGGACAAAAAATTTAAAAATATTTTAACCAATTTATGCAACACTTATGAACAATAATAATGTATCTAGTTATGATTAAATTAACATCAAGATATTATTTTCAAGAAATCCCCCCCTCACACAGAGGGCTGTTGTAAATGTAAACAATGAGTGTAAAAACACTAAAATAAGACTCCAGGCACCCAGGCCCGAAATCAGTTACCAAAAGTTAAAAAATTTATAGTAATTTATATATTTTTTATACTTACCAATGACCCAGACATAGCTGGTGCTAACTCTTAAAATATAGGGCCAAACACAAATTTTGCCCCCCAATCCCCAAAATTTGCATCTAAAACTAAAGAAAACATGTCCTGAAAGGCCCTCCACACTTCGCCCCTACTGCGCATGCGCAGTGTCAAGGACGTTCCGAAATTGGCGCCATTAATCATTCTAATAACCAGTGCCTGGTAAGCGCTATGTACTCAGCGGGGAGGCAAGAGTTCCCAACTCCTGGGAGGGCCATCCCCGTCTGGGTCATTGGTAAGTATAAAAAATATATAAATTACTATAAATTTTTTAACATTTTTATACTGTACCAATGACCCAGACATAGCTGAATAGTAAAAAGGCTGGAGGGCCAAGGACATAGAGGAAAATGGAATACGCTCAATAAAATAAAATAGAGTCATCCCCTGTAGGGAAAAGAAGTAATAGGCCTTACATGTATCTTTCTTATTTATGATAAATTAGAAAGATACAACACCTTCCAAAATTGAGCTTCATACATCCATGTACTCTATAAATATCCAATATAATCCTTATACTAATAATTTTTAAAGTAAGCCAATAATAAAGTAAGTCTAGAGAATAGAGACTCTTATACTCCTAAAAGTGTCTGAGAATTGCATAATCATGTCCGTTGACATATGCAATATTCAAAAGCTATACTTTAAAAACTAAGACTTGAATGAATTTTAAAAACCTAAACTTCTCACTAAACAACCATCCCAATAACAGCTCAGAATTACTAACTCCGGAGGAGGTATCCCCTTGTTTTCATAGTAAAACAGGTGACCCAAGGGAACACCCTCCCCCCCCCCCTTTTTCTTGCCCTGGGTCAAATAGCCCAGAGCGAAGAGGGCAGCCGAACGGAGACACTGCCGAAACAGACAGCCTACCTAGCTATAGTAGCAACTGTTAAGTGAATGACATTCTGAGCAGTAGATAATAGACCTAACAATAGAGGCCTCCAGAAATTGACTCGATATTTCTAAGATAAAATTCATGAATGTGGATGGCTGAGCGCAATGAGCGGCCTTCAAAAATCTATAATAGCGACACTATTAATGTAAGCCCAAGAAGTAGAAGAACTCTTACTTCATGAGCCGAAATCTTAAGCACAACTGCTAAGTCAATGATATACCATAAGCAGTACCGATAGTTAATAGAATCCATTAACAATAAAATGGAGCGTAATGTCCTTCTACTAGACATCAAAGACAGAAGAAGCTTACGCCCTTTGTAATAAACAGATATCTGTTTATAAATACATAAACTGTACCCGGAAAGAGTAAAGGCCTATGCCCATACGAAGACGGAAGGACCTTAAAATAATAGGTTCCGGATAATAGGAGCCTAACTCTTATGCAACAATCCAACCTAAATAGTAACGGAAGTATTGATTCCGAAACTATGAAAGTGAAAATCATCCATCGATAGTGCATGAAACTCACTGACTCTACAGTAAAAGAGAAACCAACAGAATTACTGTCTAAAAGGTCAGAATTTGAAAACTACTGTTTCCAGAGGCTCAAATGATTACTTAGCTAAATAAGAACCGAAGTTAAAATCCGTATAGGAATTTAATCTAAAGATTCTAAGTCTATTTATCAAAAAGTTACTAACTGACTTAGATAAAGAGACAAAAGACTCAATTGTAAACTATCGTAGAGTGCATAGGTATGAGGTAACATAAACCTATAACCTAAATAATAACAGGCTGCAGTAGATCTTGTGAAACAAGTATACTAAAAAATAGCCATGAGTAGTATGGAGGGATCAACAATATGAACATAATGATCCCTACACCACAACGGAAGAGCCTCCACTTTAGCCGCATAGAATAGCGAAGAAGAGGATCTCCTATAGTAAGAAATCGCGTCCAAAGCTCGTCCAGTACAGTGCTTACAATGCAATACGGACCACACAACGGAATACATGAAGGTTGCGACCTTGCTGGTTGTGATAAAGATGACACGATTTACCCAGTGAAAAAGATCCTCACATAGAGGAAGATTTCACGTTAAGACCCACAGTAGACAAGAGAGTAAATTACTCATGATCTCTGTGAAGATAGAGATGCTATCAACAGAAATGTATTGTGGTTGTTTATCTTAGCAATACCTGCTAAAACAACAGCGCCGGAGGATACGCGTATCCTATCATTCCGTCCTATAGATCAATAGAGCGTTAACAATATTAGCTCAGAGATCTGGACAAGCCAACACATACGTCTGCAATTGATTAGCAAGCTGTGTCATAAACAAATCATCATTGGGCGCTCCCATAGATAGCAAATCTGATTGAATACTTGTTTGTTGAGAGTCCATTCTGACAGCAACAAGCGACCCGTAAGAGAACGGGAGTCCGATAAAACAATCAGACGACCCGGAATATGACGGACCAAAACTGAACTTGGTGTACTATAACCAACAGACGGATTCTTTCCATTAAATTGAATAACGGAAACGAAAGAGTGCCTCCCTGGTTCCGGAGATACGCCACTATTGTCGAATTAAAGGACAGGAATTTGGGCATGCGTTTCTGAATAATGTTCATGCAATGACATAAAGCAAGCCTAAAAAACATTATTCCGCGGAAGTTAAACTGATTGCTAAAAGACTGCGGAACCCAAAGACCCTGGCACTTCGAATCCGTAGGGATCAGTATTATATCCCAATCTGTTTGACTGGCAACCGTCATAACAGCCACACTCGGGTCCGGCAACTGCGGCGGCACTCTCTGAGTCAACCACCGAATGTTTGCCCCAGTCTGAATCTCTTATAACACTAGATAGACAAGAGAACGTATAAATCGAGCAATTCATGGATTGCCGAAAAGTTGCCGTCGAAGAGAAGCTCCTCCGAGAACGAAGCGACTCTGAGAGAGTTCTTAACCTTACTATCCACGCGTGTGGATGTAGCTAGGACTGCGTCACGTCTAACTAACTCCAATCAGCCACTGAAGGGCGGAGTTATACGTGAACAAACTACTGCCCTCAAAAGAAATTACATTGCGAATAATATCCCGTAAATCTTTTCTTGAAGACGTAATGATAACGCCTCAGTAAGGCGGATTATGTATAATAAAGCGTCTAAGTTAAGTCTACTATACATAATGTCGTTCCCAACACTGAAATTGGAAAAGACATAAACGGCGAAAAAGAATATATGCAGTCTTTAATCACACCGTCTAGACGCATATGAACTCTCGGTATGCCCTGCTCTGCCAAAATAAACTATTTGTATAAATGATAAAATGGCAGAAATGAGCAACGCGGACAAGAAACTAAACTATCATGCTTAGTAGCAGGCTTGTATATATATATATATAGCGTCGAAAAATAAAACACATGTTGTAATGACAATATTGGACTGCGTCGGTAAGTCAGGGACAATGTCCCTGAACCGATCGAAAAATCCGAGTCCAATGACGCTATAAGTTTCTTATCCAAGATCGCAGCAATGAAGTCCGAAATAATAATCACTGGAAGATAATGCCAGAAGATATGAAAGGCATCTTCCGATACTACTAAAGGGAAAACTCGAAATCTTTCGAATCCCTTTCGCCATCCTGTCGGACCCTATAAAGCGTTCGGTCGTCCGTAGCTGATGCAATAGCGGACCGTACCGACCCAGCGCCGTCGGATAATTCCTGATTCGACCGAGAAACTGTCAATTGCTGGGATGCTGCGAAACAACTGTGCTAACTCGGATAGCACGTCCGTCACTGAGGCCTGAGGAGAAGCGGTCTTACGATGCATTGCCGCTGGAAGCTCCGTGATCGTTACCCCGTGCATACTACCAATATGCGAGCGAACGGAGTGTATAGGCCTCGTGTCCCTTGGCTACCGGATGGCGCGACCTATTCGCCGTGGAATCACTGAATGCCGAAACTGATCGGATACTCGAGGTCACGTAGCCAATGGGCGGTCGTGTGCCCTGCTGTGAGGATGAGGAAGCATTAAAGACAGTCTCTCGGACTGTCAATATAACGGAGCGTCCCGACCAACGGACATATGCTCTGAATGTAAAATATCTGAACCACAACATGCGGTCCCCTATGTTGTTGGGCGAGAGAGGGACCTCTCTCGCTCACAGCCCGGACGGACCTGGACAAGCCAGGAACCGGACTAACAGGCTTCCTCCGATCTGTCCACAATCCACCGTCACTGGGTGAGTACTAAAGTAATTATAGTGCTCGCATCACCCAAATCTCCTTCCTAGACCGCAACGGACAAACCCGGCAGCCGAACCATTCGATGAATGTACGCTACACCGGGTGAGCTAGCGAATGTCACTCCGTCGATCCTACAAGGGACCTCTTAGGCGATAGACATAATCCATGAGCACTTATTGCCGCTAGCTCTTCATTAACTATGACGACAGAGGCACACTTTTGAAAGACATCTCCGTAACTTTGCGAACAAGAAACCAGAAATGCTTGGTAATAGCAAGCATATAATAATAAATATATAGCGTCGTTCAATAATTCGAAAGTTTGTGTGACATAACTGGACTATGTCGGAACTGAGGGACGAAGTCCCTGAACCGAACCAAAAATTTCTAAGTCCACCGACGATATCAGTTTCTTATCCGGCCTCGCAGCATTCTGGTCCGATGAAAGAACCTGTATAAGAACAAGTCATATGACATACACAACAGCATATGTTGTTCCGAAAGGGAAAGCTCAAAATCCTCCGAATCCCTTTCGGTATCCCGTCGGACTGGATGAAATTTTCGGACGTCCGTACCCGCTTCCGCGGAGCGTCCCGACCCAGCATCATCGGATAAAACATTATGCGACAGATTCAGTTGTTGCTGGGATGCTGCGATAAGCTGTGCTATTTAGGATAGCACGTCCGTCCCCGAGGCCTGTGCAGTAGTGGTCTTATGATGCATAGCCGCCGGAAGCTCCGTGTACGTTGACTCCCTGTCCTCAATCTGCCGTCACTGGGTGAGTACTAAGTAATTAAAGTGCTCGCATCACCCAAATCTCCTTCCTAGACCGCAACGGACGAACCCGGCAGCCGAACCATTCGATGAATGTACGCTACACCGGGTGAGCTAGCGAATGTCACTCCGTAGGCGATAGACATATTCCATGAGCACTTATTGCCGCTAACTCTTCATTAACTATGACGACAGAGGCACACTTTTGAAAGACATCTCCATAACTCTTCGAACAAGAAACCAGAAATGCTTGGATAGCAAGCATAAAATAATAATATATATAGCGTCGTTCAATAATTCGAAAGTTTGTGTGACATTATTGGACTATGTCGGAACTGAGGGACGATGTCCCTGAACCGAACCAAAAATTTCTAAGTCCACCGACGCTATCAGTTTCTTATCCGGCATCGCAGCATTCTGGTCCGACGAAAGAAGCTGTAGAAGACCAAGTCAGATGACATACACAACAGCATATGTTGTTCCGAAAGGGAAAGCTCGAAATCCTCCGAATCCCTTTCGGTATCCCGTCGGACCGGATGAAACTTTCGGACGTCCGTACCCGCTTCCGCGGAGCGTCCCGACCCAGCATCGTCGGATAAAATATATGCGACAGATTCAGTTGATGCTGGGAAGCTGCGATAAACTGTGCTATTAAGGAAAGCACGTCCGTTCCCGAGGCCTGTGCAGTAGCGGTCTTACGATGCATTGCCGCCGGAAGCTCCGTGTACATTGACTCCCGCACACTTCCCATGCGAACGTCCGGAGTCTGCAGGCCTCGTGTCCCTGGCTACCGGATGGTGTGACCTGGTCGCCGAAGAACCCTTGATCGGCGAAGCTGGTAATATATCGGCGGTCACGCAGCCAAGGTGCGGTCGTGTGCGCTGACGAGAAGAGGAAGCCTTAGCAGTCTCAGTGGACTGCCTATACAACGGAGCGTCCCGAGCGACGGACGTATGCTCCGCTTGCGACACATTTTGTACCACAACATCTGGGGCCAGATGTTGTTGAACGAGAGAGGGGCCTCTCTCGCTTGCCGTCCGGATGGACCGGAACGAGCTATGAACCGGACTAAAAGGCTTCCTGCGTTCTCCCTCCGATCCGCCGTCACTGGGTGTGCATTAGGTTAATTTATAGTGCTCGCATCACCCCAAAATTCCTTCTAGACCGCAACGGACGAACCCGGCTGCCGAACCATTCGGTGAATGGACGCTACACCGGGCGAGCTAGCGGACGTCAAAGGCCGTCGAACCTACTAGGGTCCTCTTAGGCAATTGGCGTATTTACATGAGCACTTTTCCGCTAGCCCTTCATAATTGTGACGACGGAGGCACACTGTTGGAAGACATCACAGATACATCACCCTAATCTTGATCGTCTGAAATAGAAATTGATAAAGTAGAGTGACCCTGCGGGGAAAGGACCGGAGTGTCCAAATCCCCAACAACATACCGTGACATACGCTTCCCATATTGTCATCGAAATCATATAATACAGAACAGGAGTTAATGCGAGTACACTGACCACATATAGAATGATAATAAAGTCAGAGGAAGACTTCCTCTTAAAACAATTGATCAATATCCTTTCAATGTGAAAAGAAAACAAGTCCTGGTACTCGCACTAACCCCTGGCAATCAAAATACATAATAATAATATGATCCATTAATATAGAAAAAATAATTGAAATCAAAATATTTTGAAAAAATATTTTTTCAGAACAGCCCAAGTTTCTGAAAAGTAACGTTGAGCCCCAATGGATCCCAAGCCTAAGTGTGGACAAAAATTTTAAAAATATTTTAAACAATTTATTCAACACTTACGAACAATAATAATGTATCTAGTTATGATTAAAATAACATCAAGATATTATTTTTTAGAAATCCCCCCCTCACACAGAGGGCTGTTGTAAATGTAAACAATGAGTGTAAAAACACTAAAATAAGACTCCAGGCACCCAGGCCCGAAATCAGTTACCAAAAATACACTATCTGATGCAAAACAGAGACTTCCAGGGAAGAAACTGCAGAACATCAGATGGTAGATGCAGAACACAACGCCTAACCACCCGTAGGTGAAGACGTAAACATGGGGAAAGAACAGAATTCATTCTGTTATTCAGCTAAAACTCCCAAGAAAATTTAGTAATAATAATTACAAAAACTATGCCAAAAGCATGGGAGAATAGCAAGGGGGAACTTAAAGGACAGGGAGAGAGGAAAACACTTAAAAAACAGTGTAACTAAATAATCAGAATGACAACAAAATGGCTGCTGCCTTGAAAATAGGTAACTTAACATAATTTCATTAAAAAATTTTAAGTTACAGCCCTGATAATATTCTGTCACACATTCTTTTCCTCTCCTCCTTCTCTATCCTCCTTAGAATCACCATTTCACTAATATTTATGTGTCTGGCATCATTTAAACTGAGATTTATAAGCACAAAGATCAGTCAGATGTTAACTGATGAAGGGCCAAACTTAGAATGATTAATGGCGCCAATTTCGGAACGTCCTTGACACTGCGCATGCGCAGTAGGGGCGAAGTGTGGAGGGCCTTTCAGGACATGTTTTCTTTAGTTTTAGATGCAAATTTTGGGGATTGGGGGGCAAAATTTGTGTTTGGCCCTATATTTTAAGAGTTAGCACCAGCTATGTCTGGGTCATTGGTACAGTATAAAAATATACATAAAAATATACACTATCTGATGCAAAACAGAGACTTCCAGGGAAGAAACTGCAGAACATCAGATGGTAGATGCAGAAAACAACGCCTAACCACCCATAGGTGAAGACGTAAACATGGGGAAAAGAACAGAATTCATTCTGTTATTCAGCTAAAACTCCCAAGAAATTTTAGTAATAATAATTACAGAAACTATGCCAAAAGCATGGGAGAATAGCAAGAGGGGAATTAAAGGAAAGGGAGAGAGGAAAACATTGAAAAATCAGTGTAACTAAATAACAAGAATGACAACAAAATGGCTGCTGCCTCGAAAATAGGTAACTTAACATAATTTCATTAAAAAATTTTAAGTTACAGCCCTGATAATATTCTGTCACACATTTTTCCTCTCCTCCTTCTCTATCCTCCTTAGAATCACCATTTCACTAATATTTATGTGTCTGGCATCATTTAAACTGAGATTTACAAGCACAAAGATCAGTCAGATGTTAACTGATGAAGGGCCAAACTTAGAATAATTAATGGCGCCAATTTCGGAACGTCCTTGACACTGCGCATGCGCAGTAGAGGTGAAGTGTGGAGGGCCATTCAGGACATGTTTTCTTTGGTTTTAGATGCAAATTTTGGGGATTGGGGGGGCAAAATTTGTGTTTGGCCCTATATTTTAAGAGTTAGCACCAGCTATGTCTGGGTCATTGGTACAGTATAAAAATATTGCCTGAGAAACAAGAAATTGTTTTTCATAGGCCCATCCTTTGTTTTATCTCCTCCCAAACAAATTTCCAATTGCAGCCCTCACGACCAATGGCATGGGCTCTGAACCTTTTCCCAAAGAGGTCATATTTTTAGGTATGTAGCAATCAAATGCACACAGATGACTGTAAGTCAGGGTTAAAATTTTGTAAAGAATATGACTATCTTCACCTGTGACTACTTCCATAATGTTATTAAATAACTGAACATTATCACGTTTATTCAAAGTAAGAGGTTAACTGGTTGCTTGCTGGAAGCCCATTTTTGGGCTCTGTTGAGAAGTGTTGGTACCACAATTAAAATCAATCTAGCACTCCACCTGTTAACCCCTACACTAATGTAAAAATGGCAAAGTTTTCAGCAGCAAATATTTCCCATGATGCAGTTTGATATTTAACCAAATACAGTGGAACCCTGTTAATTGAATAGCCAATTTACCAATGGAATGTATTCAATTAACAGGAGTATTCAATTAATAGGGACTGTATCACTCTCCTTTATTCTAGAGATAAACTTAGCATTTAGTCCATTATATCTTGTTTGACAGAGCTCCATGAGCTCTGTCAAACAAGATATAATAGATTAAATGCCTGTATTGGATGGACTGAGGCCACATAGGTCTATAAACAAAGAAAAACTGGGGAGAGTTCGGGAAATTTCTGAACAGATCAGAAGATTTTTTATTCAATTAACAGGAGCTTACTGAAAAACCTATATTCAATTAACAGGTCAAATCTGTACTGGAGGTATGGTAAATGGTTTTTTGTTGGGAAATTATATTCAATTAACAGGGTTATACAGTTAAGAGATATCCAATTAAGTGGGCTCCACTGCATACCTTGTTTGACAGATCTCAGTGAGCTCTGTCAAACAAGATATAATTGGTTAAATTCATTGTTAAACAAACGAGAAAAACATAGTTATTGGAGAAAATTCTGTTGCACTACCAGAGTGCTAGGGGTTAATAGCTGAAAAAAATGGACAAGTCATGTGATAAATTTATGTATAAGAACTCACCTCTTCTAGGATTTGCCGACACACTGCATGTACATGTTCATCACCAGCAGAACTGTTTCCATTATTGTACTGAATATTTGACACGCCAAGTTTGAAATATGTCTGAAAACATCAAGAAAAGCTGACAATGAGGGAAGAAATCTCATATCAATTTAACTTCAACCACTCTGGTAGTCAAATAATACAGGGTTCTTGCAGGTAAAGACAGATAAAATTCAAGGCTATTTAAGGCCGTTTCTCGACATTTTTCAAGGCCTCAAACAGCCAAATTCAATGATTATCAAGGTCCCCACCTTCATGAACTGTGGCACATCAAAGAATGTAATTACTAAAATGGTAGTAAATTAGAAGTACGTATTCAAACCAATCATGGTACTCAACACACAAGTTGGAATTTGGTGTTCTGAACATAAAACAAGTAATAACTAACAGCCTGCTTTCTGTTCTACCAACCTGTGTTTGTCACAGTTCAGGCCTTTAGAATTGGCAAATTTGGGAATAACGGATAAACCGAGCCTACTTTTATAGCTTTCATACTGGCACAATAATCAGTTACACCATCGTCATATTACCATCACATTAGGCCTACTATACAAAATTAGGAGACATCGACTTTCAAACAATTATTTAGTCTAATTTAAACAATATTTATTTCAAGTTCTCAAATATATACAATAATATCAGTTATAATAAGTGTGGATCCAACAGTAAGCTGTATTATTTCTCCAAATGAGCTGTAGGTTTTTAAATTTCTTGTTCGGTTTCGGTTTTGCTTTTTCAGGTGGAAGAAAACCTAGTTTCTGTTCTCGGTTTGTTCATGAGGCCAAATAAAATTCAATAAAACTCATTCTTATGTCCGGAGTCATAACTGAATGGCAGTGAAATTGAGTGAAACTCAATGAATGCCCCGAATAAGCTATAATACATGAAGAATCAGGAAGGCCAATATAATAATTACCTAAATATACAGAACTTTTATTGTGCTTGGCCTTTTTTCGAGGTCTGACACCTACACCCAACTTGAGGAAAGCTACAAACACAACTTAACTGAAATGCCGGAAATTCACAGAATGTAGCCTTCCCAGAGTAGTGAGAGTACCCAGACACTGCCATTGGCAGTGTCTGGGTACTCTCACTACTCTGGAATGGCTACATTCTGTGAATTTCTGCAGCAAGAGAGTATTTAATAAAAAACGAAAAACCTTAGATTACAGGATGTTGACAGTTTCGGTTTTTAAAAAAACTAAAAACCTCGGTTCGGTTTCGGTTAACCTACAGCTCTATTCTCCAAATGCAAAATCCTTTTTACAACCTATCTTATAAAATCCAAGATAAGAATTTTTTTCCATTTTCGCCTACCAAAATTTCGGACAGTGATCAGGCTACTGATGGACTGATACAGTTTACTTCCTGAGTGGAAATAATTCACTCGCATTACATAGACACAGAGTGTTGTTCTTTGTATTGCAAACTGTGATATAGAATTTGTGAGCTGTGACACAATATCAAAACAATGATTTGCATTTTGCAATATCAAACTCGTATCACCCAGAAATTTTAGTAAAAAATATGCCTCACAGCGCAGATTTAAAGGTATACAATGACACTCATCTCTCACTGACACAGATCTCTCATCAACATAGACAATAGCACTGAAGATTCTGGTTAACCCTTTACCCAACGCAAAGGCCAAAACCGGCCAGCGCTATTCTAAAAAATCGCCAATTAATTTTCATTATTTTTTTTATTTTTTGTCTCAAAAACATAGGTTATGACCCCTCAATGGAACGAGCTCGTTGAGCTCATTCCAATGAGGGGTCATAACCTATGTTTTTGAGACAAAAAATGAAAAAAATTAGTTATTCAAGAATTTTTTTTTGCAGGTGTCATCTGCTTTTCAAGTTAGGTAAAGGGTTAAAGGCTTATTTGCAACTTTTATTATCTCAGGACAGGTGCCCCTTAACATGCCATCATGAGGAGATCCTGTAGACAACAGACAAATTAAGTAAGTATGCAGTGGTTTCTAGAGAAGTCGACCTGACTAGAAATATAAATTTTATAGTAAATTTCCTTTCTTATTATACCTACCGAAGTTGTTTACTACAGGCTTGCACTACAGTGGAAGAACCTAACTCGGATAAAATACTCTCTATTTTAATCTTTCCCAAGATTTAGGAAAGAAAAGTGGTGTAAAAACACCACGAAAAAATAAGCCAAAACTGGGCCGAGCGCAATCGGCGCACACCCTGTATGGGACGCTCTTCCATAGTACAAATCCATGACTTCCGTAACAGTGCGCAATGCATCAATTCGTCATTCTTTTGATTCCGAACAACACAGGAGTTATGTGATCAGCGGGGAGGAAAGATTCTTACCCGAATAAGAAGATGGGAGGGCCTCCATGTAAACAATTTTGGTAGGTATAATAAGAAAGGAAATTTACTATAAAATTTATATTTCTTATCAACCTACCTCAATTGTTTACTACAGGCTGAATAGATAAAAGGCTAGAGGGAATCACATAACCAACCCACACATGACTCAATAGCACTGGGACCGTGGACAGAGGAAGAGATCTCTAGGCCTATCAAACCATAGCATCACAAACATTAGAAAAGCCAATGAAAGATGAGGCGTATGGTGAAGTGCAACGTACAGACAGAAAGGGCAGTAACAGTACAAAGCTGGAACTGACCCTGAAAAAAGCTGAAAAGCTTGGATAGACAACATCCTGAGCCGAAGAAAGAGGGCCCCAAGGTCCTCTGTCGGCTCCTGCAACTGTCGCAGGTAAAAGGAGAATGTAGCATTTCTCCAGAAGGCTGCCAGTATAACATCAGTCATCCGACAACATGACAGAGTTATTAAAAGAGGAAGACAATGCACGCACCTCGTGGCAGAAAAAACAATTGGTAATACAATCACCAGTAGCCAGACGAGCAGAAGCTGCACGAATAGCAAGACAAGTCCATCAAGAAATGGATGCAGGAGAGATCTGGCATGTGGGAAAACACATATTCATCCAGGATAAAGGCGTGAACGTCCCCCACCCCAAAGCAGAGCAGCGCCCAAGAAAGTGACCATCTTGGAGTAAACTGCAAAGTCCTAGGCCTTTTCAAGGAAAAGAGCTGAACAAGCTTGGAGAGGCAAGGATGAGTGTCGAAACAATGCGGTATCACATAGGAAAAAATGTCTCCGAAGCATGGACATGTACCCATTTCTGGAGACCCCCAGATACAAACATATACCAGAAACTCCGCAAGCGGTGTGATCGAAGGAGTGACAGAAGCAACAGAGTGATCGCACACCATCGACAGAAGAACCTTCCACTTAGCCACAGAGGCTAAACCAGTGGAGTGAGTGCCTCCTTGAAGAAAAGCAACTCCACTGCGTGTCTCGAAAAACCACTATGGAGGAGACAGGACCCGATAAAAGACATGTGCGAAGGCACAATGAAGTCGGGTCAACTTGAAAACCTCCTCGGGCGACTTTGGCAAAGAAAGTCGCGAGGTAGAGGGAGACATGCCGGAACCGTCGCTAACAGAGCGGAGCAGATTGATCCACACCCACCGAAGCGACGGGTGTGATCGAAAGGATTCGACGACTGCGGGTTCATATCTGGGTGAGAACCTGCGGTGGAATCAGAACCGGTAGGAAGGCGTAGCCGACAAGACCATCCCAAAGGAGGGCCAGAGCATCCACGGCGAAAGCCAGAGCATCTAGACACGGGGACATGAAGTGTCCACCTGATGGTTCCAATGAGTCACAAGAGACTGATGGAACCCGCCATGTGGAGCATCCACCTGGTGGAAATGACCCCGCCCCAATGGGACAGGGAGTTGGCTAGGATGTTCAGACGACCGGGAATGTGACGAACAGCCACCCCGGCGTGGACATCCTGAGCGCGCAGTAGAAGATCCCAAGCCAATTCGTACATTGGAACAGAGTGTGTGCCGCCCTGGTTCCGAATGTAAGCAACCACCATCGAATGGTCGGACAAAAGAAGGACCTGGCGATTCGACAGGTGAGGGATCCACTGCCTGAAACCCAGAAGAAGAGCAAGAAGCCCCTTCTGGTTGATGTGTAGAGCTGCATGATCCTGGTCCCACATCCTGTGAATGGAAAGACCTAGAGGAACCAACGTCGCACCCCATCCGAGATCGCTGGCATCTGCCGTCAGAATGCGATCGGACGTGGGTGAGTCCAACGGAACACCCTGCGAAGGCCACTGGATATCCGCCCAGAAGAGAAGGTGAGGATAAAGATATTCTGGAAACTGAAGCACCAGATCCAGAAAATCTACATTCAGCCTCCAACGACTGAGCAGAAAGTGTTGGAGAGGTCTGACACGCAGCCAACCTAGAGGAATGAGATCCGTCACCGAACAGCAGAGACCGATTAGCCGGAGAAAACTCCAAGCCGTCGCGGATGTGGACTGGGACAGAGTCGGAGCAAAAGCTGAGAGAATCACAGCCTTGGCCGGGGGAACCGCCACCAAATTGAATTGTGTGTGGAAAGCCATCCCCAGATGATAAAACGACTGAGAAGAGACCAGGTCCGACTTCTCCTCGTTGACTCTGAAATGTAGCGACGTGAGCAAGCTCAACAGAGTGGCGACATCCGACTCCAGTAAGGCAGCATTGGAATGCCCCTGGAGGATATCGTCCAGATATGCCGAAGTAGTCACCCTGGACTGTGTGCGATGGAAAGCTATCACATGCGACATCAGTCTGGTGAAGGCCCAAGGAACCAGGTTGAGGCCGAAAGGCATGGCCTTGAACTGGTAAACTCGCCCCAGAAAAACGAACCTGAGATACTTCCGTAACGCCCAATGAATCGGAACGTGAAAGTAAGCGTCTCGCAGGTCGAAGCTGGAAGCGAAATCTCCCTGGTGAATGAACGGAGGACCATCCTGAAAGTCTCCATGCTGAACTAGGGAGCAAGGATAGACTGGTTCAGGAAACTCAGATTGAGAACCGGTCGGAGTTGGCTGTCCTTTTTCGGCACCAAGAACAGGCGAGAATAGAAACCCACTGACCTAATGTTCTTGATGACCTCAATCGCCCCCTTTGTCAGGAGATTGTCTATCTCCGTGGATAAAAGTTCCCGACATAAAATGTCTGAAGGAACTGTGGCTGGAAAAGGCACCCTGGACAGAGTGGAGTGCCGTCGGAAGGATATTCGCAGCCCGGACCAAACAACAGCTAACATCCAAGGATCGGATGTGATGGTGGCCCAACGGTCTGCGAACTCTGCTATCCTTCCTCCAACCTGGGACGAGTCGAGGTGAGGACCTTCACTGCGAACCCCGACGAGGCTCGCGAGAGGAGAAAACACCTCCTCTACTGAATGAAGAATCCTGGGACTTCCCTCAAGACTGCCGACGCTTACCCTAACCCCTTGAGTAAGAAGTAGAAGCGGTGGCAGAAGGATCAGCCCCTTTGCTTCGCAGAGGAAGCAGAGGGTACTTGTTAGGCTTGGAATGGCCCGTGCCTACCCTAGAAGGCTTTCAAGCTGAAGAAACAGCAGCTGATCGTTGGAATGACGTAGGACGTCATCCCGGACCGTCAACACAGAACCATGGAAAAGTTGCGGACCTGCCAAAAAAAGCAGATCGAAGAGTAGCGCACTGCTCCTCAGGAAGGGATCGGCCTGTGTCCAGCACAGAGTCCCTTCGAACTAATTCCAGATTAGCCGTGTTACAGGCATGCATGTGAGTAAGATGCATGAGCGCCTTGGACAGCACACGCAAAGGAGCCTGTACCTCGTCAAACTTATCTGAAGGCAGATAAGCAGCTAAAGCTGAGACGACGTGATCGCAGAGAGAAAGCATACCAAGCATCTCTCTCGATAAGCCCAATGTGGACTCCAGAGACGTCATCGGAATGACGGCAGACTTGGACTTGGAAAGCCCGAGGGAATTGGAGTCTTGATCCAAAACTGTCAAAGTCTGGTAGACCGACGGATTGGCGGAATCGCAGGAACGATAACGCGCCGGAGGCAAAAAGGTGTCAATCCTGGTGAAGAACGGAGCCTTCATAGCCTTGGAACTTAGCTTGGAGTCCAAGGCTGAAAATGCTTCAACCAACTGTACCGACGGGCACGGTCGAAGACGCCCAGAAGCAGGTTGCTCCATAGACTGTTGGCGCGCGACCGACGATCGCGGCCTGGCTGACACTGTCGACTGGTTAGATGGTTTGAGATCTGGAAGGAACCCAAACACGAAATCAAGAGCTGCCCCCAAGTCCGAAGACTGCTGGCTCTCGACATCAAGCATGTCTGACTCTTCCCCTGAGTTGGAAGACACATAGCCCATCGTGGGCAAACCAGCCGACGCCTCCCATGGTGTCGGAACACCAGGGGGATCAGAAAGCGGCCTGTTTCCAATCCCGGGAGGCGGCGCCATAGGGGGCGCCTGGAAACCACTTGCTGCCATGCTGGAAGCAACGGGAAGGCTCTTTGACAGAACCTGAGTGAGTAAGGAGAGGGCCTCCCTAAGCTCACTGCCCATACTGGCCGGTTCGACAGGGGAACGAACCGGCAAAGTGGCTTCACCTCTGACCCTCTTAACCAGCGAAGGGTCACGATCCTCTAAAAGACCCGACGTGGGACGACGGGCGGCAGCCGAAAACGTCTGAAGGCAGACGTGTATAGGGGTGTGACACACCCCGAGGATCAACATAGCAGGAACTCATGAGAGTCACCGCTGACCTCTGCAGGGCAGAAGGTCCAGGCTGCACAAAAGACGTTGGACCCCCAAAACTGGTCGTGTGGCCAGAATAAGTGGACGGAAACGCCACGGAGTTCATAGTGTCCCACTAAGAACAACCGAATCCAATGACAACTGTGGTGCTCAACGGCGCAGAGACCACAGGAGAGGGTCCGGCCGGCAGCCACTTCCAACTTCGCCGAGTTGAAGTCAGGGAAGGCTGAGGCCGATACCCCCACGTCTACACAACCAGACACCGCAGCAGACCACTGCAGGTATAAAACTACTGTGCTCAATGGCTGAGAGGACACAGTAGGGGGTCAGTTGGCAGCCCCATTTGACTTCGCCGAGTGGAAGTCTGGGAAGGCTGAGGCCGAAACCCCACAACCACACTACAGACATCCCTGCAGACCCTGGCAGGGAGAAGCCGAGGCCGGCTAAAAACGGTGCCCAATGACGTTGTAGACGGAACAGCAGTAGCAGCAGATACGACAGGAGCTGTTGGAACTGGCGGAAAAGCGGAGAGAGCCACCAAGCTCGGCCTCCAAAGGAGGAGTCACAACACTAGTGACAGCCTCAGATGTCGACTGGAGAGGAGGGCGCATAGTCCGGGAACCAGGCATCTCTACACTAGAAAACCAACAGCTCCCGCAGTATCCACCACGGTAGAACACTGCACATTCCCCATGGAATGGGAATAACTCTCACCAGACATGGTCGAATCGGGAAGCCCCGAAACGACAGCGGTCCCCACCCCCCGCTGGTGCGGGAGGAGCTGCACATCCCCCATGGAGGGGGAGCAATTCTCATCAGACGTGGTCGAATCGGGCGACCCGAAATGATAGCGTTCACCACCCCCTGCAAGAGCGGGAGGAGCTGCACATCCCCCACGGAGGGGGTCAAACTCACACCAGATGTGGTCGAGTCGGGGGCCCCGAAATGACAGTGTCCCCCCTCGGGGGTCGGAGGAGCTGCACATCCCCCACGAAGGGGGTAAACTCACATCAGACGTGGTCGAGTCGGGAGGCTCCCGAAACGACAGCATTCCACACCACCCGCGGGTGCGGACGAAACGGACACGAGAACGCACCAATGGCGAGGACAAAAGGAATTGCCCTAAAGGAACCAAACTGGAAAGAACAGAGGTGAGAGCAGTAGAAGAAAAAGGTGAACTCAACAGAAACAGAAAGTAGAAGAACACCCTCAACTATGAGAGAAGGTGGCAGAACCAGACGGCCGACACCTACTCCAATAACAAATTTTTTATCAACCGAAAAATTCATTGTCGAATCGCGATGACACGATGTCGCAAACAAAACATTCGCGAAAATGGAATAATAAAAAATAAACAATGAGAATGTGGTTGAAAATATAAACGAGAATATATAGAACACAGTCCTGTTATTATACGATCTGCAGATCCATAATTCCAGTCACAGGAAAACCATTATCCACTAGTTGAATTATCACTGTTTCATAATGCATATGGCGGAAACACATCCTGCTCAAATCTTGGGAAAGATTAAAATAGAGAGTATTTTATCCGAGTTAGGTTCTTCCACTGTAGTGCAAGCCTGTAGTAAACAACTGAGGTAGGTTGATAAGAAATCACAGCTAAGCCACTGGACACACAGAGGCTGTGGGCTGGTCTTAGTTCAGGACACTTTTCCAGTCCCTTAAGGGTTAAACAATTAAGAACATAAGTGAGAAGAAGATCGAATGATTGACTAAAAAGCCATGTAAACTTTTTGGAGGTTAGGGCAAGTTACTAGTACATAATTTTGTTCCATGTGTGTCCTTTGACCCTTTTTAGCCTAACACAACCTCATGTAAGCATGCCATGGCCAGCCACAACAAAAGAGGTAAAACAAATCGACCTGTGAATTATGGAAAAGGAAACCTGACCTTTGTGAATTAGAAATGTGACAGTGTTATGTTTTTAGCCCTCTTTAAAAAGTTGCAAATCAAATTTTTTAACTTCCTAATGCACTTTACTCAAGGTAAAAAAACTGCTAACCAACATTTTCAGAACAAAACCCATCTTATAGTCTATGTTTCTAAGTCTAAGATCAATAAAGAATGTATCTTACATCAACATATCTCTGTATTATTTCTGATATCTCTTTGTTGATACTTTTCTGTAAATTCTGTCTCAATAAATCTAAAGATTTAGCTGCACTTGTTACACATCCGGAGTGGACTCTATAAAAAAAAGTTAAAAAGATTAGAGAAAAGAAGTTTCCTTGTTTTCAAATATTAACCGTTTGCAAAACAAAACAGCTTTATCTTACCAGTGCTATTCACAAACAAGAGGCCACAGGGAACCTGAGGGCGCTCACCTGACATGGTAGTCTAAATATCAAACCAGGGGCTTGACTTGAATAAGCTCCATACCCCACTCCTAAGAAAAGCATATACCAACTAGATGAAGCGATTGTGCCCACACAATACACAGGATTTTCCTTCTATTTTCAGTTCCTGCACTTTTACGTCCCAAAATTGAGATAAACGCACAAAAAACGAATTTTTTTTTATTTTTGTTCCGAAATATTCGAAGTCCCAAACAAAATATTTTCAGACGAAATTTTTTTTTTCTTCTTAAAATTGACCAAAACGCATAAAAACAAAAAACCTAATTTCCGGATTTTGGTCCAAAATTTCTAAGTCCCACCCGGACCCCAAATTTTCAGTGTAAAAAAAATTTTTTTTTTGTCTTAAAATTGACCGAAACGCATAAAAAACCAAAGATTTTGGTCCAGACCGGGACCCCAAATTTTCAGCCTAAATATGAACCCAGGGACTTGGCTTGAACAAACTTGAATCTCACCCCCCCTAAGGATGCTGCATACCAAATATCAAAAGATTCTTATTGGTGGATCTGAAGAAGATTTTTAAAGAATATTCCTCATACTGCACAAATTTAAACATTTGGGCTCCCATAGAGAGCCCAAATATGGACCCAGGGAATTGATTTCAATAAACATGTGAAACAATCTTCCAAAGATATTATATGTGAAATTTGAAAGCTTTTGGAGTGGAGGTTTGGTGTTAAAAAATGCTGACTCAGCACTTTTTCAAAGTCCCCAAAAAGTACCCCATAATAACACTGATAGCAATTTTTTTTGACCATTCCATACTGTTGGTCCCTTAGCTTCACACCAAATAAGAATTCTCAGTGCCGTGTAGTTTTGGAGATATGGGCATTTTAATTTTTTTCTATTTTTAGCTCCTGCGGTTCCCATGAGGCGGCAGGAAATTTTTTTTGGCATAAATTAACTACTTATGTCCCAATAAAACCTCATGTCAAATTTGGTTCAAATCAGCCTCTCGGTTTGGAAAATAGAAATTTTGGGTGGGGCAAAAATTCTTGCCCCTCCCATAACAATGACAAATATAGCCCCTAGAACTTCTCTTGAACAAATCTGAGTCTACACCTCAAAAGGAAGCTGCACACCTAATATCAAGTCTCTGCTACTGCTGGTTCATGAGAAGAAGATTTTTTAAGATTTAGGCTCACTTTTTGGGCGTGGCCCTACCAAGGGGCGGGTCAACTTTATTTGAACAAACGTAAATTGACATATGATAGGGGACATGCACAGCAAATTTTGTTGAATTTGGTCCAGCAGTTTGTGATTAGAAGTCGATAATGTAAAGTTAACGCTGGACGGACCGACAACGGACTTAAAGTGATTAGTAATGCTCCCCTTGAGCTTCGCTCAGGAGAGCTAAAAACAAGCTATTAATTGAAAATAGAATCTGTTTTCATTTTTGTAATTCACAAAAAAAAACCCTTTTCCACAATGCTTTCCAATGAGGGCTTATAAGCAGTTTAAAGCTTCTAGAGAATATTACTGGCTGGTTTTGGCAATAAACTGGGTCAAGAGTTGCTATAGAAGAGATTTACAATAAGGCTGTACACCACACAGGGTTAGTTACTCAATTAATAACAGGGACGAGCCCAGACTTTGAAAAACTCTCTGAATGGGAAACCACACAGGGGGAGGGTGGTTGCCCACTCCCACATAGGAAAAGTTGATCTTTGGAAGCTTTAGAATGCATTCTAGTGCATTTCCCAGTGATTTACAGATGAAAATTCTCGGACTGAATCATCCAAGTGCCGAATCATCCAGACGCTGAATTGTCTGGCATTCCCTATTTATTGGTTGAGAATGATTTCTCTCTGAATTCTTTTGTGAACGAGTAATAATGGATGACAAACCTCGCACATGACATTGCTGAGAATACACTTCATTGGTCCCTTTCCAATCAGTTTTAAGAAGAATTGTTCCCATGTCAACAGTGACCTTCTTTTCGATCCATGACCAATTCCATTTGTTTTTTGCTTTACCTCCTCTGTTTATCTATTGGGCTTCATTGTCCTCTTTGCAGGATAAAATTTTGAACATTGTTTGTAAATATACTTGACCAATTTATCACAAATAGCAACTTTTTGGGAATGAATTTGCATGAAAGAATACTAAGGTCAAGACAAAGCTTTGGTTTTCATTGGTTGATACGCAACTATTGACCTATCAAATAATTTGTTTTATTCAGAACATGGTTATATGCAAATCACGGTAGTGGAGATGGAACACAACTGTAGTGGAATTACTGTAAACTGGCAAAATGAGCAGACCAAAAAAGTCAGAAACTCAGAAACAACAGAAAAAAATCTTGGAAAATTCAGCAAATCTGCAGAAAAGGCTCATCCCTATAACAATGAAACAAATTTTATAACCAGAAAGTGTAACTAACCCTGTCACACATTCTGGTTAAAAAAATTGGTAACTGCCTTATCACACACTACATGAAAATGTACACTCACTAAGGCTCTGCATGCACAGGATTGGTCACACTTTCTGGTTATAAAAAATTGGTTTAGGCCTAAAAAGTTAATTCTTTTGGCTGCTGCATACTCTCTTTTTATAACCAAGACAAGCTTAAAAAAAAATGAAAAGTAAATGGTTTGTCTGATATTTTACCCAAGATGATAAAATTGTCCCTTGAGTGCAACAGGCTTTGCAATGCTTTAGCACTGCAAAGCCTTCCTGCACTCAAAGGACAAAATACACCACCACCCATGCTATTCTGTAGATTATGAGGCCTAAAACATAAAACAAACCAAGAATGTGAACTTTTGATGGCAAAGAAATAACAATGAAAGTGTCAATGACACTGCAGCTCAACTTGTCTAAGAAAGGACTGAACTAAATTGAAAGTTCTAGCAAAGCCAAGCCAGCCATGTAATCAAATTTCTACAGAAAAGACACCACACCAAACCTACATACATAATTTATATGCCAAATCCAAGAGGACTGCTGGCGGCCATGTATTTCAACAAAATTCAGAAAATTTTGATAGCTCCCATCTTGATATGACACCACGGCTACATATGAAATTTGAAAAAGATCAGGTGAGAAAAGAGGTGTGTGGTGTGTATGGTGTCCTAATGGAATTGTCGACAATTTATGTGCTGAATCCAAGATGGCTGCCAGCGGCCATGCTTTTCAATGAAATTCAAATAAAATTTGATAGTTCCCATCTAGACATCACACCACAGCTACATATGAAATTTGAAAAAGATTGGGTGAGAGATGTGGCCTGTAGGGTGTGCCAATGGAATTGCTGACAATTTATATGCCAATGTTGTGAAATTTTGTTTAGTACCAGCAATAATTATTACATAAAATACCCATTCAATTTATACCCCTATTCCAGTTTACTTCGTTTTTGCAGCGTACAGTATTTTCATGTATTGAATATTTCACAATGTTTACAGTACAGTACTATCATCTCCCGGCAAAAATATTTCATCTACTTACATTAATTTATGCATCGTCATGACTCACAACCGTATTCCAGTTATCCATTGGTTCACTATAACTTATGTGCAAACAGTTTGTATGTTGCCAAAGTTTAAATGCTTATATTTATTCCATTTCATCTCACAGAACGTTAGAATTTCCAGGCATGTCTTGCAATGTTCTAAGCTATTTCTGGAAATACTAGTCGCATGTGTTGCTGTCCTTGAACCTTAAACGCTCGCAACATTCCAATGGTTATTACATCACATTAACTTTCTGCGTACTATCGTTCTGTTACAACGATGTTTCTCTTTGGAGTTTACTTATATTTTAACCTTTAAACCAAAAGCTAAATTATAATTAAATACCTTATCAATGTTTTTATGGGATAAATTTCAACCTGCAAGTTCCGGGTGCGGCGTTTTGGAATATTCATTCATTTTTATATCAATCAGCTTGCAGTTTATTCATTATAAGGAGTATGTTTAGCGAGCGTAGATTGTGAGTTTTGTTCCTATATAAGGCAGCGACGCCACATTCTAACGTCTGAAAGCCTCTTCTGAAATACTAGGGTTAGCCACACCACACTTTCAGGTATATACCACTTTCCCTGGGGTGGGGCTTGAGTGTGTACCATCCTGCATCTGTATTCAAGGCAGCGTAAAGAAATTTATAAGTTTTTTAGTGTCCGTTTTGGACTTAGTGTAGTGGTGCAATGCCAACACTAATTAAATTACACATCTTTTTCGGACATCCCAGAACGGCAAAATGCTGTCACTAAATTATCTGTTAACCCTTTACGGTTTACCAATAGTAGATGCCTAATATTTCCAAATACTTTTCACCTTGAATGCAGATTCAGTCCAACTTCAGGAAACTTTTCGGCTGCTTATGTCTAAATTATTTCGGGCCAATTCAGTGAGAGCTTCACACAGTTAACCTCTCATTTTCCGATTCGGTTCATGGCAAACTGCCATCGTTCAGAGATATCTATCCATTCCGAAAGGGGCGTAATTGAGTAAATGTTCCTGAATAACGAATTTCTAAAACTTTTGTTGATGTGTAAGCACTTACAACAGTATTTTAGGCTATTTTAAATGATTCAATATCATACTAAACTTTATAGTGTTGATTCAATTACATTTTACCCCTTTATCCACATAGGCTATTTAAGGCCTAAAAAAATAAAAAATCTGTTTCTCAGGCCCTCCTGCATGGTTCTGTTGGCTGCTGCATGCTCTCTTTTTATAACCAATTTAAACTTAAAAAAAATAAATATTAAATGGTTTATGTCTGATATTTTACCCAAGTTAAAAAAATTGGTGAATTTGTCCCTTGAGTGCAAGAAGGCTTTGCAATGCTTTAGCATTGCAAAGTCTTCTTGCACTCAAGGGATGAAATACACCACCACCCATGCTATTTCGAAGATTATGAGGCCTAAAACTTGAACTAAGAGCATGAACTTTTGATGGCAAAAAAGTAATTACTGAAATAAAAAATAATATAAAAAAACACTCGCCCGCATGCAATTACACAAATAATGGCCTGAGAAACAGAAGATCTACTTTGTGTGGCCTAAGTGTTGCTTATTCTGAAGTGGTGTATTATCACAGCGAATAAGCAACCTCCCGTGTGAGAGTTATTTTAACCCTTCATGTACACTGTCCCATTGTCCCTGTGTATTGTGTATCTCTGTCTAATGACAGTATGTGGTGTGGCCACAGATAAAGAATGCAGATTAAAGAATTACACAGATTTGAATCGTATTGATCTATTAAAGAATAACCCTTTATTTTGTGGCATTCTCCCTGGTGTGTGAAAACCTGAATCCATGTCCTGACAGTCTACTACAGGGGTTTCAGCACACAGCATGCTGCTTTTTGGTAATGGTGTCAGTTAATTTATAGCAGCTCATGGTGGATTTTTGTCCCCCAGTCCATAGGGAGTCTTAAGTCATGTTTGTAGGTAATTATCTTAATGGGTAAAGTCCATGTTCGCCACACCAAATCCAAGATGGCTGCTGTTGGCCATGTTTTTCAACGAAATTAGAAACAATTCAATAGCTCTCATCTAGACATTGCCCCAAAGCCACATATGAAATTTGGAACTGATCGGGTGAGAGATGTGGCCTGTACAGTGTACCAATGAAATTGCAGACAATTTAGGTGCCAAATCCAAGAGGACTCCTGGCGGCCATGTTTTTCAATGAAATTCGGAAAAATTTGATAGTTCCAAACTAGACATCACACCAAAGCTACATGTGAAATTTGAAGAAGATCGAGTGAGAGACGTGGCCTACAGGGTGTGCCAATGGAATTGTTGACAGTTTACATGTCAAATCTAAGATGGCTGCTGGTGACCATGTTTTCAAACGAAATTCAAAAAAATTTAACAGCTCCCATCTAGACATTGTCCCAAAGCCACAGATGAAATTGGGAACTGATCATGAGAGAGAGATGCAGCCTGTAGGGTGTTCTAATCGAATTGGAATGGAATTGTTGACAATTTGCGTGTCAAATCAAGGCAGCTGCTGGCGGCCATGTTTTTAAACAAGATTCAGATAAATTCGATAGCTCCCATCTTGACATCACACCAAAGCTACATATGAAATTTGAAACTGATCGGGTAAGAGTTGTGGCCTGTAGGGTGTGCCAATGACAATTTATATGCCACATGTAAGATAGCCACTGGTGGCCATTTATTTCAATAAACTTCGGAAAAATACGATAGCCACATCTAGACATTGACCCAAAACCACGTTTGAAATTTTGAACTGACGGTTGAGAGCTGAGGCCTGTAGGGTGTGCTAAAGGAATTGTGGGCGGACAGAGGAATGAGTGGATGGATGGATGGACGACGGATCATAACCCATCCCAATAGCTCATACTTGACATTGTCAAGTGGAGCTACAAATAAATTACAAAATAAACAAGAGGCCCCACGGGGCCTGAAGCGCTCACCTTGAACAGAACACGATATAAACAAAGTCCACGAATGAGTCTGCATTAAGCAATCCATCTTCATAGGTTACATTGTCAATCCTTGAGTCCCTCAGGAGTGACAAAAATAGTCTGAGCATCATGCCTTTTTTCAGTTGATCATAATGTAAAATGTAGAGCTCCCCTATGAAGCCCTTTCATACAACCTATGTGGATTAATCTTAGTTACACACCTCTAGAGGGTACTGAATACAAAATTTCTAATTCTTCAGCTACATGGCCAATTCCGGTTCCCAAAGGGAGCCCAAATATTAACTTAGGCTCTCAATTTGACAAAGTTGAATCTGACATCCCTAGAGATGCTGTATTCCATATATGAAAGCATTCTGACCAGTGGATCTGAAGAAGAAGATTTTTAAAGGAATTTCCTCATAGTGCACTCAGTTAAAATTCGGGCTACCATAGGGAGCCCAAATATTAACCTACGAACCAGATTTGAACAAACTTGAATCTGATCCCCTCCCCCTCCCCTCCCAGAGATGTTGTATTCCATATATGAAAGCATTCTGACCAGTGGATCTGAAGAAGATTTTTAAAGGAATTTCCTCATATTGCACTCAGTTAAAATTCGGGCTACCATAGGGAGCCCAAATATTAACCTACGAACCAGATTTGAACAAACTTGAATCTGATCACCCCCTCCCCTCCCCAGATATGTTGTATTCCAAATAGGAAAGCATTCTGACTAGTTGATCTGAAGAAAAAGATTTTTAAAGAAATTTCCTCATATTGCACTCAGTTAAAATTCGGGCTACCATAGGGAGCCCAAATATTAACCCAGGGAACCAATTTGAACAAACTTGAACCTGACTCCCCAAAAGATGTTGCAAACAAAATATGAAAGGATTCTGACAGGTGAATCTGAAGAAGAAGATTTTTGAAAGAAAATTCTCTCATATTGTACTCAGTAAAATTTTAGGTTCCCATATGGAGCCCAAATACTAACTCAGGCACTCGAATTGAACAAACTTGAATCTGACCCCCTTAGAGATGTTGTATAACAAATATGAAAGCATTCCAACTGGTGGATCCAAAGAAGAAGATTTTTAAAGAAATTTCCTCAAGTTGCACTAAGTTAAAATCTGGGCTACCATAGCGAGCCCAAATATATACCTAGGGACCCGATTTGAACAAACTTGAATCTGACAGCCCTAGAGATGTTGTATACCAAACATCAAAGCATTCTGACGGGTGGATCTGAAAAAGAAGATTTAAAAAAATTATCCCCCATATTGAACTAAGTTAAAAGTTGGGCTTCCAAAGGAAGCCCAAATATTAACCTTGGGACTTGGTTTGAACAATCTTGAATCTGACCCTAATAACAATGATGTATACCAAACATTAAAAGATTCTGACTGGTGGTTCTGAAGAAGAAGATTTTTAAAGAATATTCCTCGTATTACCCTAAGTTAAAAATTCGGGCTCCTGCATTGAGCCAAAATATGAACCAATGGGCTTTATTTTAACAAACTTGTATCTGACCCACCTATGAATGCAGTATACCGAATGTCAAAAGATTTTGATGATTGGTTCTGGAGAAAACATTTTTAACATTTTTTTGCAAATATGCTGACTCAGCATTTTTTCGATGCCCATTACAGAACACCCTAACCGATGATAATTTTTTTTTACCATTCAATTCTACTGGTCCTAAGGATGCTTCATACCAAATAACAGCTCTCTGTTCCGTGTGGTTTGGGAAATAAGGGCGTTTGAAAATATTTCTATCTTTAGCTCCCAGGGTTCCCATGGGGATGCAGGAAGTTTTTTTTGCATGAGTCAAGTACTTATGACCCAATAATACCACATAATCAAATTTGGTTCAAACCAGATCATCGGTTCAGAAAATAGAAAGTTTGGGTGGGGCCAAAAATCTTACCCCTCCGATTACAAAGCCAAATATTGCTTCACGAACTTCATTTGAACAAACTTGATTCTACACCTCAAAAGGAAGCTCCATAACAAATATCAAGTCATTGTACACACTGGTTTATGAGAAGAAGATTTTAAAAATATTTTGGAGCATTCCCCCACTCCCTCGCTGGGGCTGGGTGGGCATGCTGAGTTGAACAAAAATGCAATGCCCCTTCAGGACCATCACTCACACAAACTTTCACTTGAATTGGCCCAGTGGTTTTGGAGGAGAAGACCAAAACATGGTGTTGATGGATGATGGACGGACGACGGATGGAGAGCGATGAGATTAGCTCAGCTTGACTTTGTCAAGATGAGCTAATAACAAAAGGCCCCAGAGGGCCTGAGGGCACTCCCTTGACATGGTAGCCTAAATATGAACCCAGGGAATTGATTTGAACAAGTTGCATCTGCACCTCCTAAGAAAAGCTTATACCAAATATCAAAAGATTCTGACCGGTGGATCTGAAAAAAAAGAAGATTTTTAAAGAATATTCCTCATATTGAAATAAGTTATAATTCGGGCTCCCACAGGCATCCCAAATATGAACCCAGGGATTTGGCTTGAACAAACTTGAATCTCACCTCCTTAAGGATGCTGTATACCAAATATGAAGAGATTCTGATTGGTGGATAGGAAGAAGATGATTTTTAAAGAATATTCCTTACATTGCACTAATCTGAACATTTGGGCTCCCATAGTGAGCCCAAAAATGGACCCAGGGATTTGATTTCAACAAACATGTGAATGAATCTTCCAAAGATGTTATATGTGAAATATGAAAGCCTTTGGAGCAGTGGTATGGGAGAAGAAGATTCTTTAATGTTTTCCCATTACTCACAAAGCATTAAAAAATGATGACTTAGCATTTTTTCAAAGTCCAGGAAAAGTACCCTATGATAAAACCGATGACAAATTTGTTTTTTTTTTTGGACCACTCCTTTCTGCTGTTCCAAAGGAAGCTTCACACAAAATAAAAATTCTCAGTGCTGTGTTATTTTGGAGATATGGGCGTTTTAAATTTTTTCTATTTTTAGCTCCTGCTGTTCCCATGGGGCGATGGGAAAAACTTGTTTAGCATAAATTAGGTACTTATCACACAATAAGCCCTCATATCAAATTTGATTCAAAACGGCCTCTTAGTTTGGAAAATAGAAAGTTTGGAACAATTTGGGCTCCCACAGGAAGCCCAAATATCTACCCAAGGATCTGGCTTTAACAAACTTATATCTCACCTCCCAAAGGATACTATATACCAAATATCAAAAGATTCTGACCGGTGGATGTGAAGAAGATTTTTTAAGAATATTCCTCATATTGAACTAAGGTATAATTTGGGCTCCCACAGGGAATCCAAATATGAACCCAGGGACTTGGCTTGAACAAACTTGAAACTCACCCCCCTAAAGAAGATGCATACCAAATATCAAAAGATTCTGATTGGTGGATCTGAAGAAGAAGATTTTTAAAGAATATTCCACATAGTGCACTAATTTAAACATTTGGGCTTCCATTGAGAGCCCAAATATGGACCCAGGGATTTGATTTCAATAAACATGTGAACCAATCTTCCAAAGATGTTAGATGTGAAATTTGAAAGCTTTTGGAGCAGTGGTTTGGAAGAAGAGTAGTCTTAAATATTTTCCACATTACCCATAGTGTTAAAAAATGCCGACTCAGCATTTTTTCAAAAGTCCCCCCAAAATACCCTATGATAAAACTGACAGAAATTTATTTGGACCACTCCATTCTGTTAGTCCTAAGGAAGCTTAACACCAAATAAGAATTCTCAGTACCGTGTAGTTTTGGAGATATGGGCATTTGAAATGTTTTCTATTTTTAGCTCCTGTGGTTCCCCTGGGAAAATTTTTTTTGCATAAATTAAATACTTATGACCCAATAAGCCCTCATATCAAATCTGCTTCAAATCAGCCTCTCAGTTTGGAAAATAGAAATTTTGGGAGTGGCAAAAATTCTTGCCCCTCCCAGAACGATAGCAAATATAGCCCCACAAACTTCTCTTGAACAAATCTGAGTCTTCACCTCCAAAGGAAGCTCTGCACCAAATATCAAGTCTCTGCTACTGCTGGTTCATGAGAAGAAGATTTTTTAAGATTTAGGCACACTTTTGGGACATGGCCCTACCGAGAGGCGAGGTAACTTGATTTGAACAAAATCAAAATGCGATGTCATAACAAACAATCATCTCAATTTCACTTAAATTGGTTCAGTGGTTTTGGAGGAGAAGATGTAAACACCATGTTCATGGACGACCGACGGTGAGTGATCACAATAGCTCACCCTGACTTCAATCAGGTGAGCTAAAAACCTTAATAATTCCTAACATTGGGAACACCGAACAGAGTAACTGTATCTCATAAAGAAGAAAAACTCACGCCTTGTTTCAAAAGACTTTGAGAGAGTTTTTGAGGTGTTTTCTATGACAACTAGAGGTAGCCACAAGGGGTAACCACTCCTCCCCCCCCCCCCCTCCAAAAAAAAATCACCCTGATACAGTAACCTTGGTAATATATTACATTAAATTAACAGAGCCACTGTTGGTAGTATTTACTCAAATAATACAGATAAGATTACCTGTATTTGATGACATGTTAAGTTTGGTTTCAATCAGGACCAACAAAATTTTAAGTTCAAGGTCACTGTCATCTTGACCTTTCATACAGTGACCTAAAAATATGTAGGGTTCTTCCTCTCATCATGCTCAACCCACATGCCAAGTTAGGTTCCGATCAGGAATGCATAATATTAATAATTAAGAGAGTCGAAACCAGCCCTAACCGATAAAATTTCAATTTCAAGATCACTGTGACCTTGAACTTTGGCACAATGACCTAAAAAATACATAAGGTTCTTCCTCTCATTAGGCTGAATCCATATGCCAAGTTTGGTTTCAATCAGTTTAACAACATTTTAATTAGAGAGCGGAAACCAACTCTGAATGATAAAACTTTAAATTCAAGGACCTTTACCTTTGACACAGTAACCCCAAAATAAATAGCTTTCTTCCTTTCATCATGCTCGACCCATAAGTCAAGTTTAGTTTCGATCAGACAAGAAAAATTTCAAACAGAGGAGCCAAACTCTGGTAAATGTTTAAGTTCAAGGTCACCATGACCCTGACCTTTGGAGTGTTCCTCACATCATGCCTATCCCACGTGCCAAGTTGCCAAGTTTAGTTTCAGTCGGCCAAGTGGAACTTTAATTACAGAGCGGAAACCAACTCTGCTAAAAATTCAAGTTCAAGGACACTGTGACCTTGATCTTTGGCACGATGATCACAAAATGAATAGGGTTCTTCTTCTCATCATACCTAACCCACATGCCAAGTTTGGTTTAAGTCGGTCAAGCAGAATTGTAGTTACATAGTGGAAACCAACTCCGTCTACAGACAGGCATACGCATGGACAGCATAACAGAAATATACTCCAAAATTGGGGGGGGGGGGGGGGGGGGGCAGGGGGAGGGGGTGGCGAGGGGGGGGTAAAAATGACTTTCAGATCATGATACAACACTTTCAAAGTAACCTTACTGTGAAGTAAATTAGTAAATTATTAAACAATTTTAAAATGACAATAACCTTCGTCATTTTATGACCTGTGTCAATCAAGCTAGGATTATTTCTGTCAAGGCTTCACACCTATTTCCTTTCCAACTATCAGCAACAAGATGATTGCATCCTTTTACAAAACAGATATTTTTAGATGAAAGATTTTATAATCAGCATTCCTGGGTTTTTTAAAAATTCTCTGAAGATATAACATTAAGAAATATGTGCCAACATTATGGAACAAAAAAACACTTCTCACCATAAAAATTGCTTCTGTCTTTGTGTATCTTATTTAAGTGGACCTGTAGATTCAGAATTTGTCAAAAAGTGATTTAATGCCAAAGTAGGAGATACAACCTTTTAGAAACCCACTGATGACATGAAAGTTTGAATATCATAAAAGTTGAAAATACCGTAAAACCAATTTAATAAAAGAACATACTTCAATCTGTGAATTGCCATCGACTGAGATCTGTACGTTGATCTGTATAAATTGTTACTGTTGGAAGGGAAATTACTCAAGCTTTGTAGTCGCATGTTAAAAGGCTGTATCTGTAAAAATAAAATGACATGAAGCACAAATGTATGAGTACTTTTTATCTAAAATAAAAAAAGAAAGAAAATATTTTGATTCTAAACATTTACAAGAAAGAGAAAATAATCCAGTTTTTCTCAAAAATAAAAACATTGCATTTTACAGAATTTGTTGACCTTATTTAGGCCTAGAAATAACCAGTGAATGATTTAGAGTATGCGAGGGTTACGACAATTGTGAAATATGCAAAAAAAACTACAGCAGTGTGGAAAATTTCAAAAATGAGTCTAGTCAACTGACCGTTCCGGCGGTTTGGGGATGGCTAACCGAACGCTCGGCTACATAAAAATTCTTGGGGAAACTGCCTTTTTATCATTAACAAGTATTATTACCACTTTAGCGGGCGTTCTCTAGTATATTAACAGAGTTTAGCGGGGCGGTAAGACTCAGTAATTCATGATGCCATGCAACCGGAAGCGAGCTGCAGGCGTTAATGAAAACAAAATTCATTAACAGCACGCCGCCCGCTTCCGGTCATGGTAATAATAGTAATAACATGATTTTGTCGAGTGACCCGGTTTATTAATGGCCCTCGGGGAATGAATAACAGCCATCTGGCTTATGAACGGCCCTCGGCTTCGTCTCGTGCCGGTAATAAACCCTCGGGGTGTTATTCATTCCTCACGGGCCGTTAATAAACCGTAGCGCTCTCCAAACTCAAGTTATTGTTATATTCATGTATTGTGTGGAATTGAAATATATATAGCCTTTCAAGGCAAAAGTCTAAAAATCTATCAAGACACAAGAAAGGCTGGTTAACTGGTAGAGTGCTAGAAGCCCATGTCTGGGCTTTATTCTGAACTGCAGGTACCTAAAGTTAAAGGCTTCATATTCTGTTGGTGCCTTTATATTATCTTGAATGTACAATTACTTCATCTCCATAGATTTGCATTTTTACAATGTATGGGAGAGTGCAGGCGGACGTTCGAACAATTGGTAGTTATGTGGCTATTTTTATGGGACTACAATAAAATGCATGTCGATTATATTAAAAGAAGTGAGTTTGGGGAAAATTTTTGGGGTGGCAGCAAACCCTGACCCTACCCTTTACTGACCATACCCTACCCCCTCCCCCCCCCCCCCCCCAATTCTAAACCCCACCCTAGACTAATGAAAATTAGTCCTAGTTTATTTTAACTAAAATGCATGTCCATTGTATTAAAACAACTTTTTGGGTGAAAATTTTTTGGGGTGGTATCAAACCCTAACCCTACTCTTTACTGACCCTAACCCCACCCCACCCCAACTCTAAACCCCCACCCTAGAATAATGACATTTAACTATGTGACTAGTCACATAAATTGCGGTAGTCACCTAACCCCCATTTCTACCAACAAATAGCCACCTAAACCCCATATGTCTGCCCACTCTCCCATACATTGTAACAATGCAAATCGATGGAGATGAAGTAATTGTACTTTCAAAATAATATAAAGGACATCAACAGAATATGACACTCTCCCATTAATTGTAACAAGACAAACATGTGAGAACAAATCTTGAGACTGAGAAAAAATATAGCACTCTACGAGTTAAATTACTCAGATTTTACCATTCAAGATGCAACTTTTGGCTAACCGGCCATCCGTTCGCATAGATTTAAATGTGCATAGCCACCACGTGAACAAAACAAGCATTCTTGTCAAATTTTGCACACTGCTATAGGTTGCGACAAAATAATATGACAAAATAATACATCATAAATTAAATTCCTATTCCGCCATATTTTGCCTGTTAGACATGACAATCTCTCGGGACTAGCTCAACTCATTGGTTGCACACTGCAGTATATTGATGAGGTCCTGGATGTCCACGTCAGATTGTATGCAGGTGCAGTGGGTGATAGATTCATTCTGATGGACGATAATGCCCGTCCTCATGTTGCCCATGCTGTCCGGGAGTACCGACAGAAGGAGGGGATTGAGCGTGTGGACTGGCCAGCAAGATCCCCTGACCTCAATCCAATCGAACATGTCTGGAATGAGTTGCAGCTTGCAATTTCAATCCGTCCAGTCCAACCAAGAAGTGTCCAGGAGCTTGGTGCCAAGCTGGTCCAAGAATGGAACATCATCCCACAAAGGACCACCTGGAACCTGATTGGGAGCATGAGAAGGAGTTGTCAAGCTGCAGTTAACAATAATGGGTCTCATACTCAATATTGAACCCATATCAGTTCGCTCCGTCAACTTTTTGGCACATTAGAAAAATTTCCTCTTGTACCAATAAGTTAACTTTCTCGCGTTTTGCAGTATAGCGAGAAATATATGTATTGTGGGTACGGTAGTTAAAGTTTGTTTGTTTGTTTGTTGGTGGTTAACGTCACATATTTATGCACCATGGCTAATCGTGACACAACATGGAGATGAAGTCAAGTTTAGTCAATCGTTGATCAACATGTTGCCCATTTTAGAGGACTTTCACCCCAAGCATTGGTGACTGGGTCCTATTTTACTAGTAAAGCGGAACTGGTTTACCACAGTAAACAAGTGCTGCTTACTTCCCGGGGTTCCCACGGGGACGGTAGTTAAAGGGTTAATAGCCTTAACGGCAGTGTCTTAACACTGTAGTCAGTTCATGTAACGGCTGAGTGAATAACGTGTTATCAGACACGGGAGTTATGAGTTCGTCACGCTGAGTGACCAGTTTATGCTGATGTTGTGTTACTGTCATTTCTAGCCATATCACCGCAACGGTTACATGCTTCATTTTTATTACTGTAAACAATGGATCCGAACGTACAACTTTCGATAGAAAATGAGGTTCATAAAGCAGTGGCCTCTCACCAAAAAGATATGTTAACACAACTGGATTCGTTAATTTCTAATAAACTTTGTGCTTTTCAAGATAAAATTTCCATTAGCCAAAGGCAGCTGTCGGAATCTCAGATGGACAAATTTCAGGAAATTGCTCACAGCTCATATTCTTTCAAAAGGAAAGGAAACGAGGAACAGTTTAAAGTGAATTCCAAAGTGTTAGCAAAACTCAGTGACGCCAGAGATAGGAATACACCATCACAGAATAAGCCTGGTTTATGCTTCGCCTGTGGAAAGCCGGGACACTGGAGAGCTGATTGTTTAGCTACGAGAGTTGGAATGGCTCAAAATAAGATAAGTAGAATTGATTCTATTTTTCCTTGTTTGTCACAATTACTAGAGTCAAGGGACGATGATTGTGCATTGAAGGCGAATATTTCGGCTGATGCAAGTGATAGTACACATTTTTACGATAGTGGAGAAACCTCCATCACTGGCGGTCATTTCACCTCTGTCGGGAGACTACGTAGTCATATCGAACATTGGAAAGATATTTCCGCGTGTGATTCGATCATTGATATCATTGAAAATGGCTATAAATTGCCTTTTGTTACGTTGCCCACTAGGGTAGTTCTCAAAAATAATAAGTCTGCTTTAGATTATACAGATTTTGTTACCCAAGAGCTTTTGTCTTTGTTGGAAAAGGGTTGTATCTCGGAAGTTTTTACTCCGCCAGCTGTAATTAATCCGTTAACAGTATCAAGTAACGGACGAAAATTACGTCTAGTTCTAGATTGTAGGCATATCAACCCTTTCTTATTCAAGTCTAAATTTCGTTATGAGGATGCCAGTGTAGCAAGAGAAATGTTTCAACAAGGGGATTTTCTTTTCACGTGTGATCTGAAATCAGCTTATCACCACATTGAAATTTTTTCTCCCCATCGCACATACTTAGGATTGTCATAGACGTTCAATTCATCGGTGCGAATGTTCGTTTTTAACGTCCTCCCTCTTGGCATCTCCACAGCTGGGTATGTTTTTACGAAACTCACACGGTGCTCAGTTAAGCACTGGAGAAACAGCAGTAAGCGGGTTATTATGTATTTGGACGATGGCATAGGCAGTGCCAAAATGCTGAATCTAGCAAAAAAAAGTTTTGGGATCCGTTCATCAGGATTTTTTGAACTTGGGGTTTTTAATAGCTGAAGAAAAATGTGATTGGGAGCCCAAAACTGAAATAACATGGCTTGGCATTGTATGGAACACCGAAACGGGTTTTATGTATGCTGCTGAAAAATGAAAAAACAAGCTCCACGCTTCGTTACATTCCATTGACACACAAGTTAAAAATTGTAAATCTATCATTTTGGCTAAAGATTTGGCTTCTGTCATTGGTCAGATTATATCTGTACACAGTACAATGGGTACAGTGGTGTTTCTAAACACAAGGGCTCTGTATGCTTGTCTTTTGACTAGAGCGAGCTGGAAGGCTCCGGTTTTGGTAGACACAAATGCGAAAAGTGAAATCTTGTTCTGGAAGGAACACGTTGATGCGTTGGATGGGCTGCCTTTTAATAGTTGCATAGAGTACAATTATAATGTTTACAGTGACGCTTCTGGTAGAGGTTATGGAGGTTACATAGTAGAGTTGAACGACTCAGAGGTGATTGGCACCTGGTCGGCTGAGGAGCGTCTTATGAGCTCGACATGGCGAGAACTCGTAGCGGTGTTACGAGTTTTGAGATCACATGATCAATGCCTGGAAGGGCAGAAGGTAAGGTGGTACACAGACAATACAAGTGTGGTGAGTATTATCAAACGAGGAAGTAACAGAACACACCTTCAGGATATTTCTGTAAACATATTTGGCATTTGCTCCAGTAGAAACATTCAAATAACACCTATTTGGGTGCCGAGGCACATGAATACGACTGCTGATGCTCTGAGTAAGTCGAGTGACAGTGACGATTGGGGAATAAGTGATCAAACTTTTCGCCTGTTAGATCGCAAATGGGGCAAGCATAGTTTTGACCGATTTGCTACTCACTATAACACCAAATGTGACAATTTCAATTCCCGGTGGTGGTGCCCTAATACTTCTGGAGTAGACGCATTCCAGTTCGAATGGTCAGGGGAATTAAATTGGGTTGTGCCCCCGCCAAGGTTGGCTTTGAAGGTAATTAAGAAAATCATAAGAGATAAGGCCAATTGCACATTGATACTTCCTTTTTGGAAATCTGCACCCTTTTGGCCTGCAATATGTGAGGGGAATAGTTTTGTTCCATTTGTGCGCGAAACTGAGATGCTTAGTGCCCACCACATACAGAGGGGAAGGGGCAATAATGGTATATTTGGGGGTCATAGGACAGGCCTTCATTTGATTGCACTGAGAGTATTATGGTAATTCTGAATTTGTTTTTCAGGAATTGGCTTAGAAAGGAATTTATTGGATCAGCTGGAGCAAATTGGATCACAACACGCCTATTTAACCCTTTACCTAACGTAACGGCCAAAACCGGCCAGCGCTATTTTAAAAAATCGCCAATTAATTTTCATTATTTTTTTCATTTTTTGTTTCAAAAACATAGGTTATGACCCCTCGTTGGAACGAGCTCGTCGAGCTCGTTCCAACGAGGGGTCATAACCTATGTTTTGGAGACAAAAAATGAAAAAAATTAGTTATTCAAGAATTATTTTTGCAAGTGTCGTCTGCTTTTCAGGTTAGGTAAAGGGTTAAAGGACTTGGCAAGCAGAATGGCTTCTTATTTAGTGCGGGCTAAGAGTGACAATACTGTATGTACTTACTTCCATGCTTTTAATAGGTGGCGAACATTCATTTCTTCATTTGGAGGTCAAGCAATTCCGGCACAGCCTATATATGTGGCATTGTATGTTACCAGTCTGCTGGACAATAACTGTTCTCCCAGTGTAATTCAGAACGCGGTTTATGGGATTAAGTGGGCACACGTAGTGAATGGCATGGACGATCCTACTGATAACGGTTTTGTTAAAAGTTTAATTGATACAGCAAAAAGACACACTTCCAGACCCAAACAGAAAAAGGACGTTGTGACATTAGAAATGGTTTAAAAAGCTTTGCTTTAAATATAAACATTCAGAAGATTTATTAATTATAAGAGACCTACTTATGATCCTTTTAGGGTTCGCCGTTTTTTTACGATATGATGAGCTGAGCAATATTATGTGTTCTGATATTCAGATATTCCCTGATCATATATTAATTGCTATAAGGAAAAGTAAAACTGACCAATTCCGTCAAGGAAATCAAATTGTTATAAGCAAAGGGGATACTATTGCTTGTCCAATCTCCATGATCAATAGATACTGCAAGTTAGCAAATATTGACATGCAGAGCAATGATTATTTCTTCAAGCCTTTATTCAGGTCAAAATCGCGATGTTCCCTCATTAATAAGAGCAAACCTTTAAGTTACTCCAGGGCCAGAGAATGTATTTTGGCACGGCTGCGTGAAGTTTCTGACGGTTTAAATTTAGGCTTACACTCATTGAGAGCAGGTGGGGCCACTGTGGCTGCCAATGCAGGCGTCAATGAGAGATGTGTCAAACGACATGGTCGGTGGAAAAGCGACACTGCTAAGGACGGTTATATTGTTGATTCTCTGGAGAAGCGCTTACAGGTTTCTCAATGCCTTGGTCTGTAGACTGTAAATTTTGACACACAAATATGTTAATATTTTGGCTGCAACACTATTTCCCCGTTCTTTTTTAATCTAGCGTGGACTCGGCTACTTGCAGTAGATATTTATTATCTTTTTACACACAGGTGTGCTATATACCTATCTTAGAATTATAAGAAGTATACACTATACGTTAAATTTCTCGCGTTTCGCAGTATAGCGAGAAATATATGTATTGTGGGTACGGTAGTTAAAGGGTTAACAGCCTTAACAGCAGTGTTTTAACACTGTAGTCAGTTCATGTAACGGCTGAGTGAATAACGTGTTATCAGACACGGGAGTTATGAGTTTGTCACGCTGAGTGACCAGTTTATGCTGATGTTGTGTTACTGTCATTTCTAGCCATATCACCGCAACGGTTACATGCTTCATTTTAAAACAGAAAGTGTAAGGATGGAGGTCAGCATCCTGACCCTGAGGTCAATTTTGCATACTCCGACTGCAGGTTTCCAGAGTCTTTTGCCACAAATAGGCTTTTATCTCTGGTTGTTCCTGGGTGGCTTGTTGGCCGAAGATGGGGTTTTTCTCTGAAGTTTAATATGCTAGAGTATTTTCTCTGTTGATATTTGTGTAAATCTAACGATACATGTCAACCTGTCATTACTGTCACAATGAAGATTTCACTCCATATTTCTCATATTTAATGTCATTAAATATGGGTATCATGCTAACCGTACTAGCGTGTACTCGGCTACTTGCAGTAGATATTTATTATCTTTTTACACACAGGTGTGCTATATACCTATCTTAGTATTATAAGAAGTATACACTATACACAGGTGTGCTATATACCTATCTTAGTATTATAAGAAGTATACACTATACACAGGTGTGCTATATACCTATCTTAGTATTATAAGAAGTATACACTATACACAGGTGTGCTATATACCTGTCTTAGAATTATAAGAAGTATACACTATACACAGGTGTGCTATATACCTGTCTTAGAATTATAAGAAGTATACACTATACACAGGTGTGCTATATACCTGTCTTAGAATTATAAGAAGTATACACTATACTATCCATTTTCCATGGTTATCGTATTCAAAAGCTAAAAAATAATGTCAAACACAAACAAAATCTTACTTTCTGTGCTAAACTGGTTGAGTGCTAGAAGCCACTATCAGGGCCTTCAAAAAAATGATGGTACCAGAGCAAAAGCCAACATTTTGCTTTCTCCCGCTTCATATTGAGTCAAACGCAAATAATATTTTGTTTATATAACTTTGTTTTATCACAAATTATTGAAGAGTGCCTTTGGGCACTCTTCAATAATTTGTAATAAAACAAATTTTGATGAACAAATTCAGACCACTAAAAATAATGTAGACCTCAACCAGTTAAATCAATAAAGATATAATTAAATATAATATATATACACTTTTCATAACAATATTTCAACTAAAACGTAAAACAGGTAGTTGGATATACTTGGTGCTTAGCGAACTTTGAGTAGTATATGACAAAATAATACATCATAAATTAAATTCCTATTCCGTCCTGTTTTGCCTGTCAGACATGACAATCTCTTGGGACTTGCTCCACTCATTGGTTGCACACTGCAACCACATATGAATAGAATGGCATGCCATTTATGTTTTAACATAATTTTTACCACAATAAACACCAAAAACCAACGTGTAATCTCGCCAGAGCAAAACCAGGCATTAGTTGATGCTATTTATTGTGGTGGAAATTTTATTAAGATGTAAACTGCATGGTATACTAAAAAAGACCAGGTAGAGAAGCATCATAACAAATCATTTCTACTGGTTACCACTGTGTTATTTGGCATAACAGGCTAATGGGTTACAATGGAAGCACTTTATTTCAAGCAAGCCTGAAAATAAGCAGAATGAGGTCCCCAGGGGGTGAATTTGCTGATGCTATCCTATGCAGTAGACCAATTTACTCTCTGGGTACCTCTTTCTGTTTAGGTTTGAGACCTGTATTCAGATTGAGGTTTACAGACGGTAAATTTAGTGATGCTACCCTGCTGTGCATGGTAGCATCACCAAATTCACCCTCTGGGAACCTCATTTTGCAGATGACGGTCTGCTTATTTTCTGGCTTGTTTTCAAGGCTTGCTTATTGACCCCCAGGAAATCTTCTGCCCTCTTTGGGAAAGGGTCCGGGCCCCATGCCATTTTAGATTTATGTCATGTGTGCTCCAATTGGAAATTTGTTTTGGAGGTGAAACAACATACAAAGACCAAGCTTGAAAATAAGCAATCTGTCATTTGCAGAATGAGGTCCCACAGGGTGAATTTGCTGATGCTATCCCATACAGTGGGCCAACTTATCCTTGGTGTACCTCTTTCTGCTTAGGCTTGTGACCTCGATTCAGATTAAGGCTCACAGAGGGTAAATTTTGTGATGCCTCCCTGCTGTGCACGGTAGCATCACAAAATTCACCATTTTGGACCACATTCTGCACATGACTGTCTGCTTATTTTCAGACTTGACAGGCCTGGCATTCTGAAAAATGCAGGAGGGCAAAAAATCGCTCTCCTCAATCAGCTTAGAAGAGCAATTAGCTTTACACAGCATTTTAAGTATCCAGTTGAACGAACTCATTGAAACTGAAACCAACAGACTACATCAGTGATTTTATTAACTTTATTAAGGTAAAGCGAAATCTCTTATTAGACATCTAGATGTCTCACTCAACAACCGAACACACACTTGACAAGACCTGTGTGTGTACCCAGACCTTTTGTCCAAGAAAGTCATATGTCTACCACTACCACCTTCAACCCCCCAAGGGGGGTTGAAGGTGGTAGTAGTAGGTGTATGACTTCCTTGGACAACAGGTCTGCTTGAATCTACACTCACATCCTGGTGCAAGTGCTTCAAGTGACAGGATAGTAGTAATGGTAGTATATTATAGTGTCAATATTCCTTGAATAATTACCCCTCAAACTGTGATGTCAGTTGTTGAACTTGAAACTGACAGAAAAAAAATATTGCTGTGACCCATTTTGCTTCAAATGATTGCAACTGTGTTTTCGGTATACAAAGTACATACCCAAACACAGTTGCAGCCATTACCTTTTACCACTAAACCACTTTCAAAATGAAATTACGTGATGTTATGTGACTTCGAAGTTAAATTACATTTTTGCTTTACAACAAAAATTTAATGTGAGCATAATACATGTACATGTAATCTCAATCATCCCAGACCAAAATATTTAGGAGGGCAATTTTTCGCTCTCCTTAATTCTTTCAGGAGGGCAGTAAGGAGAGCTAAAAAATCGCTCTCCTGAAATTGCCAAGCCTGACTCGACAAAGACCAAAAAATTTTACATTTGAATTGAGCTGAGAACATGAAGACAGATACCCGAGTAACTGCATGTTTACTACAAGTAAGTTTCATGACAAACAGTCACATGGAATTATGTTCACGCAGTCTCTGTAGTATCTACTGAACTGGTCTTATACTATTAACCCTTTGAACACTGGTGGTATCTTCCACGCCAGTTCAATAAAAACAATTAGAAGAGTCCATATTCATTATCTGGGGTAGACCAATCAATATTTTCAACGTGCAGCCTCTGGGCTGCACGCTGAAAATATTGATTGGTCTACCTCACATGTTTACTGAACAGCCATCCTATTTAATAACGTTATGGTGTATCATATTCCTGGCCAGAAAAACGACCGCCAGGATTCAAAGGGTTAAAGAAAAATTTGTCATTACCTTTGAATTAAGAGACTTCGTTAGGCAAACAATTTAAATTTCATGTACAATTGATGTCCTGAACTGGGTTGTCACAAGGCCTTAGAAAACTATTTCCTTATGCATCAGATAGTTGCATCTAAGTACTAAATTCTATGGACTGCATCTCAGAAGAAATCAGCGACACTTGTCTTTTTCAAATTTCCTGGATGCCATAGAATTAAGAAGGGATGCTGGTTTTGTTTACATTGGCAGGGCGGGGGTTCGAACCCATGTCGAGAGAGTTTCCTTCGTCACCAACCGCCTTGCGAAACTATACTGAACCACGCACACCACTCGGCCACCGGCAGACCCCAACAGGGAATGCTAGTTAACCAAGTATATACGAGGCCAGTACAGAACACACGGAATACTCAATTATTTAATTATTCATCAGATAGTTGCATCTACACGCCATGAAATTTCAAAAATTTACGGAACCCATTTTTTGTTCGCGTGTTTTGGGCTTGCGTAACCTATTGTTTCGTTCACGTTAATTATTTTTGCGCAGCCAATTGGCTACGCAAAAGGTTACGTGATTAAAACAAGATATGAGATGAAATATTTAGTGGTTGACAAAGTTGTACAGGTTTACGCTTATACCAATATGGTAAAACCAATAAGAAACAAAGTATTTAAAGGGATTAGTATTCACTGTAATAAATTAGAGCAATAATGAATAGTGACGTAGAAGTCATTCCGCAATCAATGAATATTACATGTGACTCGAGCCTTTCTTTGCTGACATAGACAATACCAGTGGCTGGTGTTGTCAATGTCAGCAAAGGAAGGCTCGAGTCAGTATAAGATTCTTTCGCTGATAAACATCAATGGATGCAAGACCTCAGGACTGGGGCTGAGAAAATATTGACAGATCACTGCGCCATTCATAAAAAATAAAACAAACACCAGTGCATGCGTGTTTACCAAAAAATTGAAGTCTATTAGTGAAACAACCATAGGTGTTCCAGGTCCATGCCATTTCGGCCCACATAAATGTTTAACGTTAGATCAAGTTTTTCCCCGAATATTTTTCTGCATTTCCATATCAACGCCACTGCAAATACTATTTCAGTCCAAATTCTAGAATTAGTGTCTTCAATCCCAACCTCTACATCCCTTTGTTTGATCCATAAGATATGAAGAAAAAAAAACTGGGGCGAATTCACATGCAACAATAATGAGGGGGAAAGCACGCTGAATCTACACCAATATCAAACAGAACACAACAACGGAAAAACCCACAATGGTTGATAGGTTTCGTGCTTTCATGCTGTCATTTACTATACTTACATAATGTCCGTGAAAATAAATATTGAAATGTTGTGTTTAGAATCGCATGTGTAAAATACAGTACTATATAAGTTCAAGCAACAGGACAAACTACCACTTCTACTTTATACTCATTTGTTGTATTTCTTATCTGCTGATCAGGGTACCACAGCACACTGACAACTCAATGAACAACAAAAAATTCGGACTATAAAATTTCGTTCACATCATATTTTTTGCGTGAACGAAACATCGTTCGCGGGTTTTTGGATTCGCGTAACCACCCCACGAACGAAACGATCGTTCACGTGAAATTTCGTGGCCTGATCTAAGTACTTAGTTCTATGGACTGCATCTCAGAAGAAATCAGCGACACTGGTCATTTTCAAATTTCCCAGATGCCATAGAATTAAGAAAGAACGGTGGTTTTGTTTACATTGTTTACATTGCCTTATGACTTTCTAGTTCAGGGCACCAGTTATGCATTAAAGTTTTGCTCGAGTGGGAAATGAGATTGGGAAATGTGGTGTTAAGAGTTGGGAAAAATTATGCTCAAATGTCAGTGGGAAAGGGTCCCATAAATTGCCCCTGTAGATAAACAAATTAATACCTGGACCTGGAAAAATCAACTGACATTCTATCTCACCAATGGTAGGGACATAAATCATTCACCTAACACAATTTAGTACAGAACATTTGCAAAAAAATATTCTTGAAGAAAAAAATTTCATTTTTTGCCTCAAAAAATAGATTATGTTCCCTCAATGGAACATGCTCATTGAGCTTGTTAGAAATAAGGGGGTCATTGGATATGTTTTTGAGGCAAAAATAGAAAAGATAATAAAAATTTGAATAGCGATTTGAATAATGCTGGCTAGTTTTGTCATTGTACCTCCACATGAGCAATCACGGTTTAGAGCCTTGCAAAGAACACAGTGTGCTTACCCCTGGCGGGGATAGATACATGGATCTTTCAGTCTGAAGTCCAATGCTGTAACAACTGAGCTTGGCAGAATTAGAAATAAATATACTATCCAAAACAAGTTAAGCACCCTCCCCCCCCCCCCCCCCCCCCCCTAAAATACCTGTGAGTGGGTATTCGAATAGCTCATATTGTGACGTTCTGCATTCCTCTATCAGATCGGGCATACATCCTTAAAACTGGTGAATATTTGCTGGCTATTAACCACTCACTGCCGTGTTCTTATAGAGAAATGAGACAACATCACAGTGAGAGAAATTCGGAAGGTCATGGACAGCATGCCACTCTGATTAACCCTTTACGCAATGTAACGGTCAAAACCGGCCAGCGCTATTCTAAATGAAAGTGTCAATGACACTGTAGCTCAACTTGTCAAGACAAAGACATGTACATGTATAGTATGTGACAGAGCAATGACAAACATCTAGGTACCGTATATGTCCGAGTATAAGTCGCACTTTTTTACCTGAAATGTTATGTCAAAATCGGGGATTCGTCTTATACATGGGTACGACTTGTTTCAGAGAATTTTCAGGGGACTGACTTCTTCGGACAAATGTTGTTCCTACCGTTTGTCAATTGAAAAAAGACAGAACAATCATGTGGTTTTGACTGAGTGCAGATTCACCAAAATTATTTTAATTTTATTTCAGTTTAAATTCTTCAGAAAATAAATTGTCAATAAAATATTATGTGTGTTTTCTGTTACTTTTATCCATAAATAATAATAAAGAAGTATTCTATTTAGTCATTGTTGTTCAATTGGCCCATGTGTTTACATCAGTGCGTGTGCCGGAAATCCGCAGGTTTGTGGAGCCAATATGGATGAAACCATAAAAAATACAAAATCATCAAAATAACAACGAAAAAATAATATAATAACACATTAAATGTATGCCAGCAATACCTGGAGAGAAGCATTTATTTATTCCATGAACCTCAATTCATTGATGTGTAATGTCCGGTTATAAATTACGCACACGAGCACCAGGTAAAGTTAGTTTCAATAGCACCAACAATGCTTAAATGGGACAACAATTTGAAAACAATTTGCGCTGTAACCTGCGCATTTGTTGTATTTTTATTGGTTTTTATGGAACGTTCTGGAAAAAACAACTTAATCACAACAACTGCACAGGTTACGGCGCAAATGGTGCTCTGATTCTGAAACTATGAAGTTTCAGTCACAAATGAACGTTGGATTTTCTTGAAAGGGATGAAGACATTGGGGTGATAAACAAACAACGAAAAAAAAATAAATGCGAGTATTTTTTAAATCTTTAATAATAATTTTCCTTTATTCTTTTATCTTATTCACCACGTGGTAACTCGTGAAAACTTACCTATTTCTGTTGCATCCCAAATTGGCAAAACGTAACTTGCAACTAATTCTTTTTGACTGCATATATTTAAAAATGTGGGTGCGACTTATACATGGGCTTTAGGCAAAAGGGAGGAATTCCAAGCGTGAGTTTGGGGTGCGACTTATACACGGGGGCAACTTATACACGGACATATACGGTAATGACCTGATAACAAAGGTACATATAAAGTATTGTAACGGTCTGTACATAAATACTGACCACTGCCTGTAACAAATGTATAGGTAAAGTATTGTAAAGGTGGGTGACAGTCAGATGCTAAACTAGAAAAGAAATCTTTGAGTCCCAGAGTGGGTCTGACTGAACCCCAAAATATTTGTTCTCATAGCACAGTGATAACAAAGGCACCCCAAAACACACTCATTCCTGTCCCAAGGTGAAAACAAAGGTACCCAAAAAGTTTCGTGAAGATCAGTTCACAAATATGAGCTGTGTAGAAGTTGTGACAAAAAACTGATTGGACCTAATTTCGGTACAAAATGGCCACTGGCAGCCATCTTGAATTTTGGACCACACCCAGAAACACTCGTTCTCGTCCCAAGGTGATAACAAAGGTACCCAAGAAGTTTTGTGAAGATCGGTTCATAAATACAGCCTCTAGCTCGAGCCGTATTGACATGTGCACTTACAGTGTATAAGTAGCACTGAATAAATCAAAGTTCATCTAATTTGCATAATTTCTGCATGAGAAAAAAACCCGTACTATATGTGATGTATTCCATGTTACTAAACATTCATACAAAAAATTATTCAAATCAGAGCTTTCATATGGAAGTTCTGTACAAAAAACAGATTTCTGCATCGTCGGTATAAAATGGCGGCTGGCAGCCATCTTGAATTTCGGACCGGACCCAAAAACACTCGTTCTCGTCCCACGGTCATAACAAAGGTACCCAAGAAGTTTCGTAAAGATCGGTTCATAAATACGGCCTCTAGCCCGAGCCGTATCCAATTGTTGACAGACAGACGGACGACAGGCCATGGCATAAGCTCAAATTTGGCTTCGCCAAAGTTGAGCTAAAAATTGCCAGTTAATTTTCATTTTGTGTCTCAAAAACATAGGTTATGACCCCTCATTGGAACGAGCTCATCGAGATCATTGCATCGAGGGGTCATAACCTATGTTTTTGATACAAAAAAAACAAGAGGGATGTTACATCCCAACGCTCACCTACATTTGCGCTTGATAATGTCGTTCCAATGTAACATGCCTAATATTTAGTTAATATAAATCATTAACTAGGCATCAAATGATTAATGTGGTTTATGTGATGGCTTTGGAAAGTCTATATTTCTGCATTTATTATATATCAATTCAACATAGAATCATTGGATATAAAAGCATTTTTTTCTTTTAGAAATGTTTATGATTAAGAATATGAATCGTGAGGCCAGGTATTAAATCATAAATAAGAATTAGGAAAGGCTTTCACTGAAATTGTAATTGAAGTACATTCATTGGTTAAAGAGGAGTTGCGGAAAAACATTCATTCAAGAAAGTGACTGTAAGTTCCAACAAAAATACATCACATCAACAACTAAAATAAGACTTAATGTTACTAGTAACAAGTATGAGAAAGTATTAAATAAAAAAAAAAAGTTAAAAAAAATTTTTTTTAAAGAAAGTGAATATAAGTCCCAAAAATCCCCATTAAATTCCTCAAATATGCATGTAGTAAGGGCGCAACATTACCGCAATGTAGTTCAGTAACCCATGCGTACAATATCAATTGCCTGGAAAGACACATAGAAACAGAACTCACCTTAACACCTCACCTTAACACAAACTTTTAGAACTTAAAATTGAGTAAGTCAGACAAAAACGTGAACATTGTGACTGAAAAAAAGAAAAGAAATCAGTTAAATTTCTGCATACAGTAGGGTTAATACCTACAGTTGTTATTGAAATGAGAAAATAAACAGTAATGAGAGGTGAAGGCACCACAATCTGCACAAAAGCTGACTTTAACGCAAATTCTTACAACACGTAAACACTAATTCTTACAAGTTTTGGCAGAAAATCAGCCTCAAATTCCTCAAATATGCATATAATGAGGGTTAAATATTGCTGCAATGAAGTTCAGTAACCCAAGCATAGAATATTAATCGCCTGGAAAGACACATAGAAACACAACTCACCTAAACACAAAGTTTACAAAGTTTTACAACTTAAAATTTACTAAGTCCGAGAAAAACATGAAAATTTTGAGTGTAAAAAAAGAAAATTTCCGTTAAAATTCTGCATACAGTAGGGTTAATACCTACAGTTGTTATTGAAATATGAAAATCAACAGTAATGAGAAGTTAAAGCAGCACAATCTGCACAAAAGCTGACTTTAACGCAAATTCTTACAACACCTAAACGCAAATTCTTACAACAAATTTTGGCAGAAAATTTTAGGTGAAATTTGGAAAAAAGTCATAGTATCAGGGTTAAATACTGTTCTGATAGTCCCCTACAACCTACATATGCAATATCAAAGGCCTGAGCCCACTGATTTTTGAGAACTCAGCTTAACACCTCACCTTAACACAAACTTTTAGAACTTAAAATTTACTAAGTCCGAGAAAAACATGAAAATTTTGACTGAAAAAAAAGAAAATTTCTGTTAAATTTCTGCATACAGTTGGGTTAATACCTACAGTTGTTATTGAAATATGAAAATCAACAGTAATGAGAAGTTAAAGCACCACAATCTGCACAAAAGCTGACTTTAACGCAAATTCTTACAACACCTAAACGCTAATTCTTACAACAAGTTTTGGCAGAAAATCAGCCTTAAATTCCGGAAATATGCATGTAATGAGGGTTAAATATTACTGCAATGGAGTTCAGTAACCCAAGTGTAGAATATTAATCGCCTGGAAAGACACATAGAAACACAACTCACCTAAACACAAAGTTTACAAAGTTTTACAAGTTAAAATTTACTAAGTCCGAGAAAAACATGAAAATTTTGAGTGAAAAAAAAGAAAATTTTCGTTAAATTTCTGCATACAGTAGGGTTAATACCTACAGTTGTTATTGAAATATGAAAATCAGCAGTAATGAGAAGTTAAACCAGCACAATCTGCACAAAAGCTGACTTTAACACAAATTCTTACAACACCTAAACGCAAATTCTTACAACAACTTTTGGCAGTAAATTTTAGCTGAAATTTGGAAAAAAGTCGTAGTTTCAGGGTTAAATAATGTTCTGATAGTCCCCTACAACCTACATATGCAATATCAAAGGCCTGAGCCCACTGATGTTTGAGAAATTCACCTTAACATTAAATCTTACAATATTGGACACGCCGGACGCCGACGCTGACGCCCGAGGTTATCACAATAGCTCACCACATCTTACAGATGTAGGTGAGCTAAAAAATGAAAAAAATTAGTTATTCAAGAATTTTGTTAGCAAGTGTCATCAGCTTTTCATGTTAGGTAAAGAGTTAAGGTGTGTTAGATATGCTTGAGGCTGTTCCATCAGGTACTGAACAATGTGACGTTCTTTAACATGATGACGTCGGCAGTGCCTAATATTCATTCAATAAAAAAGAAAGCTCTAGAAACCCTTCCTTCACTAATAAGGCATATTCCCCCTATTGCAAATAGCAGGTTTTCTCAGGAGAATTTCCCCATTTACTGTGTACCTATTAGTATTATAAGGGGGTGGCGGGGAGAGGGGCTTAACTTTTTTTGGACAGTATATATGAACTTCAGAAATGCAAGTTCATCTAAATTTAACTCAAGGAATCCATTCAATTTACAGGGGAAAGATTAAATGTGCCCAAATTATACTTACTTACTTATTATTGTTTAACCCTTTACCCAATGCAGACGATATCAAAATTTATTATTTTAAATATCATTTTTTCAAATTTTTCAAAAAATTTCAACAAAACCATATCATGTGACCCCTCATTGGAACGAGCTCAATGAGCTCGTTCCAATGAGGGGTCACATGTATGGTTTTGTTAAAATATTTTGAAAAAATTAATTTTTTCAACTGCTCAATTTGCATATTACGTGGGTGGATGCATGCGATTCATTAGGTAAAGGGTTAAGGTAACATACTTCTATACAAAGTAAACAATGGAAATAAAGTCAAGTCCAGTCCATCGTTTATACCCATGTTGTGCATTTTAGAGGACTTCCACCCCAAGCATTGGTAACAGAGTCCAATTTTACCAGTAAAACAGAGCTGTTTACCACAGTGAACAAGCACTACTTCATTTCCCTGGGTTCTCGGATGGGGACTTTGGCAATAAAATGCTGTGATGCGACAGAGCCATATCCATCAGTTTATTACATCACGGTATAACATAGGTTTGATAAAAGTATATAAAAGAACAAGCAGCTTAGTGTAGAAACAATTATGGAATTTCGTGGTTGATTAATGGAATTTCGTGGTTGATTAGGCAGTGGCCATTAGTCGACGACTAATTGACTAGTCGACACCCATCACTACAACACTACAGTATACATGTAATGGCAGACAGCACCTATGGTGACGGCAACTTATCCTCAACATGACGATAAAATACTGGTGATTTTCCACTTCTAACGTTGTGGTTTATAAGTTATTTTTAGGTGGAAATAATCTGTGCAATAAGCAGGAATCAACTGATTAATGTCTTCTCGCACGTACAATTTATATGTACATTGATAAACAGCCATTAGGCTGACATAATATACCAGAATAATTCGATAATCGCATCTCATCTCGTTTCCAATTGAACCAATTGAGCCGATGTCTGTGTCATAATTTTGAAAGAGAAAAGAGAAAAGTTCTGACAGTATCCGTAGACTATCCGAGGCATTGACCTGAACAATTCAAATTCCGTAGAAAGATACCTCATAAACATGATAGGTAATCACAGCCTATTCATGGATTAGTATACTCAGTTCAAAAATAATTTGAAGCTGCTGAAAATAGCATGATTCTTTGATGTCTTGCACAGAATATCACCACAAATCTCAATTATCCTATGTTCCAATAAGACTAAAATCCTCCTCCTCTGATTGGACGAGAGCTCGTGTAGTATATTCTATGTTTATGGCTCTAGTGGCAAATGTTACCATCAGACGTCACAACGTGAAATATGTCAAATGACGTCACCTGGCTCGTAATTGCTTCATCAATGGAGTGAAAAGAGTAAAAGTTGCCTTGCAGAAATTACAATTGTCTGTAAAGTAAGTGCAAGCCCTACTTCGAAACTTAACTCAAGCTAATAACTTTTCCAAACGAGTTGGAAAAGTGGAAGAGTGCAAAAGAACTATAAAGAGATCGAAAAAGGGTCAAGCGAGACTGGTGCTCGACTTTACAGGTACTCTCTCTGCACACCTCTTGCATTTACCGAGCGCATGCGGAACAACCGTGACGTCAATTCCGAATTTCCGCCAATGAGAAGTTAATGATTTAGTGAGCAGGCAACAATATCAAAAGATATCTCCTAGGAGTGGGGCCTCCGGTAAACAATTGTGGTAGGTATGTTAAGAAACAAAATTTACTAAAAAATTGTAATTTCTTTTCAACCTACTCACAATTGTTTATAATTGGCTGAATGAAAAATAGGAGGAGGTGAGTCACATAACCAATACCAACAAGCGCAGCTGAAAGAAATGCAAGGGAGGGCAGATAATGACAGCAAAACCTGTAAAGGACAGAAAAAAAAAAAAGCGGGAAGGTGCTGAAAAAGAAGCTGAAACACAACACCACAGTATTGAAAAGAATGAAGCACTTGAAAAGAAAAGAACAAGGCTGAGTGATACAAATGCACAACCTGGAAATACATGTTTAACGAGGGTGCGCAACAGCCTGAGCAGCAACGAGAGGGCCTAAAGAAAAAAGGTCCTCAGATTGCCGCTGTAGGTGGTGGAGATAAAAGGAGGAGAAAGTAGAAGCATTCCCCTAGTAAGCCACATTCATATTGTCCCTGAGCGAAACAATTGAAGAACGCCCAGGAAGTAGAAATGGCACGAAGCTCATGAGCATTAAATTGGTTCGAAACAAGATCCAAAGCAGACAAACTGGTATAAGCCGGCTTGATTGCGAGACATATCCACCTGGAAATAGAATGGGAAGAGATAAGACTGCCTCCCAGGAATGCGAGACAGAAAAAATCTCTTCTGACTCCTCCAAATGAACTGAGTGCGATTAATATAAGTCTTGATCGCACGAACAGGACAAAGAAAGGCCTCTGGTCATCGACAGAAGGAAGTGCTCGAATGCAGATGGAAGGAGGTACCAAACCAGGAAGGTGATTCTTGGCCAGAAAAGGGCAATCAGTAGTGAAGGTTACACTGTTAGCCTCATTTCTGAAGAAAGCTGAATCAACAGAAAGTGCATGAAGCTTACTGACATGTCTGGCAGAAGCAAACGCTAGAAGGAAAGCAGTCTTATATGTGAGAAAACGTATATCGGTCTCAGATAAAGGCTCGAACGGCACCCCCTCCAAACAATGCAACACCCATGCCAAGTTCCATTTGGGTGTAAGACGCAAAACTCGAGGCCTCTTCAGAGACAAGTGCCGAATCAGTTTGGTGAGAAAGAGATTACAACCGATGCACTGCCTTCCCACATAAGAGAAAGTTTCTGACAGCATAGACCGATAGCCCTTAATAGTAATAGGATGGAGGCCCTTGAAGTCAAAAAATTATACCAGAAAATCTGCAATTTGAGCGATTGAAGGATTTCGGTAATCCACATGTTGATCTGCAGACGAGCGGCAGAAAACTTTTCACTTAGTCATGCCAGTGGAATGTCGCTGTTATGCAGAAATGCACTTCACTGTTCATTTTGAAAAACCTCTACGTTCGAGACAGGACCTGATAAAAGACAAACGTGAAGGGACAGGCTCGCCAGGTTGTTGTGATACCCACAGGGCTGGCCCTGGGAAAGAAGATCGCGGCTTAAAGGTAGACGAATCAGCCGATCTGCTAACAGAGGCAGCAGCTAACTGATCCACTCCTTCGGTGGAGACAGAGGAGCGATCAGAATGACCCTGCAACTGCAAGCAAGAATCTTCGACAACACCTGAGGAAGAAGCGGTGCAGGAGGGAAGGCATAGCCAATCCAACCTGTCCAGTCCAGAGACAGAGCATCTACCGCAAAGGCTAGTGGATCTGGACAAGGGGAGACAAAGGTCTCAACCTGATGATTCCAGCGAGTGGAGAAAGGTTGACAAGAGGACGCCAAACACCACTTGCAAATCATCTGAAACACCGAATGGTGCAGTATCCATTCAGTGGGAAGGACACTGTCTCGTCGAGACAGGGAGTCAGCTAGGACGTTGAGACGTCCGAGGATGTACATCCCGCACTAACAGCAGAGGTTCCCGAGATAGCCAATACATGGGAATCAAATGCATGCCTCCTTTGATTCTGGATGTAGACCACCACCGTCGATTTGTCCGAAAGAAGCAGGACTGTGTGATTCGACAGATGAGAAATCCGGTGCTGAAAACTCAACAGAAAAGCAAAGAGCTCCTTCTGGTTGATATGAAGGGCCATCTGCTCTCTGTCCCACTCGCCGTGAGTAGACAGACCGAGAGGATCCAATGTCGCACTCCAGCCCCAATCGCTGGAATCCACAGTAAGGATGCGTTCAGCTGGAGGAAGATCCAACGACACACCTTGAGTCAACCATGGAACATCGGTCCAAGGGTTGGGGTGACACAGCAAGGACCGAGGAATAGGAAGTTCCAGGTCCAGAGGATCCACATTCGGATGCCAATGATCCAATAGGAAGTGTTGGAGAGGTTGGACAAACAAGCGACCCAGCAGAATGAGATCTGTCACCGAACCACAAAGGCCCAGCATTCGAAGGAAAGTCCTGGGTGAGACCGAGGAGGACCGGAGTAGGTCCCGAGTCAAGGTGGAAAGGATCAATGCTTGAGCCTTGGAAACAGTCACCACATTGTGAAAAGTGTCAAAATCCATTCCCAAATGACGAAATTGCTGAGAAGGAATTAGATCAGACTTCTCGCAATTGACTCTGAAACCCAGTGCCGCCAGCAGGCCAAGCAACATTGGACTCCTGAACTGCAGCATTAGGGTGCCATTGGAGGAGGTAAGCTGATGAAGTCACAGCCAACTGAGTACGGCGAAAAGCGAGCACATGAGACATCAGTCGGGTGAAGGCCCAAGGAGCCAGGTTCAAACCGCACGGGAGAGCTTTGAATTGAAAGACATGATCCCAAAATGAGACCCGAAAGTATTTCCATGACGCCAGTTGAATGGGCACTAGGAAATAGGCACCCTTCAGGTAGATACTGGTTGTAAAATCGCCGATGAATTGACCGTCAAACTGACCTGAAAGTCTCCATGATGAAACGAGGTGCTATGATGGACTCGTTCAGGAGTCGATGACAGGACAAAACTGGCAGTTTTTATTTGACACTAAGAAAAACCTAGAGTAGAACCCCGGAAAAAGGGTGTTCCTGACCACCTTGATCGCCCCCTTGGGGAGGAGATTGTCAAGCTCCTGCATTACAAGGGCCCCACGTTGAGGATCGGAAGGGATCCAAGTCTGGAGGGGCACCCAAGACAAACAGGGGTGCCAATGGAAGGACAGTCCCAGACCTGATTGGATGACATCGAGGACCCAAGGGTCCAACATTATCTCTGTCAAATGGTCTAAAAACATCGACAGCCTTCCCCCGACTGGAGGCGAATCGAGGTGAGGACCTTTATTTGCGGCCTCAAATACGAGACCCCCGAGAAGAGAAACCACCCCCTCGGGAAGTCCTGAGACTTTCCCCCCTGAGGCTGCCAGTGAGCTTGGCAACGTTGACATTTCTTCTGAGCTGAAGGAGAGGACGTAGTCAAAGGTCCTATTGCCATAACAAAAGCTGGTCCTTCGAATGACGAAGAACCTCATCACGGACAGCTCCCACGGAACCATGGAACAGCTGAGGTCCAACCAGAGGCAGACCTCAAAACAGCACGCTGTTCAGAAGGAAGAGATGGAGAAGTGTCCAACACTGCATTCCGGCATGCAAGCTCCAAATTAGCTGTGTTTCAGGCGTGAGCGTGTGTTAGATTCATAAGAACCTGAGACAAAATACGCAAAGGTACCTGAGCATCATCAAACTCTATGGCGGGAGATAGGAATCCAGGGCACCGACCACGTGGCAGCGAAAGACAACATGGCCAGCATCTCTTGGGACAGGCCCACCATAGATTCAACTACCGACATCGGGAGAACTGCCGACTTAGGCTTAGCTAACCCGAGGGAAGAAGAATCCTCGTCCATAGTAGTCAACCCTTGGAAGACTGGCGAACAGGCAGATTCGAATACACGAAACTGCGATGGGGGCAGAAATGAAAAGAAAGAACCTTTTAGGGCCTTGGAACGCATTTTGGCATCCAGGCCCTGGAAGGACTCAACCTGAGCCGATTGCAGAGGGCACAAAACCCAAGCTAGAAGGCTCGACAGGGTTGCAGCACTCCACAGAGGACCACGGCCAAGCGGTCATGGATGGCTGGTCTGAAGGCTGAATGTCTGGCAAGAAAACACAAAATCTAATATCTGCCCCAAGACTGACGAGGGGGCCTGTCGCCTTCGAACAAATCGCCATCCTCTATGGCAGAAGAGATGTAGCCCAATTCGGGCTGACCAGCAGAAACCTCCTGTGAATGCTGCACAGCATCCAAAGGGTGAGGCGAGGAATCTCTGCAGCTGCGTCCGTCGGAGTGTCTTCCCAATGGATCCTTCTAGAAGAACCCAGATCCTCAAAAGGGATCGATCATGAACGTCGATCAGCAGACAGAGTAGGGAGACAGTGAGAAGATACCGGAGGCCAGTCCCAAGAGTGATGCCCAGAGGCATTCACTGACCTCTGCAAAACAGAAGGCCCTGCCTGCAAATCCTCTAGAGAGACCTACGGCGTACATCCATTGGTAGCAGGACCTGGGACATGAAGAGAAGACACCGGAGGATTGACCCAAGAATGACAGGAACCTGCCATTGGCCTCTGAAAAACAGAAGGCCCCAACTACCTATCCTCTGAGACTGACGACAAGGATCGATCGACAGCCAGACTTGGAACACGGTGAGAAATCACCGGAGGAAGGTCCCAAGAGTGACAGCTAACAGAAGCCGTTACTGGCCTCTGCTGAACAGAAGGCCCTGGTTGCCAATGTACCAGCACCATCCTGCTAGTCGGCTCACCAGCAGGGCAAGGCAAAACAACAAACGAATCGCCCGAGGGACGAGGAATCGCTGCCGAAGTGACTGAGCATTTCAGCCAGCCAGGCGTAACCCTAGCCAGATGAGACGGGGTAGCTAGCAAACCCGTACAGCTTCGCTGAGAAGCCAGGAAAGACTGGGAGTCCTGTGACACACCACCAGATACAGCCTCAGGTCCCTGTGACTGTATACCATCCCCAGAAGAGACATCGGAGAACTATCATGCAAGATAGGTGCAGCAGAAACAAATTCCTTAGCAGCTGCAGATGATGCAGGTGAAAATCAGAGAGAGCGACCTCGGAAGAACTCTCCTCAACGAAAACAGTCGACTGAAGAGTGACCACTAGATCCAAAGGAAGAGAGACCATAGTCCCCACTTCAGGCGTCCCAACACCAGCACCACCAACAGCTGCAGAGGAATTTGCTACCGAAAAAGGCTGCCCAACATCCTGCGTGACACAGTCACCCCATGCACTCTCAGAAATATCCGAAGAGGCACACAGAGTCACCCCATGCACTCTCAGAAGAGGCACAGCTACCTTTCCCCCGAGAACGAGGGGTTCTAGCTCTGGTTAGAACCACCTTGTTAACAGAAGCCCAGAACTTGGAAGACCAAACCCCACAAACACCATAGGGATGGGCCAGAGAACAATTGTAGCAGGTGACACATGTACTGTGAACATCATCGCCATGTTTCACCTGCATACAAGGACAAGGGAGTGTTTTCAGCATTGTCCAAAAAGGTGTGAGAAGAATTTTTTGAGGGAAAAATCCCCCAAAATAATCCAAAAAATGAAGCTTCTCACAGGCGGAAAACTGATCAACGCAGGTCGCATTTTCGCACGCAGAAAAGGCAAGATACACCGAGATAATACAAGCTAAAACTAGCATAAATATAAAATTAATAATACAAAATAATTTTGAGTTTGGGAAAAGGATACAATCCTAGAATGTACATATAGTAAAACCTGTCTTGAGAGACCACCTGTCTTGAGAGACCACCTGTCTTGAGAGACATCTCCCAGGCACCGATTGGTTTTACTCTTTAATGGACCTGCTATGGGAGACCACCTGTCTTGAGAGACCACCTGTCTTGAGAGACCACTGTGACCTGGTACCAACTTGTATTTTTATGCCATAATGGACCTGTCTTGAGAGACCGCCCCTTTGAAGACTGAAACCATGACAAAAACTTTCTACCTGTTCTGGAATTGGAAAATCCATTGTGGTTATACCAACATAATTAAAAGTATTAAAAGCTCTTAATTGGGTTTCAATTGCAAACTCATTACAGACTGAGATGTTTTTATAAGACCCCTGTGAAAAGATTAGAATTATTGCTGAATAAACAATTTCATACATACCTGAAATGTGACAGATAGGAATAAAAATAAATTTGTGTTGAAAATCTTTTTGTAACAAATTGAAATGACTGTTATAAAAATTATAAAAATAAATTAGTGTTCAAAATCTTCAATGAAGATTTTCTACACTAATTTATTTTTATAATTTCAATTTGTTACAAAAACTTCATAAAAAAGAGCAACTACAAAGTAATTACAACTAGAGGTACTGTGAGCAAACTCACAAAGTGATACCCCCCGCGCCTGAAATGTATAAGTTAGATTATCTCCCCTTGGAAATGTCAGAACGGAATTATATTGCTTCATGCCCATCTTCATATGGAGTTCTTCCATTGTGTAAAGTTTCATGAAAATTCTTCAAATGGTTTAGGAGGGAGTTGCGCTTACAAGGATGGACAGACGGTATAAGTTAGATTATCTCCCCTTGGAAATGTCAGAACGGAATTATATTGCTTCATGCACATCTTCATATGGAGTTCTTCCATTGTGTAAAGTTTCATGAAAATTGTTTAAACGGTTTAGGAGGAGTTGCGCTTACAAGGATGGTCAGACGGACAGATTATCTCCCCTTGGAAATGTCAGAACGGAATTATATTGCTTCATGCACATTCCCATATGGAGTTCTTCCATTGTGTAAAGTTTCATGAAAATTCTTCAAACGGTTTAGTAGGAGTTGTGCTTACGATGGATGGACAGACGGACGGACAGGGTGATTCCTATATACCCCCCCCCCCCCCCCAAACTTTTGTTTGCGGGGGGTATAAAAATCCATTCTTCTCCATTTCTGAATTTTGTGGTTGGTTATTCACTGACTTGAGAAAACCTAAAACCTGTTATGAGAGACAACCTGTCTTGAGAGACCACTTTTGTGTGGCCCAACGTGCGGTCTCTCAAGACAGGTTCTACTGTATATCAAATAATTATAGTGAGTTAATCAAGTTGTTCACGAAGAAATGAGATCAGCAGCATGAGTCACAAAAATTCCGACCATGCAATATGGCGGGAAAAAAAAGGAACTGACGTCACGGTTGTTGCGCTTGGTAAATGCAAGAGGTGTGCAAAGAGAATATCTGTAATGTCGAGCACCGGTCTCGCTCGAACCTTTTTCGATCTCTTTATAGTGCTTTTGCACTCTTCCACTTTTCCCAACTCTTTCGGAAAAGTTATTACCTCGAGTTAAGTTCCGAAGTAGGGCTTGCACTTATGTTACAGCCAATTGTAAACAACTGTGAGTTGGGCTGCACGGTATATCGATAAACCGATATATACTGGTATTCAAACCAATATCGATAGAATACCGGTGTAATTACAAAAATATTGGTTTATCGTCATTATTTATTTACCCACAATTTAATTTTCAAGATGTTTTGAGTTTTTTCAACTGTAGCCCCGAATGAATAATATTATCCCTTTATCCAAGGAATCGTCTGCTTGTGCCCTCAGAAATATACAAATTCAGCAGTTGAAAAATAATTTTCAAAAATTTCAACAAAACTATATCATGTGACCCCTCATTGGAACGAGCTTGTTGAGCTCGTTCCAATGAGGGGTCACATGATATAGTTTTGTGGAAATTTGCGGGGAAAATCTAATTTTGAAAATAATAAATTCTGATATCGTCTGCGTTGGGTAAAAGTTTTTCGAACCGAATCATCAAGGCATGCTAATTCGTTCCGACCATGATGCCTCAAGTCTCGATTGTGGTACTTGTGTTCATATATCTGAACAGTTTTTGATATACCGGTATACTGCGTTTTTTTTTAATACGGATACCGCTATTCAGTTTTGAATATCGTGCAGCCCTAACTGTGAGTAGAGTGAAAAAAAAAAAGCCTTTAATTTTTTGACAAGGATTGATCCGAACATACATTAATATGGCCTTCATGACAGGCCTGATAATAAGCAGTCTGACATTTTCAGAATGAGGTCTCCATAGGGTGAATTTGATGATGCTATCCCATACAGTGGGCCAATTTATCCTCTGGGTACTTCTTTCTGTTTAGTTTTGAGAACCTGATTCTGATTGAGGTTCACAGAGGGTAAATTTAGTAATGCTATCCTGCTGTGCAGAGTAGCGTCACTAAATTCACCCTCTGGAGACCTCATTTTGCAGATGACAGCTTATTTTCTGGCTTGCTTCATGAGCATAAATATCTGACATCGAATGATATCTGTAGGATCTGTAGATTAAATTTTTGGGGGGCGTAAAATCACTCAAACACCATCAAAACATATTTTGAAGCAAAGAGAAAAAAATCGCCAGTGCACTTCTCTCCTCCCCACCACCCCAAGGGTGAAAGGTTTTTTTTTTCTTAAAATCAGTCAAAAAACCTTTAAATTTTCTTCTCAAGCAAAAAATATTTGGTCCAATGGACCCTCTGATACCTCCAGGGGCCTCAAGAGGCCTGGTAGGCCTTATTTGAACAAACATTAATCTAAAACACTCGCATTCACATCTAACTAAAATTTACAATAATCAGCTCTGTCAGAATCTGACTCGTGGATGTGAAGAAGATGCCTTTTAAAAGAATAGTCCTTATATTGTACAAAGTTAACCCAAGGAACTTGATTTTAACAAACTGAAATCTGAACATCCTAAGGTTGATGCATACCAAATAAAAAAAGATTCTGACTGATGGATCTGAAGAAGATGATTTTTGAAGACATTTCCCCATATTGCAATAAGTTAAAATTTAGGTTGTCATAGAGAGCATAAATATGAACCCAGGGACCCGATTTGAACAAGGTGGAATCTGACCCCACTAAGGATACTGCAAACCATATATCAAAATATTCTGACTGATGGATCTGAAGAAGAGGATTTTTAAAGAATATTCCTCATACTGCACTAAGTTCAAATTTTGGCTCCCATAGGGAGCCCAAATATGACCCTTGCTTGGGACTTGATTTGAACAAAATTGAATCTGAACCCCCTAAGGATATACTGCATATGAAATATCAAAACATTTTGACAGGCAGATCTGAAAAAGAAGATTTTTAAAGAATATGCCTCATATTGTACTAAGTAAAAGTTTGAATTCCTACAGTGAGCCCAAATATGACCACAGGGACATGATTTGAACAAACTTGAATCTGACATCCATAAGGATGCTCTATACCGATCAACAAAAGACTCTGATTGGTGGCTCTGAAGAAGAATTTTAAATAAATTTCCTCATAAAGCACCAAGTTAAAATTTGGGTTCCCATAGGGAGCCCAAATAGGAAGCTAGGTACTTTTTTGTTAACAAACTTTAAGTTGACCCCCCTAAAGATGCTGTTTACTAAATATCAAGAAATTTTGGACAATCACTTAATTTAGATCCCCCCCCCCCCCCCCCCCCCCCCAACCACAAAATTAAGGCAAAGTAACAGAAAAACTAGAGTCCTGTATGGGCCTCCATACATAATGTCTGCACATAGGAAACCCAAATATGAACCCAGGGATTTGTTTCAAACAAACCTGAATCTAAGCCCTCTAAGGATATCGCATACCTAGTATCAAAAGATTGTGATTGATAGATCTGGAGAAATTTTTTTTAATTTTGTAGAATTATGGCCCTTCTGATGCCTTCTGTGGGCTTGGTAACTTAACTTTATTTGAACAAAGTCAATGCAAAGCACGGGCCTCTGTCCCCGACCCATAGGCATGTCGAGATAGTGAAAAATGGCCCTAACTCTGGGAAAAAATTATTGGATGGAACCTGTTCCTTGTGCATATCCATTCCTCCATTCGGGTGTATCGGTTTACCAAGGCCTCAAGGAGACCCAAATCTGACCAATGGCTTTGAAATTACAATCCCGAACATACTGAAACCAGAAAAATTGAAATTTTCTAAGTAATAAAAGGCCCATGACTCTAGAAAAATAACGAGAAGTTTCATGAATGTGGGTCAAACCATTATCAAGTTATCGTCTGGAAACCAACTGTTTATGATTTACTATGTTGAAGGTCACTGTGACCTTGACCTTTCACTTAGCAAGTCCAAAATAAATAGGGTTCTTCCTCTCACTGATGCCTACCTACCTATGAAGTTTCATGAAAGTGGGTCGGAACATTATCAAGTTATCATCCGGAAACCAATTGTTTACGATTTACTATGTTGAAGGTCACTGTGACCTTGACCTTTCACCTAGCGAGTCCAAATAAATAGGGTTCTTCCTCTCACTGATGCCAACCTAACTAAGAAGTTTCATGGACATGGGTCGAATTATTATCAAGTTATCATCTGGAAACCAATTGTTTTTACTATGTTCAGGGCCATTGTGACCTTGACCTTTGACCTAGTGAGTCCAAAATAAATAGGGTTCTTCCTCTCACGAAGGCCAACCTACACATGAAGCTTCATGAATGTGGGTTGAACCGTAGTCAAGTTATCATCCAAAAAAACATTGTTTACAATTTACTATGTTCAAGGTCACTGTGACCTTGACCTTCGACCAAGCAAGTCCAAAATTAATAGGGTTCTTCCTCTCACCGATACTAACCTACCTATGAAGTTTCATGAACATGGGTTGAATCATCATCAAGTTATAATCCGGAAACCAATTGTTTACGCCCGACATTCATCAAACTATAAGTCGAGTTTGACTTCGTCACAACTCGACTAAAAATCTCCATTCAAATTTTATTATGTTTCCTATTTTTGTCACAAAAACACAGCTTTTGCCTTCTCATTGGAATGAGCTCATCTAGCTTGTTCCAATGAGGGGTCATAAGCTATGTTTTTGAGATTCAAAAATTGAATTCTTTTAGTAATTCAAGAATTTATTTTGCAAGTACCGTCTGCTACTCTTATTGGGTAAAGGGTTAAGAATGACCATGTCCAGCTACTGACACGGTATAATGACCATGCAAGTGAACAAGTATGCCAGCATGTAACTTGCATGCTTTACTCTGTCTCATATAATTGATGTGAGTCAGTGTGATAATATTTGCCTATCAAGACGTTGATCATTGGTTAATTGATAAATCGGTTAACCATTTCTACTCTATGCCACCCCATGCACTGGTTCAGAGTCCTATTTTACAAGTTAAGCAGAACTGGTTTATAGCAGTAAACAATCGCTGCTCCACATGCCAGGATTCCAATGGGTGATAGAGAGAGTAATTGCTTGACTGGACTGGTTACGTGAAATAATTCATGAGAGGTGAGGGATGTTGTACAAACATGAGTGATCGAATGCGCACAAGTTTGTGTTTTACAATATAGTCCCTCGCCTCGAAGGAATTATTTCACGTAACCAGTCCAGTCAAGCTCTGTCTATTACTTTTCATTATTAACGATAATTATATTATTTAACCCTTTATCCAACGTAAAGGCCAAAACTAGCCAGCGCTATTCTCAAAAATCACCAATTAATTTTCATTATTTTTTCATTGTTTGTCTCTAAAACATAGGTTATGACCCCTCATTGGAACGAGCTGGTCAAGCTTGTTCCAATAAGGGGTCCTAACCTATGTTTTTGAGACAAATGAAAGTGTCAATGACACTGTAGTTCAACTTGTTTAAGACATGTACATGTATAGTATGTGACACAGCAATGACAAACATCTAGGTAATGACCTGATAACAAAGGTACATGTAAAGTATTGTAATGGTCTGTACATAAATGCTGACCATAGCCTGTAACAAATGTGTAGGTAAAGAATTGTAAAGGTGGGCGACAGTTAGATGCTAAACTAGAAAAGAAATATTTGAGTCCCAGAGTGGGTCTGACTGAACCCAAAAATATTTGTCCTCATAGCACAGTGATAACAAAGGCACCCGAAAACACTTGTCACAAGGTGATAACAAAGGTACCCCAAGACGTTTCGTGAAGATCAGTTCATAAATACAGACTCAAGCCCGAGCCGTATTGACATGTGCACTTACTGTGTATAAGTAGCACTGAGCAAATCAAAGTTCATCTAATTTGCATAATTTCTGCAGGAGAAAAAAACCTGTATTATATGTGATGTATTCCATGTTACTAAACATTCATACAGGAATGTATTCAAATCAGAACTTTCATACAAAAGTTTTGTTCAAAAAACTGATTGCACCAATTTTGGTACAAAATGGCTGCCAGCAGCCATCTTGAATTTTGGACTGCACCCAAAAACACTGGTTCTCGTCCTAAGGTGAAAACAAAGGTGCCCAAGAAGTTTCATAAAGATCGGTTCATAAATACGGCCTCTAGCCCGAGCCGTATTGGCATTTGCAGTTCAGTGCTGAAAGTAACATTAAATGGATCAAAGTTAGTCTAATTGGCATAATTTATGCACGAGAAAAAAACCTGTATTATATGTGATGTATCCCATGGTACTAAACATTCACACAGAAAAGTATTCAAATCAGCGCTTTCATATGGAAGTTCTGCGCAAAAATCTGATTGCACCTAATTTTGTACAAAATGGCCATCAGCAGCCATCTTGAATTTCAGACCGGACCCAAAACACTCGTTCTCGTCCCACGGTGATAACAAAGGTACCCAAGAAGTTTCGTAAAGATCGGTTCATAAATACGGCCTCTAGCCTGAGCCGTATTGGCTTTGCACTTACATTGCTGAAAGTAAAACTAAATAAATAAAAATTAATCTAATTTGCATAATTTACGCACAAGAAAATACCCGTATTAAATGTGATGTATGCCATGGTACTAAACTTTCATACAAAAAAATTATTCAAATCGGAGCTTTCATATGGAAGTTCTGCGCAAAAATCTAATTGCACCTAATTTTGGTACAAAATGGCTGCCAGCGGCCGTCTTAAATTTTGGACCGGACCCAAAACACTCGTTCTCGTCTCACGGTGATAACAAAGGTACCCAAGAAGTTTCGTAATGATCAGTTCATAAATACGACCTCTAGCCCGAGCCGTGTGTACAGACGATGGGCCATGGCAATACCTCAAATTTGGCTTTGCCCAAGTTGAGCTAAAAATGAAAATAATAGTTATTCAAGAATTATTTTTGCAAGTGTCAACTGCTTTTCGTGTTAGGTGAAGGGTTAAAAAAAAACAAAAAATAATGAAGTCCCCATTACACCCAAGGCAAAGCGTCTTCGTTTGCGTGCACGGATACATGACACAACTGTTGATTGCATAATCCACTTCTGAAGTTATCGTTTATAATCAAACTCGGAAATCCCAGTAAATCACACTTTGGAAAGTAATAAAGTATAAGTTATAGTTTGCCAATAAACCATGTGTCTGTTTGTGTATCGTATATGAGTCAAGATCAGACTTGGCAGAAATCTGAGTTGACAAAAATGAAAACCAAGGTAGTCTCTGTGAGATGGCTACACTGCCCTCCTAAACTTTCAGGCCTCGGCAAGGCCCGGAGGTGTGGGTGGGTCAGTGTGGCCGTCTTACAGAGACCATTAATATAGCAGAGATCTGAAAAGAGGTGAGTTTTAGGAATAGGCTTTTATGGTAATCATTACTATTTTCTAAAGCCAGGAGGGCTAGTTTTCGCCCACCTTAATTTTTTTTAAGGCGAGCAGTAAGCGAGTGAGTAAATCACTCTCCTGAAAATGCCAGGCCTTCAACTGTGATAATTATCCCATGTTCCAGACCTCTTTTCAGTTGTAAATACAATAGCATTTCATCACCATTGATCAGTTAGAAAGGTCCAAGGAAAGCTTTCTCAGGCTTGGCAATTTCAGGAGAGCGATTTTTTAGCTCTCCTTAATGCCCTCCTGAAAGAATTAAGGAGAGCGAAAAATTGCCCTCCTAAATATTTTGGTCAGGGATGATTGAGATTACATGTATTATTCTCACATTAAATTTTTGTTGTAAAGCAAAAATGTAATTTAACTTTGAAGTCACATAACATCACGTAATTTCATTTTGAAAGTGGTTTAGTGGTAAAAGGTAATGGTTGCAACCATACCCAAACACAGTTGCAATCATTTGAAGCAAAATGGGTCACAGAAATATATTTTTTTTCTGTCAGTTTCAAGTTCAACAACTGACATCACAGTTTGAGGGGTAATTATTCAAGGAATATTGACACTATAATATACTACCATTACTACTATCCTGTCACTTGAAGCACTTGCACCAGGATGTGACTGTAGATTCAAGCAGACCTGTTGTCCAAGAAAGTCATACGCCTACCACTACCACCTTCAACCCCCCTTGGGGGGTTGAAGGTGGAAGTGGTAGGCATATGACTTTCTTGGACAACAGGTCTGGGTACACACACACAGGTCTTGTCAAGTGTGTGTTCGGTTGTTGAGTGAGACATCTAGATATCTAAGAGATTTCGCTTTACCTTAGTAAAGTTAATAAAATTTAAATGGTTTCAGTTTCAATGAGTTCGTTCAACTAAATACTTAAAATGCTGTGTAAAGCTAATTGCTCTAAGCTAATTGAGGAGAGCGATTTTTTGCCCTCCTGCATTTTTCAGAATGCCAGGCCTGCTTTCTAGCAAGCTCTGTTCTGTGAATTTCTGTTTTGTTTTCAACTACTGTGGTTCTCCCTACACCCCCCCCCCCCCTCCCCCCTCCCCCCCAACAAAAAAAAAATCTGGCATAAATGAAAATACTTATGACCCAGTTTTATACTACATGGCAAATATGGTTCACATCTGCCCATTGAAGCTGAAAATAGAAATACTGAGTGTAGCCTAAAATTTGGGAGCCCAAATTTAGACTCAATGAGTTTTTTTGAAAAAAAAAGTGAATCTGCATCACTAAAGTAAGTTCCAAACAAGAAATCTAAACATTATTGCAAGTGGCTTATAAAAAGAGGATTTTAAAAAGCATAGACTTATGGAGCATTTACCCCACACTAAGGGATATAGTAATTTGGAGGGAAGTACAGAAGAGTAAATTCCATCAGCCTGAAGATGGCAGCAATTTCATTTGAACAAAGGAGAAAAAGTTTACTCCAAAGATGGCCTGTGTCATAAATGAATGAATTTGACCCAGTGGTTTTAAAGAATAAAAAAGATTTCAAACTGGAGAAATAGAATTTTACTGCCCCCAGTAAATTCAAGTCTGTGTGAAAATGGTTGAAGCATTAAAAATAAACAAAACAAAAATAGCATTTATGGAGGCTTATTTTGGTGGAAAGAAATAAGAAATAGGTTTTCATAAACAGTATTACATGAAATAAAATCTTGGGAACCCACATTGAAGCCATGAGAGGGTTAAATTAAAGATATGCATACATGAATTAGAGAATTTTTTTCCAAAAAAAACCAGAAAAAACATATTTGTACAACACTGAAAAGGTTTGATCAATGCATCAATAAAATATTTGAAAGTCATACTGAAGTCTTGAGAGGGTTAAATTAAAGACATCCATACAGGAATCAGATAAATGTTTAAAAGATAAAAACATATATGTTCACAGAAGTAAAAGGTTTCAACATAAAATAAAATCTTTGGAAAACACACTGAAGTCATGAGAGGGTTAAATTAGATATTCATACAGGAATCAGATCAATTTTTTTCCAAGGAACCAGGAAAAACGTATATGTGCACAGCATTGAAAGTGTTTGTGGCATCAATAAAATTTTTGGAACCCACACTGCAGTCTTGAGAGGGTTAAATTAAAGATATGCATACAGGAATCAGATAAATGTTTCCAAGAAACAAAAATACCCCAAATATGTGCACAGTAGTGAAAGGGTTATCATGAAATAAAATATTTGGAAAACACATTGAAGTCATGAGAGGGTTAAATTAAAGATATTCATACAGGAATCAAATAAATTTTTTCCAAGGAACCATATACAGCATTGAAAGGGTTTGTTAATGGCATCAATAAAATCTTTGGAACCCACATTGCAGTCTTGAGAGGGTTAAATTAAAGACATGCATACAGAAATCAGATAAATGTTTCCAGAATTTAAAGGGTTCAGCATGAAATAAAATCTTTGGAAAACACAAAAAGTCATTTTTGGAACCCACATTGCAGAATTGAGAGGGTTAAATTAAAGATATGCATACAGGAATCAGATAAATGTTTCCAAGAAACCAGAAAAAAACATATATGCACAGCAGTGAGAGTTCATCATGAAATCAAATCTTTAGAAAAACACACTGAAGTAATGAGAGGGTTAAATTAAAAGATATTCATACAGGAATCAGATCATTTTTTTTCCAAGGAACCATATACAGCATTGAAATGGTTTGTTCATGGCATCAATAAAATCTTTGGAACCCACATTGCCGCCTTGAGAAGGTTAAATTAAGGACATGCATACAGGAATCAAACTGTGAAGTCCACAAAATTTTCAAAATTATAATAACAAGATAAGCTAGCACCATTGTTGATTTAAGAACAATATGTTATTCTAGCTGTCAATCAAGTGAACATTTTCTTCCAGGATTAACTACTGCAAAAATGCTGACTCATCATTTTTTTCAACACCCTCTACCAGGCACCCTGATTTAACCGGTGGCAATTTTTTTTAACCAATTCCTTCTTCCGGTCGTAAGGATGTTTCATACCAAATAACAGTTTTCTGTTCCTAGTGGTTTGGGATATATGGGCTTTTAAATTTTTTTCTGTTTTTTGCCCCTGGGTTGCCACAGGACTGTGAAAATTTTTTTTTTTTTTTGGGGGGGGGGGGGGGGGGGGGCGCCATCAATCAATTACTCAAGACCCACTTATACTACATGCCAAATTTGGTTGAAATTGGCCCACCGTTTCTTGAATTAGAAATTTGGGGTAGAGCCCAAAATGGATATGCCCCCACAGAGAGCCCAGGTATTGACTTATCAACTTCCCTTGAACAAACTTTAATCTTCTACACCAAAGGATGTTCCATTCCAAATATTAAGGCATTCCCTCTGGTAGTTCATGAGAAGAAGATTTTTTAAAGGTTTTTAAGCTTTTGAGGCATAATCCAGAGCCTGAATATGGCAGCTGCTTCATTTAAACAAAACAGAAAGGGTATACTCCATAGATGGTCTGTGCAATACATGTTTGAATTTGGCGTAGTGGTTGTGAAGAAGGTGTCAAGTTTGCAAAAAGTTAATGGACTCCAGATAAAAAGTGATGGCAATAGCTCCCACTGACTTGCAGTAGGGCTGCACGATATAAAAAATTGAATACCGGTTTCGGTATTAAAAAAATACAACGGTATACCAGTATATCGAAAACTGTTCAGAAAAATGAACATAAGAACCACAGCCGAGGCTTGAGGCATCACAGTCATAACGAATTAGCATGCCTTGATGGTGCGGTTCGAAAAACTTTTACCCAAGGCAGACGATATCAAAATATTTTTTAAAAAAGTTTATCAGATTTTCAAAAAAAATTCTACAAAACCATATCATGTGACCCCTCATTGGAAAGAGCTCAACAAGCTCATTCCAATTAGGGGTCACATGATATAGTTTTGTTGAAATTTTTGAAAATTATTTTTTCAACTGCTGAAATTGTATATTATATGAGCACATGCAGACGATTCCTTCGTTAAAGGGATAATATTATTCATTCGGGGCTACAGTTAAAAATCTCAAGACATCTTGAAAATTAAATTGTGAGGAAATAAATAATGCGGATAAACCGATTTTTTTATAATTGCACCAGCATTCAATCGATATTGGTTTGAATACTGGTATATATCGGTTTACCGATATACCATGCAGCCCTAACTTGCAGTCAGGTGAGCTAAAAACAGAACACAACAAGTACATGTATGTTAGCATTGCATGAAATGTCACTTACTTCTTCTAACTCATCAGGGTTCTCAGATAACTGGTTATACATTTCTAAAGGATTCAGATTGGTTGGTTTACACTGTAAAGACACTTGTGGCTCAAGTGTTGGCATATCCTCAGCATCACTGCCAAGTCTATTAGCAGGACTTTTTTCAACACTTTTCCGCATGTTTGGTGAATATTTTCTTTCTAGAGCTGACACGTCTTGCATTTCTGTTTTATGTACAGTCTGTAACTGTGTGTTGGGTGCTGAGTTTTTAAGTGACTGTGGGTGAAATATGAAGGGGTTTACTGTGGAAGCTTGTTGTGGTTTTGGAGGTTGAGTTGGAGGTACAGTGAAGGATTTTGATGTAAAGAATACGTTTGGCAGTGATAACTTTGGGGCAACTATCTGAAAGTTTTCTGGTTCTGCTTTAGTGAAGTTTGCAGATATATTTGTTTGCAAGTTATCTCCTTCTGTTTTGATGACATTTGTGGCAATGTTTGAGGTAAGTTTTACTGTCTGTAGATTAGCCTCTGTTGTTATAGAGTTTGTTGATATTTTTCCAGACATTAAATTATCTACTTCTGTTTTAATGAAGTTTGTAGATAGATTTACAGTAGGTAAGTTATCAGTTTGTGTTTTTGAGATATTTGTCGGTATTCTTGACAAGGAGATTAATGGATGCTTACCATCTCTAATTGTCTGTAATAGAGAAACATTGGGAGGAGCAGTTATTGTTGATATACTAGATGGTTTGGTTTGTAAAAATGATACATTGGGAGGAGCATTAGAAGAAATACTTGAAGGCTTAGTCTGTAGTAATGAAATGTTTAGTGGTACACTAGAATTCACACCTAAAGACTGTTTTATCTGTGATGGAGATATATTAAATGGAGTATGAGTAACATTTGTAAACTGTTGTTTGACATCAGTTTTCATATTCTGATCAGCTGCAAAAGGAACAATTGGTTGTTTTGTATCATGACCTGCCGTATTACCAGCAGTCTGTCGTGCACTCTTTATTATTTCTGTTACAATAGAAGCAACCTTTTGTTGTTTTACTGACAAATCAGTAGGAAGTTCTGTGTTTACAACTTGTTGAACAGGTACAGGTGAAATACGTAGATGTGCTGTAGGAGGAATGGGAGAAGACATATGTTTTATATTACTTAGTTGATCACAATGTGCTGGTGGTGGACCTTTGTCAATGATTTGTGGTGAAAATGATTCTGATAATCCTCTATACAGCTGCATTCCACTATCTTTTGATCCTCCAACTGATTCTGATGAAAGAGGGCTTGATATTGCTGGAGAAGTTAGGGAGGGACTGTACATAGGTAGTGGTAAATTCAGACCTGGAAATGGCAAGAAACCTGGAATACCGGCAATCAGAGGGCTTGCATATCTGTCTGGAAGAGAAGAGCCACCTGGTGATAATGATGGACTACTCAATGACAATGGAGGCATTAAATGCGCAGCTGAACTCACAGGAGTCAATCTTGCATGAGATGGAGATTTTGTTCTGTCAGAAGAGGGTGATGAAAGTCTTAAAGGGGATTGTCCCAGAAATGGGACTTTGCCAATTATTTTTTGTGGAGATGCTAAGGAAGCAGTTGAATGACTTGGAGAACCAGCATGTCTTGCAGCCATCTCTTCTAACATTCTTCCTGGTGAAAAAAACTGTGGCAATGTTCCAAGAGAAGTTTCAATTTTTAGCGGTGACATTAAACGTGTTTCCACTGAACCAGGCACAGTTTTATTCTCTGGTTTTGATGTACTGACTTTTACTGATGCAGGCAATTGTGGACTACCAATGTTACTTGCACTTGTTTCTTTAAATTCTTTAGCAAAATTAAAGAGCTGTGATGCAAGTATTGGGTTCCCAACATCACTTGTTGGTAAATTACTGACAATCTGTGTTCCTTTCAAATCACTCGTAGGTATTGAGATTTTCTTTTGAAAACTCTGAGGAGCAGTATGACTAATAAGGTGAGATGGTGTAATATCATCTTGAAGTAAGGCTTCAGTGAGTTTTGATCTTGAGATATGAGTTGTTGTTGTTGTTGTTGTTTCTGAAGGTCCAGGCGATTGGTTTATGTTGTCAACTCTTTCTATCAAATGATATCGTTTAGGTGACTTTTCTTGAGGGAATATATACTTTTCCACTGCCTCTGGTGGAATGTCTTTGTGTTTCAATTTTGACAAAGAAGCATGAGAAACGGGTAATGAGCCTAGCTGCTGTTGATGTTGTTGTTGTGATAAATGATGATGGTGATGTGCAGTGGATCCAATTGTAGACAGTGTTGAGGGTGCTAGCTGTTTCTTTTTCACATCTCTAACTTTCTCCTGTAATTCACGCTCTTCAATCTGTTTTGGAGATGACTGGAACTCGTAAGCCTCTTCTGATCTTCGTTTTAAGCTGGCTTGATTATCTGAACTCTCCAGTAAGCGATCCTGCTGTTCCTTGAGACTTCTTGGAACAGTTATTTTTATTTTTGACTGAATATCAGCTTCTATATGCTTCTGTAAGACATGAGAATCAATTGGTAAATGTTTTGTTACTGCAGGATAATGTGAAATGGTTTTTTGTGGACCAGCATCTTTCAGTTGACCTGCAGGAGATGGATACCGCCCAGAGGATGGCTGATGAGAGAACCCAGGCTGATGGGATTTAGATATTTTGAAAGAGAAATGTTTCTGTTCCTCTCCTGATTTGAATTTCTGTTCCTTTGGCAATGATGGATTGGAGGTTTTGCTCTTCTTTGGAAATGAGTGTTTCCCACTTCTGAAAAAGGAAAAAAAAATATAATTTTAAATGACACACAAAACAGTTTATATGTGGATCCTGATTGAATAAATGTACAGTATGGTCAAGGTGGAAAGGTGAAAATCCACACGTGGACATCACTGGACAATATTTCCACACATGCATTAACAGTGAATCTCTAACATAAAACAATAGAATCGTCATCAAATTTTCAATGAATGAAGCACGGAGTATGACTTAGTGCTTCTTTCATTCAATATTTACTGAAAACTACTCATTACTGATTGAGAAAAGCACCTGTGGGCCAAGCCTGAAAATAAGCAGACTGTCATCTACAAAATGAGTCCCCCGAGGGTGAATCTGGTGATGCTACCCTGCACAGGAGGGTAGCATCACAAAATTTACTCTCGGTGAACCTCAGTCTGAATCAAGGTCTCAAGGCAAAACAGAAATATGTACCTAGAGGATAAATTGGCCCACTGTATGGGACAGCATCAGCAAATTTTCCCTCTGGGGACCTCATTTTGCAAATGACAGGTTGCTTATATTCAGGCTTGCCATGGACAATACTGCCCATGCGCAGATTTTTACCATTCCACGGCGACTGTACTATTACATGTACCACAGTGCAAGTCAAAATAAGCTGTAGCATAACCGCAGTAAACTACATGTAAGTATACAGCTGTTTCTGCACTGATACGATCAGAATCTGACATCATTTTCTTGAAAGCTTTCAGTGAGATCTTTCCAGAAAAAGATGTCAGATTCTGGTCTTATCAGTGTAGGAAGAGAAAGATACATAGTTTACAGTAGTTATCCTACAGCTTATTTTGAATTGTATTGTAGTTACACAGTGTTTCAGCAGGGTGTATGGGACTGTACTACCCTTCAGAGATCAGTATTTCCGGCGACTGAAAGCTGAAGGAAATATAAATATCAGAAGGGTAGTACAGTCCTGTATACTCTGCTGAAACACTATGTGACAAATTTATTACCCTACCCTGTGACTGTTGAGTTTTGTATGACAGTGACGAAACCCTTGATAAAAGTAATAATTACAGAAACTGAAAGAAACATATCTTTCTTTATTATTGAACAAGTATGATTTGGAGTTATTTCCCTTTGATTGTACTCAAACATTTGGGAGACTTCAATTCAAGAACATTGGGAAATGACATTGTTATTATTGTGGGACGCAAGTTGACTTTATAAGTGTTTTATTCGATAGGGTGGTGTGTTGTGTGTCTAAGAGAATCAGAGACACTATATTCAAATTTGTACAAGTGCTTTAATAAGTTTCACAGAAGAAACACTTCCTATAACAAAATAGGTTGATTATTTCTTGAAACCCCCCAACGGGAACTGAAATACAGTACAGTCGCTGTGGAAAGCAACTTTTCCATGTGTCCACGGTGGACGTGAAAGACCGTGGAATAGTTGGCAGTAATTTTTCCCTGCTGACTTCCGTGGAAGTGACAAAAAGAAGCTCCGTGTTTGCATTCATAAGTAGTCTGTGGCTTTAATACTTTCCACGGCATTTCTGGGGATTTTCTGTGGAATGGATTAAAGACGATTTAGTCAAATTAATTAAAAGGTCATTGTTGCTGAAATAAGACGATTCTTCATGTGGGAATTAAAAATCGTGTCAGTATTTTTATTTTTTATTATTACACATAAAAAGAACACAATTTGGACAAATTTCTCGAAAAGAATTTAAAATCAAAGGACCTGTACCTTTCTCGCATCAATTTTGGAAAAATACTGTGTTTAAACAATCGAATTGTGTGTAACATACAAATGAATCTATGTTCGTATTCAGGTTATGAAAAACGCACATTCTTTTCCCAGTTGCCGACATAGAAATTTATTGAAAGATTTCATTTTTAGGAGGTTCGTGAAGGCAAAACATAATACCAACACTGCAGTTTCCAGATTTGACTCCCAAGTTTCCCAATTCTGTGTTAACTCGTCCCGATAGAGTAACTATTTTTATTCTGAATGCCTGCTTCCGTAGCTTTCTAAAGTGGGCAAGAAGTTATCAACTCTATTTTGGACACCCAACCCTCTCCGAAAAAATGTCCCCTGAGCATCTTCCCTCATATTCTTTCAGGCAGGGGCAGGAGAAGCTCGAATGAAGTGGAGGGGCACAAATTTACAATGCTACCATGGTTCGACCCACTGTGAGAAAGATTACAATCGTATATCAGTAATTGTACCATGACTTGATAGAGTCTCTCGTTTTGATGAATATGCCACCGTTTGGTCACTGTCCTGTCCATTTCTTTTACTTCAACCATCTTCCAACCCGAAGGCCAGACTTCGAATTGGAAGATAGTTAAAATAGAAGAAACGCACTGAAGCGACCAAAAGTGGGATTCTTTGGCAAAATATTGTTTGGATTTGAAAATAATGTTGCAGGAATGCCTGTATATTGACACGTTTGCATGTGCCCACTTTAACTCAGTGTGTAACTGTGAAGTTTATCTGTGGAAAAGTTGAACCTGTTGATGAACTAACATTGACGAACGTGTTTATCATTATTTTATTTCAAAATCAAAAGACAACGATCAACAAAACCAAGTATACTAGTATAATATTAGAACGTTCCTTTTCATGTTCTATCGGTCGATAGTACCTGAGCTTGTGTGATTTCTGAAATAAAACCTGAAGCAGTTTTAAGCGTTAACTGCAACAAGCCATCGATCTTGTAACAACAATGTAGTCGAATCCAAAAACATGACGTCATTTCGAATGAATGACGTCTCTTCGAAAATGACTTGTCACAAGTGCCGTCGCTTTGGGAGTTTCTTTATCAACAAATGCCAATGTTAACAACTGCATCATGCTGTTCGTGTTATAATTCATTGTTAATGCTTGTGTGAAAAGTGATTTAAATTAATGGAATATAAATTCATGTTTCTCGGACAACAGTTGATAGAATTAAACGGAGTGAAACACAAGTCATAACTGAGATTCATATTCAGGATTCACTGAAGTGGTAAACAACAAGTGAGTGAGTTTTTTAATATTTCTGATTCTTTTGAATGCTTTGTTTGCAGTTAAAATTGAAAACACACCCACTGAAGGCGATATATTTGTTGGTAAGTTTGTGTCTACCGGTGTTGAAAAAGCTAAACGGACACGGAGCCAGCATTTGGTGTTGAGAAATTCGACGCTGATCAATGGAAGTGGCGCTTACATTTTCTTCGTTCTCTTGTCTCCAGGAAAAAATGTTCCGATAGTACCCGTGTTTTGCCCCAAAACTCCAGTACTATGACTTTTAGAAGGTGTAATATTAACCAATCACGGCTGATGTTACAAATGTGGGGCATAATAATAGCATATAGAATGGTCACACTTCAGGATCATTGCTTTTCAGCCCAAATCTTTTAGGCCTCTGGGTTTGGCACTTTTCGGCCTAGGGGATTATTCAGGTTCTTTCAATGATGTTTTTTCCATGTTGATGGGCAAGAACAAAATAAAAATGAATGAATGAATGAAAAGTTCTTGTAGTTATGCAAAATTCCTAGTCATTTTCCAGTTCAAGAGTCTCGGGGATCTCAACCCACTACCCTATGGCCAGTGTGCACACTCAAACGAAATAAGATTATTGGCTCTCGCTTCCTACTCTCGTGGATTCATAAGCAAATAATGCAATAAAGCAAGTAAAGTTATTCGGGTCGCAAGGGATTTAAATCCCACGTCATCCCTGTGCGTCTCTGGCGCACTGAAACTTTTCATTCATTCAAATAAAAACACTTTACAGATTTCAGTTTTTATTATATTTTGATATGGAATTGACAAAATTGTACATAACTACATTTTTGCAGATATTACGTTTCACTACAAAGAGATATGAATATTGTTATGAGCTTATAATAATTTTATAGTGTGACAGATTAACTTCCCTGTCTAGAGGACGAAGATGCAATAAATTGTTTTCTGAGCAATCTTAATGTTGAATTGCTTTCCAAATAATGTAGACATCGACTGAATTCAAACAACAGGTGACTGAAATTGGAAAGAATACACACATTGTTTGGAAAACAATTTATCTGATGGACTGTTCAGAAAAATCATTCTACTACTAAAGCACTATTTTTTGATTACTTAGCTTTGATTTTAAGTTGTAAATTATTTACTGGAGAGCAATTACTACATATACATTAGTACTCCGACTGGATCACTTGAAACTATAAAATTAATTTGCAGTTATTTACTGGAAAACACCAATTGGTGTTTTACAGCAAATAATTGCAAAATAATTCTTTTACTACATGGGTAATGAGAATTTTCTTTTGCTGACAATCTAAAATAGGTGAAAAATGAATTGGGGGAACAACACTGAACAATGATTTATTTGAATAAAATATCACTCACTATGTTGTAATTATATCAAAAATAGTATTTTAGAACCGAAAAGATCACAATATTTATTGTTTTTTCTGGACATACAGTTAAAACTAGAAGTCCTGTCACAAAATGCGCACAAATAGTACGTCGATCTGCGCGTTAATCTATGTGTTATGACCAGAGTAAGGCTATCAAATTCTGTACATATGGCCTGTGCACAAGCAATGTTTCAGCCAATGGACCTCCGGGTAACCCGGAGGTCCATTGGCAGAAACATTGCTTGTGTTTGCTGTGAGTTACCAGGAGAAGCTGCCGTGATTTGGATGCCATTCGATATGGCAATTGCGCGCAATTCCTCCGCGCAATTAAGCCTAGATAAGCACACAGTTCATGACAGGACTTCTAGTTTTAACTGTATGACCATAAAACGATATGTCTGCCGAAAAATTTTACAGATTTTTTTTAATGCAAAATTGCTGCCAGAAATTTCATTGCGAGGAATAGGTAAATGTAAATGTGGAACTGTTTGTGACATTGTCTTTGCAGTGAACAGAAAAAGATACTCAAAAAATTATTAGTACATATTCATCCTACGATCATATCAAATTCAAGCCACTCAAGGTATGAGCCTCTTTGCTAATACAGTTGACTATGCCTAACTACAATTTATAAGCTGGTTGGAAAATTCTTAACTGATATCAATGACAATTGTCCCTAGTGTCCAATCGATTACCAAAAATGGTCGCTGACCAATTACCGGTTATTTGAGCCCACAATCGGCCTGTTCTGATGCCGATTCCGATTGTAATACCATGCACTACAAGACAAGTCGAGGCTCGAAAGAAGTACATTAAACTGAACATTTTTCAAAGTGTTTAACTTCGTTGACTGGGGTCCCAGGAAAATTACCAGTCATGCACACTTGGGCGGTAAACGTGGCTCTCAGAGCCACGTTTACCACCCAAATGCGTGCAACTGGTAATTTTACTGCGACCTGAGTCAATGGAGTGTATCCTTCACTTTTCCGGTATGAACTGGTGATTGCTGCAAGTGTGCTCAGTTGTAAGCTTTACATTCGTTTAACATGTATATCCCGTAAAGGGGCTTCTAGAGAGATTAGGAATACACATTGTGGTTGTTTCTCAACTTTATTGAATGGTATCATTGACATCATTTTACATTAACAATTGAACAATTTCAGAAGATAATAAAATGCGTTTCAGAAAAATCACAAATTATTTGGCAACAATCGGTTGAACCGATGTTCCAGGAGCTGTTGCCATTGTCATCCGATTGCCCATAATCGGCCGATTGTGTTGGACGGTTCCGATCATCGGTTGAACACTAATTGTCCCTCACTTCAAATGCACGCCTGTGGGAACAAATCACACACGCAAAGTTTGCTTCAGGTGCGTGGCATGCCACGGCGGCATCCCGCGCACCTGTGATTTTCAAATGGCGAGGCCTGGTTTTGAGGCCGCCAATGCAGGATGACCACAGTTACGAGGTATCATCTCTATTATGTGGGATCATTGCAGTCATAAAACTGCTTACGATTGTTTGCACACCGGCGATTTCCGCTGGCATTCAATGGTGTTTGTTTGTTTACATTTTACAGAAGTCAGGTGGCAGTGTTTTGAACTGTTTTCTTGCCATTCCTTACTGATTTTGCGCCGTAGACAATGCAATAATACCAATGGTTGAAATTCACGGATATCCGGTTGAAATGAGGTTATGCCTGTCGGTTACAAAAACGGGCCAACCGTTTCAGTACTAATGGAACCCCAGACAAACCTGACAGCAATTTGTTTGGTCCATCTGATTCCACTGTTCCCAGTCCTGGTAATTCATCCTCAGCAATCAGCAGTGCCGAGGAAAATGCATAGGAAACTAAAAATATCCACAGGAAAAATACTGCCGAGGATGGCTTTTTGAGAAAGCCTTGTGGTGGCAGAAATTGCCCAACTTCCAGGTTTGCAAGAATCAAACCATGTGGTCTGCATTATGCTATACTGGCAATCTTTTAACTTACCCAGCTCTGAGAGCTTTCCAGAAAATGATGTCAGATTCTGGTGATATCAACATAGAAGCAGAGAGATACTAAGTTTGTGGCCATCTTATTTTCACTCATACTACACCTTTTGATTAAGTCTCCTGCTTACTCCCTATGTTTTTTCTCCACATTCACATGGTTCGTGATATTGGCATGATTTAATTGAGAGAAAGATTCTGCACATTGATTCTGATTATGTACACATGTATCTCAAACTACTTTACATCTTAAAGTTACTTGAAGTTTTCACTTCACCGCATACTACATGTACATATTCATGTCATTTGAGACTACATGTATGCCCTGCTCCCTGATAATTTTTACACAATCGAACAGGCTTCACGGCAATTGCCGCAGAAGCACCTGTTTTCCATAGCAATTTTTTATGCCGAGGAAATGGAAGATGAATTACCAGGACTGTGTTCCTAAGGAAATTGCATACCAAAAACAAGATTCTGGTCTTTGCAGTTGTGTAAATATGGGAGTTCAAATTTTTTTCTATTTTTAGCTCCTGGGGTTCCCTCAGGGCAGTGGAAAAAACTTTGTCGGGCATAAATCAAGTACTTATGATCCAATTAGACCACAACAAATTTGGTTCAAATCAGCCCATTAGTTCTGGAAAAAGAAATTTAGGGTGGAGCTCAAAATGGGCATCCTCTCACAAGAAGATGTAAAATTGATTTACTGAGTGCCTGTGAACAAATTTGAATCTGCATCACTAAACTAAGTTCCATACCAGAAATCTAATCCTTACTGTAAGTGGTTTATGCAGGCCTGTCCTTTTGAAAATTACAGGAGGGCAGTTGCTGGCTCTCCTTGATCTATATTCAGGCTGGAACAAGCCCACCAGGCATGCTGATACACACCCAAATCATCAGATTCTGGCTATTGAGGAGGGTAGTTACTTGCTCTCCTCAGCAAAATTTCAGATGGGCTGTACGGATCTGGAGCAATCACCCTCCTCAGAATGAGAGGCCTGGTCCATGAGAAGCTGATTTTTAATGCATTTTAGGCTATTGGGGCATTAACCCCAGCCCCAAGGGGGGGTAGCAACTATTGAGGAAAAAACTCAGTAACGTACAGTGGAGCTCACTTAATTGGATATCTCCTAAATGAATAATCCTGTTAATTGAATACAATTTCCCAACACAAAACCATTCACCATACCTTCAGTACAAATTTGACCTGTTAACTGAATATAGGATATAGAGTAAACTCCTGTTAATTGAATAAAAAATCTTGTAACCTGTCGAGAAATTACCCTATCCCCAGTTTTCCTTTATTTAGGGACCTATTTGGCCTCAGTACATCCAATACAGGCACTTAACCTATTATATCTTGTTTGACAGAGCTCATGGAGCTCTGTCAAACAAGATATAATAGAATAAATGCTAAGTTTATCTCTAGAATACAGGCAAGTGACACAATCCCTGTTAACTGAATACACCTGTTAACTGTATCTGTTCAATTAACAGGGTTCCACTGTATACTCTACAAAGATGCTTTGTACCAATTTAGTTTTAGATTTGGGCCAAAGGTTCTGAAGAAGAATACTTAATAGAGCACAAGACAGATGATGACTTGGCATTTGCTCCATTGCCAACTGTGTCAAAAAGGGTATCTCCATATGGCACCCCACAACAAAATCGATAGCTATTGTTTTGGTTGGTCTGATTTCACTGGTCCTAAAGACGTTTTATACCCAAAAAAAAACAAGAAAAATGTTACTAAGGTAACACATGCCCCCCGCCCCCTTGTGACTTTCACCATGCAGATGCGGCACAAACTATTATACGCGACACACCTTCTGACTGTACTTAACACTTGTAAAAAGTTTAACAATTGTACTATGATTTGTTTCTGAGTTATGGCTGAGACACGAATATTGATGATTTTCAGCGTCACCTTGAAATGTGACCTTGACCTTACGGACATGGCTGTGGTGTGTGACACATCCACCCATTGTCCTTCATAATTGAGCGAAGTTAGATGATTGTAGCCCTAATAGTTTTGGAGTTATGCATGAGACACCCTGAACATATTAAGGTCAATTGTGACCTTCACCTTGCAGATGCGGCAAAAACTATTATACGCGACACACCTTCAGACTGTCCTTAACATTTGTAAAAAGTTTAACAATTGTACTATGATTCGTTTCCTGGTTACGGCTGAGACACGAATATTGACCGATTTTTAGTGTGACCTTGAAATGTGACACTGACCTTGAAGGTACGAACCCGACTATGGTGTGTGACACATCCTCCCATGGTCTTTACAATTGTGTAAAGTTTGATGACTGTGGCCCTAACCGTTTTCGAGTTATTGGCTCGGATACACACACAGACACACGGACGGACACACACACACACTTCAATCACTATATGCCACCCGACTTAAGTCAGGGGGCATAAAAATATTCTGGCCCGTGCAGTTTTTGGCCTTTCCCAAAATCGAGTCCTCTCACTGCATCGTAAAACGATTTGAATGCCCAACTTTTTCCTTGGATATCTGAAGCACATTTGGCAACGACTTGTTCTCCTGAAATATTATTTGATTATCAGTTCTGGTACAAATAAGGTTGGGCAGCAGACTTCCAGGAACCACTGGAGCCTGCTGTTTACTCTGTGAGCTGACTGCATATATTTTTTGTGTTCTATGCATCACACAATAAATTTTCATGAATAGTTTGTGGATATTTCATTTGAATTCATGGAATATGAGAGATGGGAATTTCAAAGTAAACAGATTTCCCTTACTTATATGGCCCACCTGCGGCAACTGCGTTGTGTCCTTGGGCAAGACACTTCACCCCCATTGCCCACGTGGGGTCACGGTGACGTTGTGTACTAAGGCGTACTGCACGCCGATGGTGCACCTGTCTTCAACCAATGCTAACCCTGCTTGTGTGGAGTTGGTATGTTGGGAGCTGACAGTTGCTCGCCGTTGCTCGGTGGTTCTCTCCAGGTACTCCGGCTTCCTCCACCCGTAAAACTGTCATGGTCATGATTAGCCATTGTCCAGAAATATGTGACCTTAAACACCAATAAATAAATATAAATAATACTTATATGGCAACTTAATATCACAACTACAGTTAAAACTAGAAGTCCTGTCATCAATTGCGCGCAAACACCTCGCCATTTAGCGTGTTTATCGGCACGTTAGGTCATATGGAAAGGCTTTCAAATTCTCTAAGCAGCCTATGCACAAGCAATGGTCCAGCCAATGGACCTCCAGGTTTAACCCGGAGGTCCACTGGCTGAAACATTGCTTGTGTTTGCTGTGAGTAATGGCAAGACTCTGTGGTAATTTGAGTATTTTCAATAGGACAATTGCGCGCAATTCCTGTGCAAAATTGTGTCAAGATAAGCGCGCAATTCATGACAGGACTTCTAGTTTTAACTATAGAGGCTCTAAAGAGCCTGTAATCGCTCACCTAGAACTACAAATAAAAATGTGATTTCCCATAGGCTTTCCATGGTAACTATGAGCCGCAATTGTGACCAAGTTTGCAACATTACATCAACATTACATGAGGATCATTGGTAGAAGGTCTGGTGTCCCAGTCCTCAATCATGTGAATTTTCAAAACATTTGACTTTGTAGTTTCAGAGGGGAAGATTTTTACAAAATCCATCAATCAAAATCAAAGAATGTCTCTGGTGGCCATATTTTCCAACCAACAGGAACAAAAAGAGGATCGTTTATGGAGGGCCTCTTGTAGACTATTCCAGGGAAGGTTCACGTCGGCTCAGTAGTTCCAGAGAAGATGAAAATGTGATTTCCCACAGGGTTTCTAAAGTAAATATAAGCCACAATTGTTTGCAACACGATCAACATTAAATGAGAATCATTGGTAGAGGGCATCCAAGTCATCAACCATGCAAAGTTTCAAAACATTTGGCTCCATGGTTTCAGAGAAGATTTTTCAAAATCCACCAATCAGAATCAAAAAATGCTCCTGGCAGCCACGTTTTTGATGCACGGTAACAAAAATAAGGAGCATTTGTAGAAGACCTCCAACAAACTATCCCTGCCAGGTTTGGTTCACATCAGCTCAGTAGTTCCAGAGAAGAAGATTTCCCATAGGGTTTCTATAGTAACTATGAGCCACAATTGCGGCCATGTTTACAACCTGATCAACATTAAATGAGGATCGTTGGTAGAGGGGTCCCAGTCATCATTTATGTGAAGTATCAAAACATTTGGCCTGGCAGTTTCAGAGAAGATTTTTGAAAATCCACCAATCAAAATCAAAGAATGCCTCTGGCAGTCATGTTTTTCAACCCACAGGAACAAAATGAGGATTGTTTGTAGAGGACCTCCCAGACCATTCCTGCTACGTTTGGTTCATGTTGGCTCAGTAGTTCCAGAGAAGAAGATGAAAATGTGATTTCCCATAGGGTTTCTATAGTAACTATTAGCCGCAATTGAAGCCATGTTTGCAACTCGATCAACATTAAATGAGGATCATTGGTAGAGGGGATCCCAGTCATCAACCATTCAAAGTTTCAAAACATTTGGCCTTGTGGTTTCAGAGAAGATTTTTGAAAATCCACATATCAGAATCAAAGAATGCCTGTGGCGGCCATGTTTTCAAACCCATGGGAACAAAGTGAGGATCGTTTGTAGAGGACCTCCCACAGACTATCCCTGCCAGGTTTGGTTCCCGTCAGCTTAGTAGTTCCAGTGAAGATGAAAATGTGATTTCCCATAGGGTTTCTATAGTAACTGCAAGCTGCAATTGTGGGGGCACGGTGGCGTTGCATTAACCGGTTCTCGTCAGATCACCAAAGTTAAGCAACATCAAGCCCGGTTAGTCCTCGGATGGGTGACCATCTGAGCGATCGATTCGGACTCCCGCGTTGTGTCCTTGGGCAAGGCACTTAATGCCAATTGTCCACATGGGGGCACGATGATGCCATGTACTAAGGCATACTGCACGTCGATGGTGAGCATGTCTTCAACCAATCTAACCCTGTCTGTGCTGCAGTGCGGAGTTACTATGTTGGGGAGCTGGCAGCTGCTCGTCGTTGCTCGGTGGTTCTCTCCGGGTACTCCGGCTTCCTCCACCCGTAAAACTGTCACAGTCATGAATAGTCATTGTGCATAAATATGGGACCTTAAACACCAATAAATAAATAGCTGCAATTGTGGCCATGTTTGTAACCTGATCAACATTAAATAACGATCGTTGGTAGAGGGGGTCCCAGTCATCATTTATGAGAAGTTTCAAAGAATTTGGTTTGGTGGTTTCAGAGTAGAAGATTTTTGAAAATCCACCAAGCAAAATCAAAGAATGCCTCTGGAAGACAAATTTTCCATTCGACGAGAACAAAATGAGGATCGTTTGTAGAGGACCTCCCATAGACCATTTCTGTCAAGTTTGGTTTATGGACGCCAGGCGACAACAGACGCCAAGTGATGTGAAAAGCTCACATGGCCTTTTAGGACAGGTGAGCTAAAAACGAAAGAGATAATTACACACAGTCTGATAGAAATTTAAATTTTATAGTAAATTTCCTTTCTTATTATACCTACCACAATTGTTTACTACAGGCTTGCACTACAGTGGAAGACTCTAACTCGGAAAATATACTCTCTCTTTTGATCTTTCCCAAGCGATTTGGGAAAAAAAGTGGTGCAAAATCACCAACAAAAAATAAGCCAAAACTGGGTCGAGTGCTACCGGCACAGACCCAGTAGAGAACCGTTGCCAGTGCGCAGACAAGTAGCTAATTCTTTTGAATCTGCCAATGTTGGAGTTATGTGATCAGCAGGGAGGAAGGATTCTTACCCGCATAAGAAGACGGGAGGGCCTCCATGTAAACAATTGTGGTCGGTATAATAAGAAAGGAAATTTACTATAAAATTTAAATTTCTTATCAACCTACCTTACAATTGTTTACTACAGGCTGAACAGACAAAAGGATGGAGGGAATCACATAACCAACCCACACATAACCCAATTGCACTGGAACCGTGGATAGAGGAAGAGGTCCCCAGGCCTATCAAACCATAGCCTCACAAACATAATTAAAAGACAATGAGAGATGAGGCGTACGGTTCGGTGCGACGCACGGACAGAAAAAGACAGTAACAGCACAGAGCTGGAACTGACCTTTTGACTAGCCCAATGGCTAGGGCAAACAACAGCCTCAGCAGAAGAAAAGGGCGAAAAGCTAAAAGGTCCTCAGACTGCTCCTGCAGCTGATGCAGATAGATGGAGAAAGTAGAAGCATTTCTCCAGTAGGCTGCCTGCATAACATCCGACAACTTGACCGAGTTAGAATAAGCCCAAGAGGTAGACAATGCACGCACAATGTGGGCAGAAATATGATTGGTAAGACCATCGCCAGTTGCTAGACGAGCGTAAACCGTGCGAACAGCAAGACAAATCCATCAAGAAATGGACTGAGGAGAGATCTTCTGTCGACCGGGAATAAAAGACAGAAAAAATTGTTTCCTGCCTTTCCTAATGAACTGTGTCCGATTGAGATAAATGCGAATTGCACGAACCGAACAGAGCAAAGGGCGGTTACCCTCAACAGAAGGAAGAGCCCTGATACAGATAGGAGGTGGAGTAGTTTCTGGTATCTGATTGTTGACCAGAAAGGAGCAATCAGTGGTAAATGTAACACTGTTGGGAGAGCTCCTGAAAAAGGCTGGGTCAACCGAGAGGGAGTGAGGCTCACTAACCCATCTGGCCGAGGCAAAAAGCCATCAGAAAAGCCTGGGATAAAGGTTCGAATGGCGCCCCCCCTCCTCTCAAGCAAAGTAGCACCCAAGAAAGATTCCATCTTGGGGTAAGCTGCAAAGTCCTAGGCCTTTTCAAGGAAAAGTGCCAAACAAGCTTGGAGAGGTATGGATTATTGCTGATACGACACTGTTCCACATACGGTAAGATCTCCGGAAGCATGGACCTGTACCCTTTGATAGTAACAGGATGGAGACCCCGAGAATCAAACAGATATACCAGAAACTGCGCAATCTGTATGATCGAAGGATTGGCATAATCAACAGAGTGATCCACACACCATTGACAGAAGACCTTCCACTTAGCCGCAAAGGCTAAACCAGTGGAGTGCCTCCTTGAAGAAAAAACGCACTCCACTGCTCGTCTTGAAAAACCTCTATAGAGGAGACAGGACCTGACAAAAGATATGCGTGAAGGCACAATGAAGTCGGGTCGACGTGAAACCTTCTCGGGTGATCTTACCAAAGAAGGTCGCGATGTAGAGGAAGGCGTGCTGGAACCGCCACCAACAGAGAGCGGAGCAGATTGATCCACACCCACTGAGGCGATAGGGGAGCGATCAAAATGATTCGACAACTGCAGGTTTGTATCTTGGTTAGAACCTGAAGCAGAATCGGAACCGACGGGAAGGCGTAACCGACAAGACTATTCTAATCGAGTGACAGAGAGTCCACGGCAAAAGCCAGAGGATATGGACACGGGACACGAAAGTGTCCACCTGATGGTTCCAACGAGTCGCAAAGAGATCGATGTGGGGATGACCCCAGAAATCGCAAAGCGACTGGAACACTACCCTGTGGAGCATCCACTCGGTCGAAATGACCCTGCCCCGTCAGCTAGGACGTTCAGACGACCAGGAATGTGACGAACCACCACTCCGGCAATGACATCCTGAGCAAGAAGTAGAAGATCCAGAGCCAGTTCATACATGGGAACAGAGTGTGTGCTGCCCTGGTTCCAAATGTAAGCAACCACTGTCGAATTGTCGGACAACAGAAGGACCTGACAATTCGAAAGGTGGGGGATCCACTGCCAGGAAGTCAGAAGAAGAGCAAGAAGCTCCTTCTGGTTGATGTGAAGAGCTGCTTGATCCTGGTCCCATGACCCATGAAGTGAAAGACCTAGAGGATCCAACGTCTCACCCCATCCAAGATCGCTGGCGTCTGCTGTCAGAACACGATAAGATGTGGGGAAGTCCAACGGAACTCCCTGCATAATCCATTGAACATCCGTCCAGGGAAGAAGGTGATGAGGAAGAGACTCCAGTAACTGAAGCACCAGACTGAGAGGATCGACATTCAGCCTCCAATGACTGAGCAGAAAGTGTTGGAGAGGTCTGACATGCAGCCGACCTGGAGGAATCAGATCCGTCACCGAACTGCAGAGACCGAGCAGAGTCAGGGCAAAAGCTGAGAGAATCACAGCCCTTCACCGGGCGATGTGAGCAGGCTCAAGAGTGTGTCGACATCTGACTCCAGAAAGGCAGCACTGGAATGCCTCTGGAGGATATCGTCCAGATATGCCAGAGTAGTCACCCTGGACTGAGTGCGATGTAAGGCTAACACATGTGACATCAGTCGGGTGAAGGCCCAAGGAGCCAGGTTGAGGGCGAAGGGCATGGCCTTGAACTGGTAAACTCGCCCCAGAAAAGCGAACCTGAGATACTTTCGCGATGTCCGATGAATCGGAATGTGAAAGTAAGCATCTCGCAGGTCGATGCTGGAAGAGAAAACTCCCTGGTGAATGGAGTGGCAAACCGACCTGAAAGTCTCCATGCTGAACTTAGGAGCAATGATATACTGGTTCAGGATACTCAGATCGATAACCGGTTGGAGTCGGCCGTCCTTCTTCGGCCCCAAGAACAGACAGGAATAAAATCCCACTGAATGAATGTTCTTGACGACCTCGATCGTCCCCTTTCACAGGAGATTGCCTATCTCCGTGATCAAAGGTTGCCAACGTGTAACGTCGAAAGGGACTTGTGTTGGAAGAGGCACTCTCGACTGAGTTGGATGCCTCAACCTGGGATGAATCGAGGTGACGACTGCTGATGCCTACCCTTACCCCATGATTAAGTAGAAGCGGCGGCAGGAGGATCAGCCCTTGGCTTCGCAGAGGAAGCAGAAGGGCGCTTGTTAGGCTTTGGATGGCCGCTGCCTCCAACAGAAGGCTGATCAAGCTGACAAAGCGGCAGCTGATCTATGGAATGATGTAGGGCGCCATCCCGGACCGTCGCCACAGAACCATGCAATATTTGTGGACCCGCCGAAGAAGCAGATCGAAGAGCAGCGTGCTGCCCATCAGGAAGGTAACGGCTTGAGTCCAGCACAGCGTCCTTGTGAACTAATTCCAAGTTAGCCGTGTTACAGGCATGCGTGTGAGTAAGATGCATGAGCGCCTTGGACAGCACACACAAAGGAGCCTTACGTCGTCAAACTTATCTGGGGGCAAATAAGCAGCAAAGAAGAGACGACGTGATCTGAGAGAGAAAGCATGTCCTGCATCTCTCGCGATAAGCCCAACACGGACTCCAGAATCACCATAGGAATAACGGCGACTTGGGCTGGCAGACTGACAGATTGGCGGAATTGTAGGAACGATAACGTGTCGAAGTAGGTTGCTCCACAGGCTGTAGGCGCGCAACCGATGATCGCGGCCGGGCTGACACTGTCGGCTGGTTTGACGGTTTGAGATCTGGAAGGAACCCAAACACAAAGTCAAGAGCTGCTCCCAAGTCAGAAGACTGCTGGCTCTCGATGTCAGGTATGTTGGACTCATCCCCTGAGTCGGAAGACACATAGCCCATCATGGGCAAACCAGTCGATGCCTCCCATGGTGTAGGCACACCAGGGGATCAGAAAGCAGCCTGTTTCCAATCCCAGGAGGCGGCGCCACATGGAGTGCCTGGAAACCACTCGTAGCCTTGGTGGAAGCAACGGAAAGGTTCTTGGAGAGAACCTGAGTGAGCAAGGAGAGGGCCTCCCGAAGCTCACTGCCGTGTCGGCTGGTTCAACGTGGGAACGAACCGACAAAGTGGCTTCACTCCTGACCCTTTTAACCAGCGAAGGGTCACGATCCTCAAATACACCCGACGTGGGGCAACGGGCTGCAGCTGAAACATCTGAAGGCAGATGTGTATAGGGGTATGACATACCCCGAGGATCTACAGAGTGGAAACTCAGGAGAGTTGCCACTGACCTCTGAGGGACAGAAGGTTCAGATGCATAAAAGGCGTTGGTCCCACAAAACTTGCCATGGGACCAGAGTGCGTGGACGGAAACACCACGGATCTCATGGTGGCCCCACCATGAACATCCGAATCCAATGAGAAAAATGCGGTGCTCGACAGCTGAGACACCACAGCAGAGTTGAAGTCAGGGAAGGCTGAGGCCGATACCCCACGTCTACACTACCAGACATCTCTGCAGGGATAAAACTGCTGTGCTCAACGACTGAGAGGCCACAGCAGAGGGTTCGGTCGGCAGCCCCTTACGACTTCACCGAGTTGAAGTCAGGGAAGGATGAGGCCGATACCCCACGTCTACACTACCAGACATCTCTGCAGACCGCTGCAGGGATAAAACTGCTGTGATCAACAGCGGAGAGGCCACAGCAGGGGGGGGGATTCAGTCGGCAGCCACTTCTGACTTTGCCGTGTTGAAGTCCGGGAAGGTTGAGGCCGATACCCCACATCCACACTACCAGACATTGCTGCAGACCCCTGCAGGGATAAGCGGAGGCCGGCTGAAACAGTGATCGATGACGTTGCAGACGGAACAGCAGTAGCAGCAGATACGACGAGAGCTGTTGAAACTGGTGGAAAAGGGTAGAGAGCAAGCGAGCTCGGCCTCCAAAGGAGGAGTCACAACCCTAGTGACAGCCTCAAATGTCGACTGGAGAGGGACCATTGTCCCAGAACCAGGAATCTCTTCACCAGACAACTCAACAGCCCCCGCAGTATCCACCACAGTTAAAAACTGCACATCCCTCACAAAGGGGGTATAACTCTCACCAGACGTGGTCATGTCGGGAGGCCCCAAAAGGGCAGTCTCCCCCACCCCCCCACCCCCCTAATGGGTGCTGGAGGAACGGCCACGAGAACGCACCATAGGCGAGGGCAAAAGGCATTGCCCTAAAGGAACAGTACTGGACATAACAGAGGTGAGAGCAGTAGAAGAACAAGCGTCTGCTCCTCCTAAGAAAAGCTTATACCAAATATCCAAAGATTCTGACCAGTGGATCTAAAAAAAAAGATTTTTAAAGAATATTCCTCATATTGAACTAAGTTATAATTCAGGCTCCCCCAGGGAGCCCATATATAAACCCAGGGACTTGGCTTTAACAAACTTGAATCTCACCCCCCTAAGGATGCTGCACACCAAATATCAAAACATTCCGACTGCTGGATCTGAAGAAGAAGATTTTTAAAGAAAATTCCTCATTTTGAACTAAGTTATAATTCGAGCTCCCACAATGAGCCCAAATATGGACCTAGGGACATGGCTTGAACAAACTTGAATTTTACCCCCCTAAGGATGCTGCATAAAAAATATCAAAAGCATTCATCTGCTGGATCTGAAGAAGATTTTTAAAGAAAATTCCTCATTTTGAACTAAGTTGTCATTCGGGTTCCCATAGTGAGCCCAAATATGAACCAAGGGACTTGGCTTGAACAAACTTGAATCTCAGCCCCCTAAGGTTGCTGCATGCCAAATATCAAAACATTCCGACTGCTGAATCTGAAGAAGAAGATTTTTAAAGAAAAATTCCTCATATTGACCAAGTTATAATTTGGGCTACCAAGAGCCCAAATATGGACCCAGGGACTTGGCTTTAACAAACTTGAATCCCCCCCCCCCCCCCCTCCCAGGATGCTACACACCACATATCAAAACATTCCGACTGCTGGATCTGATGAAGAAGATTTTTTAAGAAAATTCCTCATTTCAAACTAAGTTACAATTCAAGCTCCCACAGTGAGCCCAAATATGGACCTAGGGACATGGCTTGAATCTCACCCTCCTAAGGATGCTGCATACCAAATATCAAAACATTCCGACTGCTGGATCTGAAGAAGAAGATTTTTAAAGAAAATTCCTCATTTTGAACTAAGTTATCATTTGGGCTCCCACAGTGAGCACAAATATGGACCTAGGGACATGGCTTGAACAAACTTGAATCCCCCCCAAGGATGCTGCATACCAAATATCAAAACATTCTGACTGCTGGATAAATTCCTCATTTTGAACCACAGTGAGCCCAAATATGAACCCAAGGACTTGGCTTGAACAAAATTGAATCCCCCCCCCCCCCCCCCAAGCATGGCGCATACCCAATATCAAAAGATTCTGCCTGCTGGATCTTGAAAAGAACATTTTCAAAGAAATTTGCCTGAAATGCACTAAGTTCAAATTTGGGCTCCTATACTGGTGAGCCCAATATAAACCCAGGGGGCCGATTTGAACAAACTTGAATCAGATCCACCCCACAATGTTGCATACCAAATATCAAAAAATTCTGCTTGCTAGATCTGGAGAAGATGATTTTTAAAGAAATTTGCCTGAAATGCACCAAGCTCCAATTCGAGCTTTTATAGTAAGCCCAAATATGAATCCAGGGGGCCGATTTGAACAAACTTGAATCAGATCCACCCCACAATGTTGCATACCAAATATCAAAAAATTCTGCTTGCTAGATCTGGAGAAGATGATTTTTAAAGAAATTTGCCTGAAATGCACCAAGTTCCAATTCGAGCTTTTATAGTGAGCCCAAATATGAATCCAGGGGGCCGATTTGAACAAACTTGAATCAGATCCACCCCACAATGTTGCATACCAAATATCAAAAGATTCTGCCTGCTGGATCTGGAGAAGAAGATTTTTAAAGAAATTTGCCTGAAACGCACTAAGTTCCAATTCAAGCTTCTATAGTGAGCCCAAATATGAATCCAGGGGGCCGATTTGAACAAACTTGAATCAGATCCACCCCACAATGTTGCATACAAAATATCAAAAGATTCTGCCTGCTGGATCTGGAGAAGAAGATTTTTTAAGAAATTTGCCTGAAATGCACTAAGTTCGAAATCGGGCTCCTATACTGAGCCCAAATATGAACCCAGGAGGCCAATTTGAACAAACTTGAATCAGATCCACCCTACAATGTTGCATACCAAATATCAAAAGATTCTGCCTGCGGGATCTGGTGAAGATGATTTTTTAATGTTTTTCCCATTGCCTACAGTGTTAAAAAGTGCTGACTCAGCAATTCTTCAGAGTCCCGAAACTGTACCCTATGATAAAACCGATGGCAATTTTTTTTTAACAATTCTTTCTGTTGGTCCTAAAGAAGCTTCACACCATATAAAAATTCTCGGTGCCGTGCAGTTTTGGAGATATGGGCATTTTAATTTTTTTTTTATTTTTAGCTCCTGCGGTTCCCACGGGGCTGCAGGAAACATTTTTTGGCATAAATCAAGTAGTTATAACCCAATAATACCTCATATTAAATTTGGTTCAAATCGGCCTCTGGGTTCAGAAAGTTAAAAAATTTATAGTAATTTATATATTTTTTATACTTACCAATGACCCAGACTTAGCTGGTGCTAACTCTAACAAAACCAGGGCCAAACACAAATTTTGCCCCCTAATCCCCAAAATTTGCATCCAAAACAAAAAGAAATCATGTCCTAAAGGACCTCCATACTACGCCTCTACTGTGCATGCGCAGTGACGCAGACGTCCCGAAATTGGCGCCAATTATCATTCTTACTGGCAGTGCCTGGTCAGCGCTATGTACTCAGCGGGGAGGCAAGAGTTCCCAACTCCAGGGAGGGCCATCCCCGTCTGGGTCATTGGTAAGTATAAAAAATATATAAATTACTATAAATTTTTTAACATTTTTATACTGTACCAATGACCCAGACTTAGCTGAATAGTAAACAGGCTGGAGGGCCTAGGACATAGAGGAAAATCCAATAAGCTCAACTATATAGTAAAGAGGTAACCCCTTAAGGAGAAAAGGAGTATTAGGCTTTACATGTATCTTTCTTATTTAATCTTAAATTAGAAAGATACACTACCCTTAATAATTGAGCACAATAACATTCATGTTCTCTATTAACATCCAGTATAACCCTTATACTAATTATTTTTAAAGCAAGCCAATAAATAAAGTAGTCCAGAGAATTGAGACTCTTTACAGTCATTTAAAAGTGTCCGAGTATTGTATATTAAAGCCCGTTTGACACTTGACATATACAAATGCTTCACACCGAGCTAAACTTTAAAAATAAGACATGAATGAATTTAAACATTAATATTACACTTTAAAACCATCCCGGAAGCGACTCAGAAATACTGACTTGGAGGAGGCATTCCCTTGCTTTTCACTATAAAGCAGGTGACCTAAGGGAACACCCGCCCCCCCCCCCCCCCCCCCCCTTCCCCTTGCCCTGTGTCAAATAGCCCAGAGCAAAGAGGGCAGCCGGACGGAGTCACTGCCGGAACAGAAAGCCTGCATAACTATAGTTGCAACTGTTTAGTGGACGACATTCTGAGCAACAGATAACGGACCTAAACAATGCAGGTCTCCAGAAATGGACTCAATATTTCTGAGATAAAAATTCGTAAATGTGGATGGCTGAGACCAATAAGCAGCCTTCATTAAATCTGTAATAGCAACACTATTAGCATAAGCCCAGGAAGTAGAAAGAGCTCTTACTTCATGAGCAGAAATCTTAAGCACAGACTGCTGAGAAGAAGATAAATCTTCATAAGCAGTACGGATAGTTAACTGAATCCATCTAGCAATAGAATGGACTGAAATATCCTTTCTATTAGGCATCAAAGACAGAAAGAAACGTTTCCGTCCCTTTCTGATAAACTGAGATCTCTGTTTATAGATACGTAATGCTCTAACAGGACAGAGTAAAGGCCTACGCCCGTCTGAAGACGGAAGAGCCTTAATAACAATAGGTTCCGGATATTTATTAGGAGCCTGATTCTTAGCTAAAAAACCCACATTAGTAGTGAAGGTGATAGTATTCCCAACACTACGATAATGAGAATCATCCACCGAAAGTGCATGAAGCTCACTGACTCTTCTAGCAGAAGAGAAAGCTAAGAGAAAAGCTGTCTTATAAGATAAGAATTTGAAATCTACTGTCCCAAGAGGTTCAAATGGCTTTTCCTTCAATTTAAGAAGAACCCAAGCTAAATTCCACTTAGGAATTAATCTAAGAGTTCTGGGTCTATTTATCGAAAAATTTCTAACCAACTTCGATAAAGAGACATTAGATCCAATTTGTAAACTATCATGATGTGCATAGGTATCAGATAACATAGATCTATAACCCTTTATAGTAACAGGCTGCAGTTTGATTTCGTCAAACAAGTATACTAGAAAGTTTGCAATGTCTGGTATAGAGGGATCGAATATATCTACAGAATGATCCCTACACCAACGACGAAAAACCTTCCACTTAGCCGCCTAGTTTAGCGAAGAGGAGGTCCTCCTACAGTTAGAAATCGCGTCCACTGCTCGTCCTGTAAAGTGCTTGCCATGCAAGAAGGACCGCACAACAGAAAAACGTGAAGGTTGAGACCTTGCGGGTTGTGATGGAGTTGGCGCGATTTCCCCTGCGAAAGAAGATCCTCCCGTGGAGGAAGCTTCTGCGGTAGGTCCCACAACAGACACCTGAGTAGATTTATCCACGGTCTCTGTGGCGACAGAGATGCTACCAAATCTGATTGAATACTTGTTTGTTGAGAGTCCACTCCGACGGCAACAAGAGACCCTTTCGTGAAAGGGAGTCTGCTAGCACATTCAGACGACCCGGTATGTGACGGACCGAAAGAAGAACGTGATGTTCTAACGCAAACAGAAGGATTCTTTCCGTTAGATTGAACAACGGAACTGAATGAGTGCCTCCCTGATTCCGTATATACGCCACTACTGTCGTATTGTCGGATAGGATTTGGACATGAGCATCGTGAATAATGTCCATCCAGTGACGTAACGCAAGCCAAATTGACATCATTTCCTTGATGTTTATGTACTTGCACAGGAATTGCGGATCCCAAAGACCCTGGCATCTCGAATCCGTTGGGATTAATGATGCACCCCAACCTGTTTGACTGGCATCCGTCATAACGGTAAAACTCGGATCCGGCAACTGCAGCGGAACTCCTTGAGTTAACCACTGAATGTTTGCCCAAGTCTGAATCTCTTGTTTCACTTGATCTGACAAGAGAACGTCCACATCGAGCGAATGAATTTTCACACTCCAATTCTGAGTCAGGAAAATTTGAAGAGGACGTGTGCGTAACCTGCCCCATCGGAATGAGATCCGCGGCGGCTCCGCACAGACCTATCAGTCTCATAAATTCTCTCGCCGTGACTTTGTCTGCGTGCAGACAATAGCGAGCGTAACAACTGACTAATTTCGCTCTGGTTAACGGCAGACGAACGAGATTGTTGTGCGTCTCGAAGCCCATTCCCAGATGAGTGAATGACTTGGACGGCACCAGATCCGACTTCTCCTCGTTTACTATAAAACCGAGACGTCGGAGCAATAGAAGAAGATTCTGAACATCGTTCTGAAGCGTTAACTCGTTGCCGTACCTCTGAAGAATGTCGTCCAGGTAGGCCGACGTTACCGCAGACGAATGAGCTCGGAAGTAGATCATTACCGAGTTCATTACCCGAGTGAAAGCCCAGGGTGCTAGATTCAATCCGAAGCACATCGCCCGGAATTGATACACCACTCCTAGGACTGCGAAGCGTAGATACTTTCGGAATGTCGGATGTACCATGACGTGAAAGTATGCATCTTTGAGATCTATGCTCGTTGCACAATCGTTCACCCGAATACTCGCTCTGACCGATCGAATCGTCTCCATATAAAACTTCGGAGCGACGATCAGCTTGTTTATCCAGCTCAAATCTATGACTGGATGGAACGAGCCGTCTGGTTTCGGAACCAGAAACAGATGGCTGTAGAATCCCGGAGATTCCTGGTTTTCTACGACCTCTACCGCGTTCTTCATTAAAAGAGACTGCACCTCTGATAACAGAGCGTCTCTTTTCTGCGGATTTGACGGAAGATGAGTCCACTTTGGACTTCGAGTTAATGGAGGCTTTCGTTTGAAGGATATCTTTAGACCTTCCGAAGTCACTCCTCTCACCCAAGGGTCGTCCGTAATTGACGCCCATTCTTGTGAAAAGCTCGACAACCTTCCGCCAACCGGAACGCGATAGAGGTTTAAGCCATCACCTCCTGGACCTGCGAGGCCTGCGGTAGGAGAAACCACGTCTTCCACGACCCGCACCTCGCCCCGTCGACCTCGGGGCGTCCGACCGATTGTCCCGGCCTGAAGGACGTCCCGAACGAGAGTCGCTATCCTGACGGTCTCTCGAATAAGACCAAGAGGACGCACCGGAACCTCTATAGGAACCTCTCTTGGGCGCATTAGACCCAGAAGTGCCTGTCTTATTCGTGTCTGCTGTATCCGACTTCTTAGGAGCAGATTTGAACAACAGAGAATCCTTAGCTTTCTTTGTAATTTTATCATAAATAGCGGAAAGCTTGCCGTCAAAGAGAAGTTCTCCTGAGACCAAAGCGACTCTAAGAGAGTTCTTCACCTTAGAATCCACTAGTGTGGATGTAGCTAGGGCTGCGTCACGTCTAACCAACTCCAGATTTGCCACTGAAAGGGCGGAGTTACACGTGGAATAAGCTACTGCCCTTGAAAGAAGTCTTAAAGAGGATTGTATATCCTGAAACTCTTTCCCCTGAAGGCGCAGTGATAACGTCTTAGTAAGGTGATCTGCGTAAGATAAGGCATCTAAATTGGCTCTGTTAGACGCAATAGCTGTTTCCAACACCGCGGTTGGAATAGAAGCTGACGACGGTAATGATAGCTCTAAGTCTTCCGCCTCGTCGTCCATACGCAGAGGAACTCTCGGTATACCCTGTCCTGCCGTATCGAATTTATTCCTTGCATTAATGAAAGGCAGGTTGAGAGTATTAGCGGACAAGAAACCTGCTTTCCCCGTCCTGGAAGCAAGTTTAAATATAGCGTCGTTCAATAATTCAAATGTTCTTGCAACATTATTGGACTGCGACGGAAACTCGGGAGCGATGTCCCTGAACCGCTCAAAAAATTCAGAGTCCAATGACGCTATAATTCTCTTGTCCGGAAGCGCAGCAGTCTGGCCCGACGGAACAACTTGAGGGAGAAAGTGCCGGATGAAGTCCACGGCAGCTTTATGTTGTTCCGAAAGGGATAACTCCAAGTCATCCATATCCCTTTCACCATCCGGTCGGACCTCATGATGTTCCCGGTCGTCCGCCCCCGATGCTTCGGCGGAGCGTACCGACCCAGCGCCGTCGGATAATTCTCGATCCGACACCGTTTCTGTCAGTTGCTGGGATGCTGCGATAAGCTGTGCTATCTGCACAAGAATGTCCGGCGTCGAGACCTGCGGAGGCGCAGTCTTTCGCTGCTTCGCCGAGGGCAGCTCCGCATCAGATGGCTCCCGCATACTTTTCCTATGCGAACGTCCGGAGTCCATCGGTCTCGAATCCCTGGCTGCCGGATGGTGTGACCTGGTCGCCGAAGAATCCTTCATCGGCGAAGCTGGTAATATATCGGCGGTCACGCAGCCAAGGTGCGGTCGTGTGCGCTGACGATAAGAGGAAGCCTTAACAGTCTCTGCGGACTGCTTATACAACGGAGCGTCCCGAGCGACGGACGTATGCTCCGCTAAAGACACATTTTGTACCACAACATCTGGTCCCAGATGTTGTTGTACGAGAGAGGGGCCTCTCTCGCTCGCGGCCCGGCTGGACCTGGACGAGCCAGGAACCAGACTCAAAGGCTTCCTCCGTTCTCGCTTACTATCCGCCGTCACTGGGTGTGCATCTATTATGTTTATAGTGCTCGCATCACCCAAAATTTCCTCTTGGACCGCATCGGACGAACCCGGCTGCCGAACCATTCGGTGAATGGACGCTACACCGGGCGAGCTAGCGGACGACATTTGTCTAATCTCCATGAGCACTTTTGCCGCTAGCTCTGAATTCATTTGTGACGACGGACGCACACTTGAAGAAGATAACATGGAAACATCACCCTGTTCTGGTTCCTCTGAAATAGAAACTGAGAGAGTAGAGTGACCTTGCGGAGAAAGAGCCGGAATCGCTCTTTCTCCAGAAACAACCTATCGTGACACACGTTTCCAATGTTTCTCATCCCAATGTTCACATATAGGACAGGGATTAATGCGAGAACACTGACTACAATTAATACAATGATCATGAAAGTCAGAGGAAGATTTCTTCCTATTACAATTTGAACAATGTCCCTTCATTGTGAAAGAACAACAATAAGTTCTAGTTACTCGCAAAAACCCCTGACACAAAGATACATAATAACATGATCCATTAATAAATGAAAAAACAATTACAAAACAAAATAATTTTGAAAAAATATTTTTTCAGCGAAGCCCAAGTTGCTGAAAAGTAACGTTGAGCCCCGATGGATCCGATGGCAAAGTGTGGTCAAAAATTTTAAAATTATATTAAATAATTAATGAGACACTTTCGGATAATATAAATGTATCTTATAGTGAGATAAACTACAGCAAAGGCAAACAGCCCCCCTCAAAAAAGGCTGTTGCCAATGAAAACAAACAGTGTAAAAACACCAGAAAACATGACTCCAGGCACTGAAAAAACTGGCCCGGAATCAGTCATCAATTACACTCTATCTGATGCAAAACAGAGACTCCCAGGGGAGAATCTGTAGAACATCAGATGGAAGATGCAGAACACAAACGTTATACACCCATGGGTGAAAACGTAACTATGGGGAAAATAACAGAAAACATTCTGTAACCAAGCAACTCTCCCAGGAAATTTTAGAAATGAAATTTCTCAAAAATATGCCAAAAGCATGGGAGAATTGCAAGGGGGGACTTTAGAAGGCTAGGGGAGAGGAAACACTGAATAAGCAGTGCAACAATTAGCAAGAATGACAACAAGAGGCCCATGCCTCGAAAATAGGCAACTTAACATAATTTCATCAAAAAATTTTAAGTACAGCCCTGATTATTTTTTGTCACTTCTTTTCCTCTCCTCCTTCTATCCTCCTTTGAATCACATTTTCTCCAAGAATTACGTGTCTGGCATCCTTTAAACTGAGATTTACAAGCACAAAGATCAGTGAGATGTTGACTGATGAAGGGCCAAACAGAGAATGATAATTGGCGCCAATTTCGGGACGTCTGCGTCACTGCGCATGTGCAGTAGAGGCGTAGTATGGAGGTCCTTTAGGACATGATTTCTTTTTGTTTTGGATGCAAATTTTGGGGATTGGGGGGCAAAATTTGTGTTTGGCCCTGGTTTTGTTAGAGTTAGCACCAGCTAAGTCTGGGTCATTGGTACAGTATAAAAATATAGAAATTTTGGGTGGGGCAAAAATTCTTGCTCCTCTCAGAACAAAGGTAAATATTGCCCGTCAAACTTCTCTTGAACAAACTTCAGTCTACACCTCAAATGGAAGCTGCATACTAAATATCAAGTCTCTGCTATGGCTGGTTCATGAGAAGAAGATTTTTAAAAATTTTGTGCATTTTGGCCCCACCCCACTCCAATACGAGCAGAAATCCAATTTGAAGAAAAACCCAAATGCCCCTATATAACCACTACTTACATGAAATTTAATTAAAATGTGGCCAGTGGTTTAGGAGAAAGAGGCTCAAACGCCACCTTCACGCAGGATGACGGACGAGGCGTCGGATGGACGGACGACAGACGAAGCGTGATGAGAAATGGTCACCCTGACTTTCAATCCGAAAATTTTTATGTCCGAACCGCACGGTACGCGAAAGTCGCGTGCAATACGGAAAATATATAAAATACAATGAAAATGTGGTTGAAAATAATAACGAGAATATATAAAACACAGTCCTGTTATTACATGATCCTCAGATCCATAATTCCAGTCACAGGTAACCATTATCAACGAGTTGAATTATCACTGTTTCTGAATGTAAAATGGACGTCCTGCCATACGGCGGACGAAAAAAAAATGAGTCATTAGCTACGTGTCTGCACACTCGCAAAGGAAGTCGTGGATTTGTACTAGGAGAAGAGCGTCCCCTACTGGGTCTGCGCTGGTAGCACTCAACCCAGTTTGGGCTTATTTTTTCTTGGTGCTTTTGCACCACTTTTCTTTCCCAAATCGCTTGGGAAAGATCAAATAGAGAGTATATTTTCGAGTTAGGGTCTTCCACTGTAGTGCAAGCCTGTAGTAAACAATTGTCTAGGTAGGTTGATAAGAAATGTCTCTTTGACACGCAATAGATGCAACAGTGCTGTTGATTTGAAAATACGAGAAGAGTTGAAAACAACACTTCTAAAAATTGCAGGAAGTGTGATTGCACTCACTCTTCTTCTTAAGAGTGAAAATATTTTTCATACATGTAAACCTTCTAATTAGAATGTACCTTGCTGTAGTATCTAGAAGAAATTCATCAACATTTTGATTCATGACTTTATGCTATGCCCTGGCAAAATAGGGCTGCATGGTATATCGATAAACCAATATATACCGGTATTCCAACCAATATCGATTAAATACCGGTGTAATTACAAAAATATCAGTTTATCGTCATTATTTATTTACCCCCAATTTAATTTCCAAGATGTCTTGAGTTTTGTAGCCGCAGCCCCGATTGAATAATATTATCTCTTTATCCAAGGAATCGTCTGCTTGTGCCCTCGTAATATACAAATTCAGCAGTTGAAAAAATAATTTTCAAAAATTTCAACAAAACTGTACCATGTGACCCCTCATTGGAACGAGCTCATTGAGCTCGTTCCAATGAGGGGTCACATGCTATAGTTTTGTTGAAATCTTTGGGAAAATCTGATAAACTAATTTAGAAAGTTAAAAAATTTATAGTAATTTATATATTTTTTATACTTACATTGTACCAATGACCCAGACTTAGCTGGTGCTAACTCTAACAAAACCAGGGCCAAAAACAAATTTTGCCCCCCAATCCCCAAAATTTGCATCCAAAACAAAAAGAAATCATGTCCTAAAGGACCTCCATACTACGCCTCTACTGCGCATGCGCAGTGACGCAGACGTCCCGAAATTGGCGCCAATTATCATTCTTACTGGCAGTGCCTGGTCAGCGCTATGTACTCAGCGGGGAGGCAAGAATTCCCAACTCCAGGGAGGGCCATCCCCGTCTGGGTCATTGGTAAGTATAAAAAATATATAAATTACTATAAATTTTTAAACATTTTTATACTGTACCAATGACCCAGACTTAGCTGAATAGTAAACAGGCTGGAGGGCCTAGGACATAGAGGAAAATCCAATAAGCTCAACTATATAGTAAAGAGGTAACCCCTTAAGGAGAAAAGGAGTATTAGGCTTTACATGTATCTTTCTTATTTAATCTTAAATTAGAAAGATACACTACCCTTAATAATTGAGCACAATAACATTCATGTTCTCTATTAACATCCAGTATAACCCTTATACTAATTATTTTTAAAGCAAGCCAATAAATAAAGTAGTCCAGAGAATGGAGACTCTTTATAATCCTTTAAAAGTGTCCGAGTATTGTATATTAAAGCCCGTTTGACACTTGACATATACAAATGCTTCACACCGAGCTACACTTTAAAAATAAGACATGAATGAATTTAAACATTAATATTACACTTTAAAACCATCCCGGAAGCGACTCAGAAATACTGACTTGGAGGAGGCATTCCCTTGCTTTTCACTATAAAGCAGGTGACCTAAGGGAACACCCCCCCCCCCCCCCTTCCCCTTGCCCTGGGTCAAATAGCCCAGAGCGAAGAGGGCAGCCGGACGGAGTAACTGCCGGAACAGAAAGCCTGCATAACTATAGTTGCAACTGTTTAGTGGACGACATTCTGAGCAACAGATAACGGACCTAAACAATGCAGGTCTCCAGAAATGGACTCAATATTTCTGAGATAAAAATTCGTAAATGTGGATGGCTGAGACCAATAAGCAGCCTTCATTAAATCTGTAATAGCAACACTATTAGCATAAGCCCAGGAAGTAGAAAGAGCTCTTACTTCATGAGCAGAAATCTTAAGCACAGACTGCTGAGAAGAAGATAAATCTTCATAAGCAGTACAGATAGTTAACTGAATCCATCTAGCAATAGAATGGACTGAAATATCCTTTCTATTAGGCATCAAAGACAGAAAGAAACGTTTCCGTCCCTTTCTGATAAACTGAGATCTCTGTTTATAGATACGTAATGCTCTAACAGGACAGAGTAAAGGCCTACGCCCGTCTGAAGATGGAAGAGCCTTAATAACAATAGGTTCCGGATATTTATTAGGAGCCTGATTCTTAGCTAAAAAACCCACATTAGTAGTGAAGGTGATAGTATTCCCAACACTACGATAATGAGAATCATCCACCGAAAGTGCATGAAGCTCACTGACTCTTCTAGCAGAAGAGAAAGCTAAGAGAAAAGCTGTCTTATAAGATAAGAATTTGAAATCTACTGTCCCAAGAGGTTCAAATGGCTTTTCCTTCAATTTAAGAAGAACCCAAGCTAAATTCCACTTAGGAATTAATCTAAGAGTTCTGGGTCTATTTATCGAAAAGTTTCTAACTAACTTCGATAAAGAGACATTAGATCCAATTTGTAAACTATCATGATGTGCATAGGTATCAGATAACATAGATCTATAACCCTTTATAGTAACAGGCTGCAGTTTGATTTCGTCAAACAAGTATACTAGAAAGTTTGCAATGTCTGGTATAGAGGGATCGAATATATCTACAGAATGATCCCTACACCAACGACGAAAAACCTTCCACTTAGCCGCATAGTTTAGCGAAGAGGAGGTCCTCCTACAGTTAGAAATCGCGTCCACTGCTCGTCCTGTAAAGTGCTTGCCATGCAAGAAGGACCGCACAACGGAAAAACGTGAAGGTTGAGACCTTGCGGGTTGTGATGGAGTTGGCGCGATTTCCCCTGCGAAAGAAGATCCTCCCGTGGAGGAAGCTTCCGCGGTAGGTCCCACAACAGACACCTGAGTAGATTTATCCACGGTCTCTGTGGCGACAGAGATGCTACCAACAGAATCTTGCATTGAGATTGTTTTATCTTTAGCAATACTTGTTGAATTAACGGCGCTGGAGGATACGCATATCCTATCATTCCGTCCCAAGGGATCGACAGAGCGTCTACTGCAAATGCTCTTGGATCCGGACACGGAGACACATACGTCTGCAACTGATTGTTGAGATGTGTCGCAAATAAGACTATCATTGGCCGTTCCCATTGGTAGCAAATCTGATTGAATACTTGTTTGTTGAGAGTCCACTCCGACGGCAACAAGCGACCCTTTCGTGAAAGGGAGTCTGCTAGCACATTCAGACGACCCGGTATGTGACGGACCGAAAGAAGAACGTGATGTTCTAACGCAAACAGAAGGATTCTTTCCGTTAGATTGAACAACGGAACTGAATGAGTGCCTCCCTGATTCCGTATATACGCCACTACTGTCGTATTGTCGGATAGGATTTGGACATGAGCATCGTGAATAATGTCCATCCAGTGACGTAACGCAAGCCAAATTGACATCATTTCCTTGATGTTTATGTGCTTGCGCAGGAATTGCGGATCCCAAAGACCCTGGCATCTCGAATCCGTTGGGATTAATGATGCACCCCAACCTGTTTGACTGGCATCCGTCATAACGGTAAAACTCGGATCCGGCAACTGCAGCGGAACTCCTTGAGTTAACCACTGAATGTTTGCCCAAGTCTGAATCTCTTGTTTCACTTGATCTGACAAGAGAACGTCCACATCGAACGAATGAATTTTCACACTCCAATTCTGAGTCAGGAAAATTTGAAGAGGACGTGTGCGTAACCGCCCCATCGGAATGAGATCCGCGGCGGCTCCGCACAGACCTATCAGTCTCATAAATTCTCTCGCCGTGACTTTGTCTGCGTGCAGACAATAGCGAGCGTAACAACTGACTAATTTCGCTCTGGTTAACGGCAGACGAACAAGATTGTTGTGCGTCTCGAAGCTCATTCCCAGATGAGTGAATGACTTGGACGGCACCAGATCCGACTTCTCCTCGTTTACTATAAAACCGAGACGTCGGAGCAATAGAAGAAGATTCTGAACATCGTTCTGAAGCGTTAACTCGTTGCCGTACCTCTGAAGAATGTCGTCCAGGTAGGCCGACGTTACCGCAGACGAATGAGCTCAGAAGTAGATCATTACCGAGTTCATTACCCGAGTGAAAGCCCAGGGTGCTAGATTCAATCCGAAGCACATCGCCCGGAATTGATACACCACTCCTAGGACTGCGAAGCGTAGATACTTTCGGAATGTCGGATGTACCATGACGTGAAAGTACGCATCTTTGAGATCTATGCTCGTTGCATAATCGTTCACCCGAATACTCGCTCTGACCGATCGAATCGTCTCCATATAAAACTTCGGAGCGACGATCAGCTTGTTTATCCAGCTCAAATCTATGACTGGACGGAACGAGCCGTCTGGTTTCGGAACCAGAAACAGATGGCTGTAGAATCCCGGAGATTCCTGGTTTTCTACGACCTCTACCGCGTTCTTCATTAAAAGAGACTGCACCTCTGATAACAGAGCGTCTCTTTTCTGCGGATTTGACGGAAGATGAGTCCACTTTGGACTTCGAGTTAATGGAGGCTTTCGTTTGAAGGATATCTTTAGACCTTCCGAAGTCACTCCTCTCACCCAAGGGTCGTCCGTAATCGACGCCCATTCTTGTGAAAAGCTCGACAACCTTCCGCCAACCGGAACACGATAGAGGTTTAGGCCATCACCTCCTGGACCTGCGGTAGGAGAAACCACGTCTTCCACGACCCGCACCTCGCCCCGTCGACCTCGGGGCGTCCGACCGATTGTCCCGGCCTGAAGGACGTCCCGAACGAGAGTCGCTATCCTGACGGTCTCTCGAATAAGACCAAGAGGACGCACCGGAACCTCTATAGGAACCTCTCTTGGGCGCATTAGACCCAGAAGTGCCTGTCTTATTCGTGTCTGCTGTATCCGACTTCCTAGGAGCAGATTTGAACAACAGAGAATCCTTAGCTTTCTTTGTAATTTTATCATAAATAGCGGAAAGCTTGCCGTCAAAGAGAAGTTCTCCTGAGACCGAAGCGACTCTAAGAGAGTTCTTCACCTTAGAATCCACTAGTGTGGATGTAGCTAGGGCTGCGTCACGTCTAACCAACTCCAGATTTGCCACTGAAAGGGCGGAGTTACACGTGGAATAAGCTACTGCCCTTGAAAGAAGTCTTAAAGAGGATTGTATATCCTGAAACTCTTTCCCCTGAAGGCGCAGTGATAACGCCTTAGTAAGGTGATCTGCGTAAGATAAGGCATCTAAATTGGCTCTGTTAGACGCAATAGCTGTTTCCAACACCGCGGTTGGAATAGAAGCTGACGACGGTAATGATAGCTCTAAGTCTTCCGCCTTGTCGTCCATACGCAGAGGAACTCTCGGTATACCCTGTCCTGCCGTATCGAATTTATTCCTTGCATTAATGAAAGGCAGGTTGAGAGTATTAGCGGACAAGAAACCTGCCTTCCCCGTCCTGGAAGCAAGTTTAAATATAGCGTCGTTCAATAATTCAAATGTTCTTGCAACATTATTGGACTGCGACGGAAACTCGGGAGCGATGTCCCTGAACCGCTCAAAAAATTCAGAGTCCAATGACGCTATAATTCTCTTGTCCGGAAGCGCAGCAGTCTGGCCCGACGGAACAACTTGAGGGAGAAAGTGCCGGATGAAGTCCACGGCAGCTTTATGTTGTTCCGAAAGGGATAACTCGAAGTCATCCGTATCCCTTTCACCATCCGGTCGGACCTCATGATGTTCCCGGTCGTCCGCCCCCGATGCTTCGGCGGAGCGTACCGACCCAGCGCCGTCGGATAATTCTCGATCCGACACCGTTTCTGTCGGCTGCTGGGATGCTGCGATAAGCTGTGCTATCTGCACAAGAATGTCCGGCGTCGAGACCTGCGGAGGCGCAGTCTTTCGCTGCTTCGCCGAGGGCAGCTCCGCATCAGATGGCTCCCGCATACTTTTCCTATGCGAACGTCCGGAGTCCATTGGTCTCGAATCCCTGGCTGCCGGATGGTGTGACCTGGTCGCCGAAGAATCCTTCATCGGCGAAGCTGGTAATATATCGGCGGTCACGCAGCCAAGGTGCGGTCGTGTGCGCTGATGATAAGAGGAAGCCTCAACAGTCTCTGCGGACTGCTTATACAACGGAGCGTCCCGAGCGACGGACGTATGCTCCGCTAAAGACACATTTTGTACCACAACTTCTGGTCCCAGATGTCGTTGTACGAGAGAGGGGCCTCTCTCGCTCGCGGCCCTGCTGGACCTGGACGAGCTAGGAACCGGACTCAAAGGCTTCCTCCGTTCTCGCTTACTATCCGCCGTCACTGGGTGTGCATCTATTATGTTTATAGTGCTCGCATCACCCAAAATTTCCTCTTGGACCGCATCGGACGAACCCGGCTGCCGAACCATTCGGTGAATGGACGCTACACCGGGCGAGCTAGCGGACGACATTTGTCTAATCTCCATGAGCACTTTTGCCGCTAGCTCTGAATTCATTTGTGACGACGGACGCACACTTGAAGAAGATAACATGGAAACATCACCCTGTTCTGGTTCCTCTGAAATAGAAACTGAGAGAGTAGAGTGACCTTGCGGAGAAAGAGCCGGAATCGCTCTTTCTCCAGAAACAACATATCGTGACACACGTTTCCAATGTTTCTCATCCCAATGTTCACATATAGGACAGGGATTAATGCGAGAACACTGACTACAATTAATACAATGATCATGAAAGTCAGAGGAAGATTTCTTCCTATTACAATTTGAACAATGTCCCTTCATTGTGAAAGAACAACAATAAGTCCTAGTTACTCGCAAAAACCCCTGACACAAAGATACATAATAACATGATCCATTAATAAATGAAAAAACAATTGCAAAACAAAATAATTTTGAAAAAATATTTTTTCAGCGAAGCCCAAGTTGCTGAAAAGTAACGTTGAGCCCCGATGGATCCGATGGCAAAGTGTGGTCAAAAATTTTAAAATTATATTAAATAATTAATGAGACACTTTCGGATAATATAAATGTATCTTATAGTGAGATAAACTACAGCAAAGGCAAACAGCCCCCCTCTAAAAAGGCTGTTGCCAATGAAAACAAACAGTGTAAAAACACCAGAAAACATGACTCCAGGCACTGAAAAAACTGGCCCGGAATCAGTCATCAATTACACTCTATCTGATGCAAAACAGAGACTCCCAGGGGAGAATCTGTAGAACATCAGATGGAAGATGCAGAACACAAACGTTATACACCCATGGGTGAAAACGTAACTATGGGGAAAATAACAGAAAACATTCTGTAACCAAGCAACTCTCCCAGGAAATTTTAGAAATGAAATTTCTCAAAAATATGCCAAAAGCATGGGAGAATTGCAAGGGGGGACTTTAGAAGGCTAGGGGAGAGGAAACACTGAATAAGCAGTGCAACAATTAGCAAGAATGACAACAAGAGGCCCATGCCTCGAAAATAGGCAACTTAACATAATTTCATCAAAAAATTTTAAGTACAGCCCTGATTATTTTTTGTCACTTCTTTTCCTCTCCTCCTTCTATCCTCCTTTGAATCACATTTTCTCCAAGAATTACGTGTCTGGCATCCTTTAAACTGAGATTTACAAGCACAAAGATCAGTGAGATGTTGACTGATGAAGGGCCAAACAGAGAATGATAATTGGCGCCAATTTCGGGACGTCTGCGTCACTGCGCATGCGCAGTAGAGGCGTAGTATGGAGGTCCTTTAGGACATGATTTCTTTTTGTTTTGGATGCAAATGAGGTCCTTTAGGACATGATTTCTTTTTGTTTTGGATGCAAATTTTGGGGATTGGGGGGCAAAATTTGTGTTTGGCCCTGGTTTTGTTAGAGTTAGCACCAGCTAAGTCTGGGTCATTGGTACAGTATAAAAATACAATAAATTTTGATATCGTCTGTGTTGGGTAAAGGTTTTTCGAACCGCATCATCAAGGCATGCTAGTTCATTCCGACTGTGACACCTCGATTGTGGTACTTGTGTTCAGATATCTGAACAGTTTTCGATATACCGGTATACCGTGGTATTTTTTTTAATACTGATACCGGTATTAAGTTTTGAATATCGTACAGCTCTATGGCAATAAATAGGCTAACGAAAAATGCATCTCCCTCGGCAAAAATAGGAATAGCGGCGTCGAAGATGTTTAATTGTGATAGCCTTTACTTAGATTTAGGGGAAAGAAATAAATGCAAGAATTCAGAGATTTGTCTCTTTAAGCTTTACGGGGGACGTTTAAATCACTGAAAAGTCAAACCAGCCCAATGCAGAGCATGCATTCTTTCACTTTGAAAAGCTAACCAACTTGTTCCCATAATTAAAAAGGTTTCAGCATGAATGTGTGCTGTGTTTGATCTGCTGAGCGTTCTAATAAAAGACAGCATAACTGTACTTTATGGAACTGCACATGGGAGAGGTGTTCAAAGGTGTGCATTGTCATTAACGAAAAATATTTTTCGTATAGTAATAAAGCAAAATCAAACTTTCCCCAAAATTCCCTTATATATTGTGGTTTAAGAAATTTCTCAACATTGTTATTGTGCTAAAACTTTGAAATCAGAAAACAGGTTACTGAAGAAGTGTACATGAACTCCGATGACACGATTGTTCCATGACCTGCATAACGTAATCAACCCCCAACGAAAAGCAAGACAAACTATAAACAATAGCCTCATCGAATGTTAAATGCATTACATGTGATGTTTGGGCCTTTGTAGATGCACTTCTGCTGTCAGCTTCATTTAAAATGACACAGCAATAGAGCTGGGAGGTTGTGGGATTTACACTGTGGTTGCGGTTTCAGTGTTTTAAATAAAAAAAATCCAGCAAGAGGATCACAGATCCAGAAGTCGAGTTTTGACATTAAATTCTGAAAAAAATAATCTATTTATAGTAACAGTGACCTTGACCTTGGAGTCCCAGACTCCGAAATCAATAGGTGTCGTCCCTTCCTATAAGGTAACCTCTGGTATAAGTTTGGTAAAGGTGCGTCAAACAGAACTAAAGTTATTGCCCGAAAACCAATCTGTCACAAAATATTTTATTGATAGTAACAGTGACCTTGACCTTGGGGCCCCAGACTCCGAAATCGATAGGTGTCTTCCCTTCCTATAGGGTAACCTGTGGTATAAGTTTGGTGAAGATACACGGAATAGAACTAAAGTTATTGCCTGGAAACCAATTTGTCACAAAATATTCTATTTATAGTAACAGTGACCTTGACCATGGAGTCCCAGACTCCGAAAATCAATAGGTGTCTTCCCTCCTTCCCATAGGGTAACTTCTGGTATAAGTCTGGTAAAGGTGTGTCAAATAGAACTAAAGTTATTGTTCGGAAACCAATTTGTCATAAAATATTCTATTTATAGTAACAGTGACCTTGACCTTGCAGTCCCAGACTACGAAATCAATAGGTGTCTTCCCTTCCTACAGGGTAAACTCTGGTATAAGTTTGGTAAAGGTGCGTCAAATAGAACTCAAGTTAAAGCCCAGAAACCAATTTGTCACAAAATATTATATTTATAGTAACAATGACCTTGATCTTGGGGCGCGAGACTCTGAAATTGATAGGTGTCTTCCTTTCCTATAGGGTAACCTCTGGTATAATTTTGGTAAAGGTGCATCAAATAGAACTAAAGTTATTGCCCGGAAACCAATTTGTCACAAAATATTCTATTTATAGTAACAGTGACCTTGACCTTGGAGTCCCAGACTCCAAAATCAATAGGTGTCTTCCCTTCATATAAGGTAACCTCTGGTATAAGTTTGGTAAAGGTGCGTCAAATAGAACTAAAGTTATTGCCCGGAAACCAATCTGTCACAAAATATTTTATTGATAGTAACAGTGACCTTGATCTTGGGGCGCGAGACTCTGAAATCGATAGGTGTCTTCCTTTCCTATAGGGTAACCTCTGGTATAATTTTGGTAAAGGTGCATCAAAAAGACTAAAGTTATTGCCTGGAAACCAATTTGTCATAAAATATTCTATTTATAGTAACAGTGACCTTGACCTTGGAGTCCCAGACTCCGAAATCAATAGGTGTCTTCCCTTCCTATAGGGAAACCTCTGGTATAAGTTTGGTAAAGGTGCGTCAAATAGAACTAAAGTTATTGCCCGGAAACCAATTTGTCACAAAATATTCTATTTATAGTAACAGTGACCTTGATCTTGGGGCGCGAGACTCTGAAATCGATAGGTGTCTTCCTTTCCTATAGATAACCTCTGGTATAATTTTGGTAAAGGTGCATCAAATAGACTAAAGTTATTGCCTGGAAACCAATTTGTCATAAAATATTCTATTTATAGTAACAGTGACCTTGACCTTGGAGTCCCAGACTCCGAAATCAATAGGTGTCTTCCCTTCCTATAGGGAAACCTCTGGTATAAGTTTGGTAAAGGTGCGTCAAATAGAACTAAAGTTATTGCCCGGAAACCAATTTGTCACAAAATATTCTATTTATAGTAACAGTGACCTTGATCTTGGGGCGCGAGACTCTGAAATCGATAGGTGTCTTCCTTTCCTATAGGGCAACGTCTGGTATAATTTTGGTAAAGGTGCATCAAATAGAACTAAAGTTATTGCCCGGAAACCAATTGTTTACCCCCACTGCCCGCCTGCCCGCCCGTCATTTCCTCAAACTATAAGTCGAGTTTGACTTCGTCAAAACTAGACTAGAAAACCTTGGTTGCGGTTTCGGTTGTCCATGAGCATATATAAAAACTGTCTGTATATACCTATCAGATCGGCCCTATAATTACAACATCTTCCACAAACATGTAACAAGGCATCCATCTTCTGTTGATTGTATCAGTTGAATAATTAATTATAACATACAGTTAAAACTAAAAGTCCTGTTGCAGAAAACGCTCGTTAGCTAATGCGCTATCTAGTGCAGAACAGTAAACCAAGTTAAACATGCTTGATGATAAAGGGACATAGTAGCCACTAGGCTTGCCCTCAAGGGGGGGGGGGGGAGGGGGGGGGCTATATGTGGTATGGTAATTTGAGCTAATTTTAGGAGTACACCATCAGTCCGTGTTCAGGTTGCCCACGGAATGCCATGTTCAGTATATTGTGGTATTACATGGCCCAGACCCACAAATGTAAGAAAGGGGTTGGTTGGTTCTCGGTTAACTTGTGGTTTTTGATTATCCCGTGTTGGTAGATGGTAGAGTGGTTCCGGGATTAGTCTTTTAATGTATAGGAAGACCCTAGGTTAGCTTCAAAGGATAGACTTGCGAATATTCGAGATTCGATTCGATATCGATACCATACGTATGCTTCGAGATCGATCCCGAATCAGTCTCAGGATTCGATTTTTTTGAATCTCTCGTACTAATTTCAATTTGTTACATTTCCAACAAAAATAGGATAAAACTATCATTAGAAAATTCATTCATGTAGGCTCAATTCCTATTTATTTGAGTAATTGACAATGTTTAATTGTTAGGTAAGGAGTGAATTTGGCCCAGAACATTATCCATAGTTTTGGTTTTTGAAGGCTTAACTTGTTACTATTCACGTTCTTAAGAAAGTGAATAGTAACAAGTTAGGCCTTCAAAAACTATAACTATGGACAATAGGCCTAGCTGTTTCAGCGACGGTGCTACAGAGAATATTTAGTTATTGGTGTTTAAGGTGTTCACTCCATCGCATAAGGGTCATCACAGTGTTCCGTAACTTCCGTTTGATGCAATATGAAATAACTTGTCTTTTAAGATTCGATTCGGGATTCGATTCGATGTTGATATCAGAGACACGATTCGATTCGAGATTCGATTCGAAAAGAAATTTGTGATTTGCAGATCCCCAAGACTTGAGGTCAGCCCTTATCAGGTTGAAGGTTCAGAGCTCAGTATAGCTAGCCGTGTCAGCCCATGCGGTAGGGTTGGAATGTCGTTCCATCCGATGTCCTGTATGCTGATTCTGGGTACGTTTGACATGTAAAACCACTCGCGAGCTATTTGCGCAGAGGCGTATAGGTATATGACGGCATGTGAATGAATGAGCATCGCTGGTAGGAGCACATTGCCCTGATCTCCGGATGCATGCCCCTGATTGGCTAGGGGTATTGTCACTCATTGAGTGGATAGCAGGGGACCTATTGTAGTGTCCACTGGTAAAATCACCCAGTGGGTGGATTCCGGGATTCGGGAAGCATGCCCCTTGTTGGTCAGAGGCATTGTCCTGGTGAAGTGGGTTACTGAGATATTTGTACATCTGAGTTTCCAGGTTAGAAATACACCTCCACTATTTTGCCTGTAGGAGCTATGTCAAAGGATGGGTCATTTGAAGAGTTAGTACGTCACTCTCAAATTTCATACGTCATTAAAGGTGCGGCGTGACTCTACTTTTAGAGTATTGAGAAGATCAGCTTGTACGACCTTTTGTTAGTTGCATTGTTAGTAAATGCGGTGTTTAGGGTGTGCATCAGATTCCCGAAACATGTGTCTCCGAGTGTTATTGAGCTGTAGTCCCGAGTTTACGGTGTGTTTCAGGGTGTTCCAATTCCAAGGTGGAAATGAGGTTAGGTCTTTTAGGTGGACCTCTATTCGTATTTGTCTGGAATTAGCTTCCGCAATGTGTAACCAAGGTTTCGGCCTGTTCAGCCTTATCAAACAAACAAATACAGAGATCTGTTGTATTTCAGTGGTAAAGTTATAAAATCGGATTCAGGTGGGTAGAAGTCTCTTGGGTTGTCCGATGTGTAATCCTTTTGGTCAGGATTAAAAGTGACAGCAACTTACATGTAGGGAAGGCAGTCCTGAGTGTGAGAGTCGGAATAAGTTGCGGCTTTAAATGGTGGTTTTAGTGTTGACTGAACACTGTCGAAACACAATAAACAACCGTAGCTTTGTTGGCTAGTTGTGTTGAGAGTTTGAATACTGTATTGGTATTTATCAATGGGCACCAATTCGGGCGCCAAGAGCTGATGTATGCTAGCTCAATAATGCCTTCCCAGAGGTATCTATTGCCATCGCAGCTCGACTGTGGTAAGTTGGCGTGGTATTTCTACCGTGGTACGTGGTGGATAGAGTAGATCATGTGAAATATATAGTACAACTGTGTCAGGTGAAGACACAGGTATGGAACGCACTGGCTGGGTCTGGCAGGTAACACAATCAAACACGGTAGAGCAACCCAAGTGCCAAGAGCTGAATAATGTGAGCTCAATAATGCTTTCACAGAGGTATTTATTGCCGTCGCTGCTCGGCTGTGATAAACTGGTGTGGGTCTACCAGTATACATTTCTACCATGGGATGTGGTGGGTAGAATAGATCGTGTGAAATGTATAGTGCGACTGTGTCGGGTGAAGACACAGGTATGGGTCGCACTGGCCGGGTCCGACAGGTAACACAATCAAATACAGTAGAGCAGTACAAACGTCGAGGGCCTATACATTTTAGCTCAATAATGTTTTCGGGGAGGTACCCCTTGCCGTCTCTTGTCGACTGTGGAGAACTGGTGCATGTCTACCAGTGTATATTTCTACTGTGGTAAGTGGTGGGTAGAATAGATTGTGTGAAAGGTCTAGTGCGTCCGGGTCAGGTAGTGACATAGGTATGAGCCGCACTCGCCGGGTCCTTCAGGTAACACAATCAAATCAAGTCATATCGGCTGGGATAAACATTAAAAATGAAAGCGAAAATAACGAAAGCAAAGCGCTCACTCGAAATAACTACCTGTGCAGATTAAGGTTTTCAGTATAAACAAGTGTGGTGTAAAAGGTGTGTACGAGTCAAACATTGGTAAATCACAAACTCGATATTGGTATGAAAAGAATGTTTCAAAATGGCTGCCAATAAAACAAACTGAAGTCAATCACAGTCTTGTTGGAAATGGTTGACAGAGTGGTGAGAGACTTCAGACAGTTGTGCAGAATGTAACGCAGAATGTAGTGCACTATTCCCGAGGTCGTTAACTTTGATCTCCGACACATATCATTAGGAAAAGAAATGTGTTGTAACTGGACTCAAACATCCGTCGATATCTTTTGAATCAGGTTCGCCAGGTTTTAATTTTCACAAGAAGCCCAGACAGTGAAATCAAAGTCACTGCCAAATCGGATATAATCGTCTTTTAATTGATTTATTCGGTGCTATTGTTGAACGGGGGACGAGACTTGTGGGAGATATGTATGTACAAACAGCCCAGCACATGATCGTTTTGAAACAGCCTAATAAATGAAAGTGTCAATGACACTGTAGCTTAACTTGTGTGTTGTGTTTGATGAAAAGGATAAAGTTCAATGTTTATGAAAGGATTATGAAATAAGACAAGAATTGTGATAATTGGGAATATGTTCATTTCTCTTCCCTGTATGCTATGTTTATGATAAAAATAATATGAGGTGTACACTGTACTAAAGATCTGAGGGGTGGGTTAATATGACCTCACAGTTAATATATGTGGCCCTCACAGTTAATGTATATCAACAAAAGTTACCAAGTTACAGTGAAATTATTCCAAAATGAGTCATCCTATCAAGTTACATTAAAATCCCTTCATAAATATGGCCTGTAGACTGTGCTAAAGGTTTTCGTGCTAAAGGTTTTAGGACTTCGGGCCCCTGTAGCCATCAGTTTCCCAATTGCGTCCAAAGGGGACGTTCTCATCTAGACATTATATGAAGTCAACCTACCAAGTTACACTGAAATCCCTTAATAAATATGACCTGTAGACTGTGCTAAAGGTTTTTGGGCTCTGGCAGCCATCATGGTTGAATGATCACAACCAAAAGGGGACATTCTCATCTGGGCATCATCTGGAGTGATCCTCCAAAGTTACAATGAAATCCCTTCATAAATATGACCTGTAGACTGTGCTCAAGGTTTTTGGGCTTCGGGCCCCTGAAGCCGTCACAGTTGACCAATCACAACCAAAAGGGGATGTCATCATCTAGGCATCATATGGAGTCAAACTTACGGGTTACAATGAAGTCCTTTCATAAATATGACCAATAGACTATTCTAAAGGTTTGGGGGTTTTGGGTTCGGGCAGCCATCAAGGCTGAATGATCGTGACCAAAAGGGGACGTTCTCATCTAGACATTATTTAGAGTCATCCCACCAGGGTACAATGAAATCCCTTCATAAATATCACCTGTAGACTGTGCTAGAGATTTTTGGGCTTTGGGCCCCTGTAGCCAACACAGTTGCCTAATGGTGTCCAAAAGGGGCTGTTCTCATCTAGACATTATATGAAGTCAACCTGCCAAGTTACAATGAAATCCCTTCATAAATATGATCTGAAGACTGTGCTAAAGGTTTTCGGGCTTTAGGCTTGGGCAGCCACCATAGTTGAATGATCGCAACCAAAAGGGAACATTCTCATCTGGACATCATCTGGAGTGATCCTATGAAGTTACAATGAAATCCCTTCATAAATATGACCTGTAGACTGTGCTCAAGATTTTCGGGCTTCAGCACCTGTAGCCATCACAGTTGACCAACCACGAACAAAAGGGGAGGTCATCATCTAGGCATTATATGGAGTTAACCTAACAAGTTACAATGAAATCCTTCCATAAATACGACCTACAGACATGCTAAAGGTTTTTGGGCTCGGGCAGCCATCAAGGCTGAAGGATCGTGACCAAAAGGGGACGTTCTCATCTGGACACTATTTGGAGTCATCCTACCAAGCTATAATAAAATCCCTTCATAATTATGACCTGTAGACTGTGCTAAAGGTTTTCGGGCTTCGGGCTCGGGCAGCCATCATGGTTGAATGATCGCAACCAAAGGGGACAATCTCATCTGGAGTGATCCTGCGAAGTTACAATGAAATCCCTTCATAAATATGACCTGTAGACTGTGCTCAAGGTTTTCAGGCTTCGGGCACCTGTAGCCATCCCAGTTGACCAATCACGACCAAAAGGGGATGTCATCATCTAGGCATTATATGGAGTCAACCTAACAATGTTACAATGAAATCCTTCTATAAATATAACCTTTTACCTATGCTAAAGGTTTTTGGGCTCGGGCACCCATAAAGGCTGAATGATCGCGATCAAAAGGGGACGTTCTCATCTAGACATTATTTGGAGTCATCCTACCAAGTTACAATGAAATCTTCTCATAAATATGACCTGTAGACTGTGCTAAAGTTTTTCGGACTTTGGGCACCTTTAGCTGTCACAGTTGCCCAATCATGTCCAAGAGGGGACGTTCTCATCTAGACATTATATGAAGTTAACCTACCAATTTACAATGAAATCCCTTCATAAATATGACCTGTAGACTGTGCTAAAGGTTTTCGGGCTTCAGGCTTGGGCAGCCATCATGGGTGAATGATCGCAACCATAGGGGACAATCTCATCTGAGCATCATCTGGAGTGATCTTGCGAAGTTACAATGAAATCCCTTCATAAATATGACTGTGCTCAAGGATTTCGGGCTTCGGGCACTTGTAGCCATCACAACTGACCAATCACGATTGAAAGGGGATGTCATCATCTAGGCATTATATGGAGTAAACCTAACAGGTTACAATGAAATCCTTCCATAAATATGACCTTTTGCCTATGCTAAAGGTTTTTGGCTTGGGCACCCATCAAGGCTGCATGATCGCGATCAAAATGGGACATTCTCATCTAGACATTATTTGGAGTCATCCTGCCAAGTTACAATGAAATCCCTTCATAAATATGACCTCTAGACTGTGCTAAAGGTTTTCAGGCTTCGAGCTCCAGTAGCCGTCACAGTTGCACAATCACGTCCAAAAGGGGACTTTCTCATCTAGACATTGTATGAAGTCAACCCACCAAGTTACAATGAAATTCCTCAATAAATATGACCTGTAGACTGTGCTAAGGGTTTTCGGGTTTTGGGCTCGGGCAGTTGTCACAGTTGGCAGATCATGCCCAAATGGGGAAATTCTCATCTAGACATCATAATGAGTCATCCTACCAAGTTACAACGAAATCCCTCCACATTAAACATGACCTGCAGACTGTGCTAAAAGTTTTTGGGTTTCGGGCTTGGGCAGCCATCACGGTTGATAGATCATGCCCAAAAGGGGACGTTCTCATCTAGGCATTATACAGAGGCATCCTACCAAGTTACAATGAAATCCCTTCATAAATACGACCTATAGACTGTGCTAATGGTTTTCGGGTTTTGGGCTCGGGCAGCCATAACGGTTGCCCGATCGCGACCAAAAGGGAACGTTCTCATCTAGACATGACCCCAAACCTGCATATGAAATTTCGTGACGATCAGACAAGAACTGCGGGGTGGAGCCCGTGCTAAAGGAAAATGTGAACAGACGTCACAGACTCACAGACTAACAGACTTCCGCACGCGTGATGGCAATAGCTTATCTTGACTATGTCAAGTTAAGCTAAAAATGTTTTGACACCAACATTTTATCATACATATAGAAAACAAATATATCTGACACTATAAATGAAGAGCAAGTGGCAAGTTATAGTTCATCAAAGGAAACCGCAATTGATAAACTGATGACATTTACTATGCAGCTTGTTTCAGCCTTGGCGTTAACAGGTCATGAATATTAATGAATATCTTGGCTGAGGTTGGCTCACTGTCTATAAAATGTTACTGGTGCAAGTATAGTGTACAACAGTTTTGTTTTTTAATTCCATTCAAACGCATACAGAAATTATTTGACGGTGGCCAGCAGTTTCATAGATATTCAGGGCTTACATTTCGACGAGAATCCGAGAATCGATTCACACAAAGATTCGCGCAATAAAATCGGCGAGAATCCATGTAGATTCCTGCTGCACCTCTGCTAGGATTCGCATGAAAAAAGTTAAGTCAATTTAACCCTTTAACTAACACAGCGGCAACAATTTAACCAATAGAAGGCTAACATGACCTGAAATATCCTGACACTTCGTCAATAAAATCTTACAAATATGGCTGTCATTGGAACCGGCTCATTGAGCCGGTTCAACGACAGCCATATTTGTAAGATTTTATTGGTAAATATTGTTCATTTAATTATTTTATCATTCATTTATTATTTATTGTTTAAAAATTATCAAATTTAGTTTTAAAAATTAAAAAGGTGTGTTGGGTAAAAGGTTAACATGTGTTATTAGTATACAACAGTGGTTGAACCATGGTGGCGTCATGGAATCCTGGGACACTCATAGTAGGTATGGATTCTCGCAACCATTTTCACGAGAATCCAAATGGATTCTCACAAATTTAGACGAAATATAAGCCCTGGATATTGCATTTATTATAAAGTGAATTATGTGGTCACTCTGATAATTCAATATTACGTGCAGTATCATAAAACGTGCACATGCTGGAATTTTAAAACCGAATTTACGGTTGTGTTTATTGGAGAGCAGTTGTGATTTTTGGCAGTCTCTCACTACCGATCCCGACCCGTAGTTGCAGTTAACCTCCCAGCTCTACATGTACATTAAACTACTTTGTTTTGTTTTGTTGGGATTTATCAACACTTTCAGCAGCCAGGGTCTTAATTTTTCAGGCAATTTTATGGGTGGAGGAAGCTGAAGTACCTTAGAGAACCACCAAGCAGCAGCTAACAACTATTGGACTCCCCAACATGTTAACTTTACATAAGCATAGTTAGCAGCAGTTTGAAGGCACATGCACCATTGAATGTTCAGTATACCTTAGTACACTGCGCCACTGTTCCCCCAAATAGGCATATGTGATTAAGTGTCTTGCCCAAGGACACAATGCTTTTAACACTGATTTGCATTGAACTGTCGACCATTCAGTTTGAGGTTCAATGCATCAACCACTGAGCCAATACACTCCCCATTAACCCTTTACCCAACACAGACGATTTCAAAATTTATTATTTTAAATATCATTTTTTAAATTTTTTCAAAAAATTCCAACAAAACCATATCATGTGACCCCTCTTTGGAACAAGTTTGACAAGTCCGGAAACCAGAGTCGGCGTAAGGCTGCCAAGGTTGCTAGGCAGTGTTTAGAAAACAGGTTTAGTGTTTTAGATTCTGATACCCCTGGGGACGAGAGTGAGGGGGAAATTGTGGGGTGGGGTGGGGGGGGGGGGGTGAGATGGTTGTTGATGTTGATAGGCCAGATGGGGTAAGGAGGGCGGTGAAGAGAAAGAGGGGGCCAGGGGCATGCAAAACGAGAGGAGGTGCTGATGATATAGGAACTGGGGCCAGAAGAAGAAAATTAGTTGTAGCGGGGAGTGGCATTGTACGTGGGATTGACAATGTGGTTTGTGGTCCTGACAGTTCCAATCGAACAGTCTTGTGCTTTCCCGGGGCGAAGGTGGAGGATCTCCTGGACCGGGTAAATGGCATTGTGGCAGGGTCAGGACCGGAAGTGGTGGTCCATGTGGGGACCAACAATATCAGGGAGAGAAGGTCAGTAAGTTTGGTGGAGTCGTATAGAGGCTTAGTCGGCAAACTGCTAAGTAGGAATGCAAGGGTAGTCGTATCCGGGGTCCTTCCTGTCCTTGGAGGTGGGACAAACGGAATTCAAGGATTTTGGCCCTAAATGAAGAGTTGGAGGACTACTGTGTTGATCTGGGAATACCCTTTATCGACCATCGGGACACATTTTGTGGCAATGGAAGCATGTACGGGCATGACAGGCTGCATCTTAGCAGAGTGGGGAAACGGGTATTGGGGGATAAAATTCTACTGGTAGCAGAGCCTTTTTTGGAGAGGAGCAGGGTGGGAGGTCAGAGGCAAGTATAACTAGAGTGGACATAGGTGGGGTGAACATGAGTGAGGGGGGACAGAATAAGTTTACCAAGGCTAGCGCCAGAAAACAATGGGCCCAATAGGCGGAAGCCAATGAACCTTGGTACCCTGAAAGTGGGTTATAGCAACATCCAGGGTCTCCACCGGAAAGTAAGTGAAACTGCTACATTAATCGAAACAGAGGAGTTTGATGTCATGGGCTTAAGCGAGACGTGGGTAAGACACGAGGAACGGGTAGACCAAGTAAGCGGGTGTATGTGGATAGGTGTAGGGCGAACAGAAGGCCAGAAAAAGGGGGAGGGGTATGCATGTACATTACAGATAACTTAAAACCATCGCTGATTACAGACCTGGAAAATGTTAGCACCTCGGCTGAGGTGTCAAAAGAAATTGGATGGGTAAAGATCAGTCTGAGAAACAAAAGTATTGCCCTTGGGATTGTGTACTGTACGGTGGAGGGAAGTAAACCTGGGTGGAATGACTCGATATACTCAACACTAAGGTCCAATATCACTAACTAGAAAACAGGGGCTCGGTATAATTCTGATGGGCGACTTTAATGGTCACATAGGTGACAGAAGAAGGCATAGAGGGTGGGGACAAGAAAGTCAACAGGAATGGAAGGAAGCTGTTGAACTTCACAAATGAGCTCGGTCTGAAGATTCTGAACAGGGACGTGAGATGTAAGGGAAAATGGACCTGGGAGAGAAATGACAGAAAATCAATAATTGACTACATTCTCACAGATATTAATTTATGGAGGGATGTGATAGGGGTAGAAGTGGATGATGAGGGAAAAATGGAGTTGGATAGTGATCACAACTTGATTACAGTGACGATCAGGGCCAAAAACCTAGATAAAAGCCAAGGAAGCTTCAAGGAGTTTTGTCAACTCAAAAAGGATGCCGACTGGGCGAAGTTCGAAGAAAAACTGAAACCAAAGCTTGCAACCGTACACAAGGGGGGGAGGGGGTGGGCAGTGTCCAGAAGATGGCCGACGCCATAGTTGCGAGCCTAGTGGAGGCAGGGAAGGAAAGTAGAGGAAAGATTAGGGTGCCAACACGGGAACTTGGGTACAGAGTGAACGAAGAACTGAAAAGGGCCATAAAGGGCAGAAAAGCTAAATGTGCTGCATACAGGAGAAGTAGAAAACTTAAGGGGGTGGAAAGCAATGAGGCCATGGTAGCAAAGGAAGAATACCAACAAGCACGAAATAAAGTAAATAAGATTAAAGACGACAACCGGAGAGTGCAAAATAGCAGTCTTATTAGGACGATAAGAACGACAGGGGGGGGGGGGGGGGGGGGGGGGGGTCGAGTTCGAACATATTTTTGGAAATAGGTGAACAAACGTAACCCACAGAGTATTAAAGTAGATGGCTGACGCCATAGTTGCGAGTCTAGTGGAGGCAGGGAAGGAAAGTGCAGGAAAGATTAGGGTGCCAACACGGGAACTTGGGTACAGAGTGAACAAAGAACTGAAAAGGGCCATAAAGGGCAGAAAAGCTAAATGTGCTGCATACAGGAGAAGTAGAAAACTTAAGGGGGTGGAAAGCAATGAGGCCATGGTAGCAAAGGAAGAATACCAACAAGCACGAAATAAAGTAAATAAGATTAAAGACGACAACCGGAGAGTGCAAAATAGCAGTCTTATTAGGACGATAAGAACGACAGGGGGGTCGAGTTCGAGCATATTTTTGGAAATGGGTGAACAAACGTAACCCACAGAGTATTAAAGTAGATGGCAGAGTTACAGAAGAGCGAGATCAAATCGCATTAGAACTAGTCAAGCACTGGGAAAAGGTAAATGATAAGCGATGGGGCATGGGGAACCCACCAGAGTGTCCGAACCAGGACGAGGAAAATCCATCGAACTTTGTGTGCAGCGAAATCAAAACAGAGGAGGTGCAAAGGGTGATCTCAAAATTAAGGAATGGAAAAGCGGGAGGGGAGGACGAAATTCCTAACGAGTTTATCGAAAAAGGGGGAGAGGAACTCTTGGAAAGCCTAACTGCCCTATTCAATTTAGCCATAGAAAAACAAGAGGTCCCAAAGGAGTGGAGGGAAAGTAAAGTGACATTTATTCACAAAAAGGGGGAAAAAGATGTCTTGGATAACTATCAAGGGATCTCTGTCAGCAGCAACATTGGAAAAGTCTTTTGTAAAGTCCTGTATGGGGGATTAGAGGAGGTGATTGAAGAGAAGGGTTTTTTGGGAGAAATCCAGAATGGCTTCAGGAAGGGAAGGAGAGTCACTGACCATCTTTTCACGCTATCCCAAATGATAGAATCCGCGAAAGCAAAAAAGAAAAAGATGTTTAGGGCCTTTTTGGATGTTAAAAAGGCATACGATAGAGTATAGAGGGAGGGTATGTGGCGCAAGCTGGAGGCTCTGGGCTTGGGAGGCAAGTTTGTTTGGATTATGAAAGCATTATATAAAGTTGTACAGAGTGAACTTAGCCTGGGAAACATTACAACAAAATGTGTGCCTATGGAGATAGGCCTAAAACAGGGGTGTATCCTTTTGCCAATTCTTTTTGCATTGCACATCAAAGGTTTAGGAGATGAACTCCTGCATAGCGACGGGGGAGGGGGGGGGGGTGCAGTTGGTAACTTGAAGATTCCAGGGCTATTTTTTGCAGACGATATGGTATTAGTGTCAGAAAGCGAAGAGGGGCTAGCGAAGATGCTGGAATTGTTGGGAAATATGGGAGCAAATGGAGACTCAAACTTAATGAAAGCAAAAGCAAAGTTATACCTGTGGGCCGCAAAGTGGACCCCACTCGAAGGTGAAGAGTGGGGGAGTTCTGCATTCCGGAAGGTAGCAGCAGACTTCTTAGTGTAGGAGAGACTAGTGACTATGAGTACTTGGGGGTAAATATAAACATCACAGGAAGAGGCATCTACCGAAACCACACAAATAAATTGATTCTGAAGGGGAAGAGAATCCTTAACCAAATGAAACTTATAGGGAGAAACAGTTTCAATAAGGTTTTCGAGGGGAAAACCATTTGGGAAATGGTGGGTCTGCCAAGTATAACATACGGTACGGAAGTTGTACCCCTAAACCAGACAGCTGTTAAGAGCTTGGAAATCCTGCAGAACAATGCAGGCCGGTGGATAACAGGCTCGAGTAATGCCGCAGCGCTAGAAGCAATCAGGGGTGAGCATGGGTGGATGAGGATCAAGGACAGGATAGACCTAGTGAAACTCAGTTATCTTAATTATTTGGTAAATCTCTTCCCGATAGCCGATGGTGTAAAGTAATGTTCCTGAGAACTTTCAACTCAAATATCAAGACGGGGTGGATGGTCCAAGTGAGGGAGCTAGTGGAAAACTACTCATTGGAGATCTCGGACCTTGACGTTGGGGCAAACCAGAGTTAAAAGATCGTCAGAGAAAGGGTCATGGAGGATTGTAACCATAATTGGTGAGGGGGTCAAATCAAAGAGATCTTTGGGTGGCCTGCGTGATAAAGAGAAGCCTGGTTTTGAAGAGTACCTTGATGGCACCTTTGGGGGGTCACTGTTGTTCAAACTGAGGTTGTGGTCCCTGGAGCTGAGGGAAAAAATTGGGAAAAACAGTGAAAAGGAGTGCCAGATGTGTAATTTGGGCATGGTGGAGACCCTGGAACACTTTCTTCTAGAATGCCAAAAATACCAATCTAAAAGAACAAGATTCACAGGGAGTATAATGGAGAAGTGGGATGGGAGAATGAAGGACATGTGGTTAGGGGGGCGACCCAAATGAGAGGGTTAATGTGCTAATCAGAGAGATTGGGAAGAATGGGGCAAGGGATGTCATCAAGCAGTTCGTCTCCGAGTGTTGGGAGGAGAGAAGGGTGGGAATAGGGAGGCAGTTGGTAGAGTAGAACAGGGGTAACCAAGGCCTTCTCATACGAGAACCGCGACAAATCATCGGCTGGCCAAAGTGTTATTATTATTATATGGTTTTGTTGAAATTTTTTCGAAAAATAATATTTTTTTCAGCTGCTGAATTTGCATATTACTCGGGCGGATGTGGGTGATTCACTGGGTAAAGGGTTAGAACAAGATTCAAGATTTACAGGGAGTGGGATGGGAGAATGAAGGACATGTGGTAAAAAATCAATTATTATTATTATTAAAGGTTAAACAATATATTTGTGAGGAGCTGGTTCCATTAAGGACTCATAAGCTACAATTTTGAAGTTTGAAGAAAGAACTAAAAATAACAAAACTTCTAACCCTTTACCCAACACAGATGATATCAAAATGTATTAGGAGATTCTTAGATATTGCATTTATTATAAAGTGAATTATGTGATCATTCTGGTAATTCGATATTATGTGCAGTATCTTAAAACACGCTGGAATTTTAAAACCGAATTTGTGGTTGTGTTTATTGGAGTGCGGTTGTGATTTTCGGTAGTCTCTCATTACCGATCCCGACCTGTGGTTTCGGTTAACCTCCCAGCTCTACACAACAGTTTGCAGGTACATGTGTACTGTTCACACCTCATTTGTGTGTTTTAACCAGTGTAATGGAATCTCAAATCTTTGCCCGGTAATTTAATCTATTTTCATGAAAATTAGAGAAGCGCAAAAAACAGAGTTTCTTGTTTCAAATTTAGAAGCACAAAGAAGCATGAGTGCGATAGCGTTCCTCAAATCGACTGCAGACACAATTCCCAATGCCGGTGGCTCAGAATGTTTATATTTATACCAGGTTTTAGTGATTTTGGTTTGCTTTTAGGAGATTTTAAATTGTAGTAGGACCTAATTTTATCACTTTCGGTGACTTGTGGTGTTTAGACGGATCTTGTTCTCGAGGACTCTCACCCACTCGCATGGTACTTGATGTGTATCATACATTCAGAGTCAATAGTCACGATTAATAAAGCCACACTCGTGCATTTTACTGTAACTTCAAACCAAATACGCTAGACAATACCCGTTTTGTAACTTTAATACTAATAATTTCCAGTTCCAGAGACAGATTACGTGAATTCCAGTTTAGCCAGGCCATCAAAATTAATTTGGATGGTGGTGAGCATATCTATAACAGGTAGAGTTTATTACACTAAGTAAATGTATGATCCACTGCTTGAGCTGTCATACTTACAAACTCTCTTTTTCCTTGTCAGAACCTGCAAAGTCAGGTATAATATTTGGTGGACCCCTTTGTTTTTCCGCCATCGTAATTTTTTTGTAAACATTAGAGGCCGTTTATTTGTGTTGTTTGAGAACAGCACATCTAACGAGTCCCAGACTCTACACCCGATGACAACTTCGCCGAGATTTTTTCGGGACAGTTCGCCGGAAAATTGGACACTTCGCCGGAATTTCAGTGACAGTTCGCCGAACTTTTGGACGGTTTGTCGAACTTTTTGGGACGTTTCGCAGGAATTATTGTGAACGTTTTGCCAGAATTATTCTGGACGTTTCGCCGAAATCATTTTTAATGGAACGTTTTTCATGCAAAAATATAAAAACTGGAAATGGTATGAAAAGAAAACAACATCGAGTTAATAAAAAAAAATTGGGAGGCAACTTTATTGACTGGCATAATTATCTCTTTATGTTAAAAGTTCGAATGTTTTGACAGTAATAGGCGCGTTAGCAACTACATAATTGTGAGTAGCAGCACAGTAATTAATTAATAAAACTAAGTAATTATAAGTATGCCACTTAATAGTTATTAAAGCTATCAAAAGGGACCGTTTTTTCTTAACTTATCATCACTCTATGTTCGATAATTTTATACTACAACCAAATGGTGTTCGATAATTTACATGATACCCGACATTTATTGACGATGTTTGATGGGAATAACAAGGGATGTCACCAAACTGTCTTCGAAGTAGAAATCAACAAAGATGTTACAAGGATTATTTTATTGTCAAGCAAACACACAAATCGTGGAATATCAAATACCTCTTTTCAAGTATCGCCAACTTTGTTCAACTGTCTACTAACAAGAAATTCTATTAAGTTACCGACCCCCCCCCCCCCCCCCCCAAGCCAAGCCATAAAATGTTGTACAAACATGTCTTGCACACTCGACAGTTAATTGATTTGGTGTCAGCTACAGGTGGGCGGTCCTGAAGGACTCTTGAGCACCAATTACCTTTCGAGTCTGGATTGGTGTTTTTCTGACAATTATCGAAGTATTATTGGCAGGGCTCATTTCTTAGCGTTGCCAGGAAGGATTCTTTTTTATGGTATTTATGCAGATTATTACTAGTAGGTTTTAGAATTTAATAATATTGACTAATTGGTTATATTTGAACCCCGAAATCTAATTTTTAACCATTTAAAACTTTTTTTTTTTAAATTCCGGCTAATTGCGACCTCGGCGAAGTATCTACTTCGGGGAAGTTGTCATCCGGCGAAGAGTACATTCCCCCATCTAACAGTGGTCAATAGTAGTGTGGCACATTTTAAATAAAAAGGAAAACAATTACATAAATACATTTTAAAGCGGACCTATGTGTGTCATTTCGTTTTATGTAACCGTGGCGGCACAGGCCTCTCTACTAGACTATATTAAGGCCTTCCATTTACAAACTTTTACCGCTGGTTAGCCTACACTGCAACAGATATAGCTTCTCTTTAGAACCAAAACTGGTTCTAATCTTGTCCCTGAGATGGAACCAGTTCTGTTTAAACAGTAGTTATTTCAAATCAAATTAATTTATAAAGATTAACATTAAATATTAACAGAATTAAACATAAATTGAGGGGGTTTCAGCCGTAAGTTTAGAGCTCATACGAGGTTGTCTCAAATCATTATTTAGCAAAGGAGATATGAACAGTTGGCATCTCGAACCAGTTTGGGTTCTGTATAGAACCAATATACCAGGTATTTATATTCGGTTTGTTTCAAAATGTTTGGCGACTGCGTTGAATAAGCTCCAAGTTTACTGCTGAATCTACTTCAGTTCATGTATTATTCTGTTAAAATTGAATGCTAATCTTGGTAAATTTATTTGATTTGAAATAAATACTGTTTAAACTAAACTGGTTCCATCTCAGGGACAAGATTAGAACCAGTTTTGGTTCTAAAGAGAACCAATATGTTTTGCAGTGTACTCTACTAGTAGTTCGTATGTTCTTGAACAACGGCCTAGGTATAATCTACTTTATAAATGGGAAGTCTGTGATTCCGTCCAGCTAGAAACTTTCCATCGCGCAGGTAGACCTTCCCTCCCGGGACAGGTGGGCCCGCTAGTGAGTATATATGAAGGCATACAACAACACAGAAATATGGATGATACTCAGGTACACAAGCAAAGTTTTTTAATAAAGTGAGGATCTTCCACTTCTAATACTGTACGTAATATACTATTTGGAAGTAAAACACTATTTGCCTAGGTACAAGTAAATTATTGGAAATGTAACTCAGCATTAATCCTTGAATTTTTCTGTCACCTTTCTGGAGAGTATTACGTTCAAGACTGAAATACATCTGCGATGACTTAGAAAATCTAACCCCAATAAGAGAGAATCTGTGACTGGTGCAACATAAAGATCCCAATAGAAAGTCATTAATGCTAGTTTTAAAGTCATATTTGGAACAAAATATGCATACATTATGCCGTCGATTGCTACTCCTCTAAGACGAATTTTAGATTTGCCATTCAAATTCAGTTCTAGGTATTTGGTTAGTTGCTCAGACATTACAGTAACTTGTGCTGCAGTTTCCAGCACAGCAAGGGCATTTTTATACCCAATACAACAAGGAACCTTAAGATTTATATTACTCATTTTGGGTCGCACGACAATTTTCATTATTGCATTACCTATGCCACCCCATTTTTGATTTATTAAAATCATGTTCATGTACATTATCATAATTTACAGTGTCTGTTTTATTTTCAAACAAATCCCTAAATCCAAGTGACTAATCAACATCAACGAAATCAGTTTCAATATTATTTACATTTTTTTACAGTTTAATTTAAAAAATATTTATTTTAAGAGTACAAAATCATATAATACAAAAATTGTTATATACATTGATGTAGATTCGGCAGGAAGCTATAAGCTTATACAAGGCCGTTTCCGCCCAGAACAAGATTACAAGGAGTTACAAATGTCAACGGCAGGTATGAGTGACTTTAGTTTTAACAGTATTTGTATACATTACGCAAGCCTCAGTAGTCGAGCTCACATATCGCCAGAGGGCCCCGCCTCCCGTACACCAGATTAACCCCTTGCCAAACGCGGACAGAATACGGCAGTTGCACAAAAGACCTCTTGAACCACTAGACATTTTTATTTTCTGTTCGAAAAACACAGCTCTTGAGCCCCCATTGGAACGAGCTCACTCAGATACAGATGAATACTACTCACCAAGAGAAGAGGATTTTCGACTCAGATCTGTTTATAAGTATATTTTTTAATATTAGCTTTATTTCAGGGAAGTTTTTATTTATTTTGTTTTGTCTATGTGTTTGGGAGGGTCGCAGGGTGTAATAAGGAGGTTTAGTTGATAGGTTTTTCCAATTTTGCTGTTTGTCTACGTTAGTTACCGTTTTTGTGTTTTTGTTGCCTTGGTGTTTTCGGTCATTAGATTCTACATAATATTTATATCATGAGTGGTAAGTGCACGACGGGTGTTCAGACGGAGGTAAGTATGGGTATCAAGGGAGGTCTGGGGGAGGTGAGTCGAGGGGTGCAGGTGGGGGAGAGTGAGGATCCGGAGGCCTGCAGACAGTGTAATATGAGGTATGGTGGTGGTCGGCCAATGGAGAGTAGTGGGGTATGTGCGAATTGCAGGGATATTTTACAGTTTGGTAGGATATTTTACAGTTGTTAGAGAAGTGTGTTGGATTCGAGCGGGAGATTGCAGAGCTGAGAGGGAGGTTGGGGAGGGTCGGTGTATCTGGAGTTACCCCGTTGAAGCCATGGAGGTGTGGGTTGACCGATATCAGGGTGACATGATCAATCTGCGCGTTCGCTTTATCATCCACTCTTGCATCTGAGTAATAATAGAATCCGTCCACTTCAACGTCTACTGTGAAGTGTCGCTCTGACACTTGTCCATACACTCTTCGGTGCATTCATGCAAGCGACTTAATCGCTTGTATGAATGCATTTTGGAGTGGATGGACCAGTGACTGATCGACGCGAACGATCTTGATCGTTCGTGCATCTACTTGTATATTGCCACCCACTTATGCGTCTGGTCTAAATTAATAACCATTCCGTACGCATCCACCCCAATATCCATAGTATTGCTCTGATACCTGCCCACCCACTCTTTATCTCATTGTTTAGCGTATTCATGCAAATAATTCATTCCACATTTCTGACATTTCCCTTTACGTACCCTTTTACCCATGCACTCCAGCCACCACCACTCGTGAGTTTATCCTCATCCACAAACTCACACAAATCGAGCTTCGAGTCGTTCGAGCAATGACTTATCAGTAACTGCTCGATAGCTTATTGGCTTTGGGAATGATATTGGCTTTGGGAATGATATTGGCTTTTGTTGTACAGAAAGGACATAACTCTGCATACAGGTTATGGGAAATCAAGCAATCTGATTGGTTAGTTATAATTTATATAAATGATCTAGATAAATGAAACAACAAGAGTACTTGGAATAGGGTCAGAACTAACAAGAATAGACTAGAATAGCTAAATATAGTAATAATAAGTAAAACTGTTCAACTAATAGGCTCTTCTACGCTACTGGAGTATACTCTAGAACAAAGGAACAGGGACAGATAGACGAAAACTATTGCATATATAGATAGAAGCGGAGAATTCTGGTTAATTACCAAAGGAACCTGTCTTTTAATGGGAAAAACGTCATGGGATAGGGATCCAAAAAGGGATTCTGGGAGAATTCTAATCCAGAGCATTACTCCTGTTCAATCGAATGCACCCCCTTATACCCCTTAGTACTATAGCACTACGTGCTAAGCCGATCAATTGGGGAAATAAAGTCAATTTCGGTGATTTTGGGTGGATTTTGGTGATTTGGAGGGATTGTTGGGTTGTTTGTGGTAATTAGATTTACTCCGATTCAATCGAACATATCCTTCGAACATACCCCGTCTTATTGCAGAAAAAATGGGTAACATAGCAATCACGTGCTACCATAGAAACCAAAATGGCGGCCTCCAGTATACAAAATGGGCAACGGAAACACGTATCACCCTAACAACACGCACTGCACATGCGCACTAACACCACGTATCACTATGGCGATGACGTCACATGATGGCCGCTCACGCGGGTGACCATGACAACACAACATGGCGTCACTAGGTCACGTGAAATGACGCCACTTCCGGGGTCCGGTACCGGGGTCCGGCCAATGAGTACTCAAAACCACATTACATACTACTTATAGGAAAACGCACTAGTGACAAAATACCTAAGACCAACAAGTCGCCCTATGACCTCATGGAACACAGCTTCACAAATAGCTTTTACGTGTGTCCTACATGTGAGTTTGAAGTGAAGAGTATAGCAAAGTCCCTAAAATCTAAAGGGAGCAAGGACTATAACGAAATAAGCTCGAATCTTCTCAAACGAACTATCGATCCCATAGTTAACCCTCTAACACACATTTTCAATTGCACCTTTGCATGTGGCATTGTTCCCGATAAAATGAAAATTGTAAAAGTTATTCCTATTTTTGAAACAGGCGACCAACATAACTTCACAAATTATAGACCTATTAGCATACTTCCCATATTCTCTAAACTCTTAGAAAAACTTATGTCAGCAAGACTTCTAAAGTACTTAAATCGTTTTGACATCCTACATCAGAATCAGTACGGTTTTAGGGAAAATCATGGTACGGTGTATCTAGTTATGCAACTACTGAAAACCATAGCCGAAGAAAACAAGAAAAGTAAAAACAGCACATTGGCGTTATTTTTGGACCTGTCAGTTAACCACGACATTTTGATTAATAAATTAGACAACTATGGTATTAGGGGACTTGGCAATGAATGGTTTAGAAATTATCTTTCTGATAGGTCGCAATACGTTGCATACGGAAACTATATATCTGACAGGGTTACAATATCGCACGGAGTCCCTCAAGGTTCGATACTTGGTCCGACCCTATTTCTGATATATGTCAATGATATCTATCACGCTACCTCCCTCAATTTATTGTCTTTTGCTGACGATACCACGGGGCATTATTCAGGACCAGGCCCAAACCAGCTATCCCTACTCATAAAAGATGAGATAGGTAAAATCTTTGAATGGTGCTGTACGAATCAACTTGTCGTAAACGCCACCAAGTCCAAATATATTCTAATGAACCCATCGCCCCCCCCCCCCCCAAAAAAAAACAACAACAGAAATTCGTCATAATATTCTAATCAACGGCCAAAACATAAGTAGAGTAGGTTCAAATAATACTGAGAAATCCTTAAAATTTTTAGGTATACATATTGACGATAGCCTATCCTACAAGCACCATATATCTCAACTCTCCTCCAAGATCGCCCGTGCTAATTTCGCACTGAATAAAATGAAGACAACACTCCCTCGTGAAGCCCTGAAAACACTCTATTATGCCCTGATACACACACACTTAGTGTATGGGATAAACGTATGAGGAAATTCTAGAACGATTAAAAAGATACTTCTTCTCCAGAAACGCTCAATCCGCATAATAAACAATAAAAAATACAATGCTCACACCGATCCCCTCTTTCGAGAAAACAAGATTCTCAAAGTGAACGACCTCTTTAAACTGCACGCATGTTTGTTCGTATTCGATTGGTATCACGATAACCTGCCGTCATCTTTTCGAAATCATTTTCAGTCGGTTGTCAACACTACGGGTCGAGCTAGCAGAAGAAGAGATTCGCTTGAATATACTAGAATAAGGACAAGGTCTCTGGAGAACTTTCCTATACACAATTACCCCAAACTTTGGAATGATCTAGATCTTGACTTACGTAATATAAACAACAGAAACATTTTTAAAAAACAACTAACTTCAAAATTACTGTCTCGATATCCCGATTACATCGACTGTGACAATCCTTACTGTAATGAGTGTGCTTCTAGTAGGTGATTTCACAGAATAACTTACGTAATATAAACAACAGAAACATTTTAAAAAAAGAAAAAAAAAAAAATCAACAACTAACTTCAAAATTGCTGTCTCGGTATCCCGACTACATTGAATGCTATAATCCTTACTATAATGGGTGTGCCTCTAGTAGGTAAGATTTTGCAGAATAAACTCCAGTGCATGCATTTTGTAGATACACTAGCCTAGCGTCCCTCAAGAACTGTGCCAATTAACGCGGGTCCTTGAGCTCTCAATTTCATTAAGTTTCATTAGGTAGACTGAGTATTTACCCTTCCCTTCTTGAGAGCCCAACACCTGTCACCAGTCAGCCGAAAGCTGCCTTCGGGAGCTCTCCGCGGACTACGCCAGGAGTTGGAGTTGTCAACAGAAGTGAAGTTTTTGGTCATCTAGCGAGACCCTTCCACCTGTACTGTAGGCAAATGGGTCTGGATATTTCAATTCTCGTCTATTACCATACATGTAGTTCTGCTTACCCCACCAGCCACTAGCTTCAAGTGTAAAAATTAAACAGCTCGATTCCAACGTCCGTGCTATATTTTCTGGGAGATGTCAGGTAGACAGCCAATCTGGCTATGTCATCTCCCTGTGGTATACATGCTTAACTGTCTCCTCTTGATATTTATGTATATTGTATATTGTTTGTATACTGCTAAATAAAGATTCATTCATTCATTCACCAACTGCAACCCCCTCGTCGCTATGCAGGAGTTCATCTCCTAAACCTTTGATGTACAATGCAAAAAGAATTGGCGAAAGGATACACCCATGTTTTAGGCCTATCTCCATAGGCACACATTTTGTTGTAATGTTTCCCAGGCTAAGTTCACTCTGTACGTCTTTTTATTGTGCTTTCATAATCCCAACAAACTCGACCCCAAGCCCAGAGCCTCCAGCTTGCGCCACATACCCTCCCTCCATACTCTATCGTATGCCTTTTTAACATCCAAAAAGGCCATGAACATCTTTTTCTTTTTTGCTTTCGCGGATTCTATCATTTGGGATAGCGTGAAAAGATGGTCAGTGACTCTCCATCCCTTCCTGAAGCCATTCTGGATTTCTCCCAAAAAACCCTTCTCTTCAATCACCTCCTCTAATCTCCCATACAGGACTTTATAAAAGACTTTTCCAATGTTGCTGCTGACAGATATCCCTCGATAGTTATCTAAGACGTCTTTTTCCCCCTTTTTGTGAATAAATGTCACTTTACTTTCCCTCCAATCCCTTGGGACCTCTCGTTTTTCTATGGCTAAATTGAATAGGGCAGTTAGGCTTTCCAAGAGTTCCTCTCCCCCTTTTTCGATAAACTCGTTAGGAATTTCGTCCACCCCTCCCGCTTTTCCATTCCTCAATTTTGAGATCACCCTTCGCACCTCCTCAGTTTTGATTTCGCTGCACACGAAGTCCGATAGATTTTCCTCGACCTGGTTCGGACACTCTGGTGGGTTCCCCATGCCCCATCGCTTAGCGTTTACCTTTTCCCAGTGCTTGACTATGTCTAATGCGATTTGATCTCGCTCTTCTGTAACTCTGCCATCTACTTTAATGTTCTGTGGGTTATTCCCTTCGTTACGTTTGTTCACCCATTTCCAAAATACGCTCGAACTCGACCCCCCTGTCGTTCTTATCGTCCTAATAAGACTGCTATTTCGCACTCTCCGGTTGTCGTCTTTAATCTTGTTTACTTTATTTCGTGCCTGTTGGTATTCTTCCTTTGCTACCGTGGCCTCATTGCTTTCCACCCCCTTAAGTTTTCTACTTCTCCTGTATGCAGCACATTTAGCTTTTCTAACCTTTATGGCCCTTTTCAGTTCTTCGTTCACTCTGTACCCAAGTTCCCGTGTTGGCACCCTAATCTTTCCTACACTTTCCTTCCCTGCCTCCACTAGGCTCGCAATGGCGTCGGCCATCTTCTGGACACTGTCTCCCTTGTGTACGGCTGCAAGCTTTGGTTTCAGTTTTTCTTCGAACTTCGCCCAGTCGGCATCCTTGAAGCTTCCTTTCCTTTTCTCTAGGTTTTTGGCCCTCATCATAACTGTAATCAAGTTGTGATCATTATCCAACTCCATTTTGCCCTCATCATCCACTTCTACCCCTATCACCCCCTCCATAAATTCATATCTGTGAGAATGTAGTCAATTATTGATTTTCTGTCGTTTCTCTCCCAGGTCCATTTCCCCTTACATCTAGCGTCCCTGTTCAGAATCTTCAGACAGAGCTCGTTTGTGAAGTTCAACAGCTTCCTTCCATTCCTGTTGACTTTCTTGTCCCCACCGTCTATGCCTTCTTCCTTATCACCTAAGTGTACATTAAAGTCGCCCATCAGAATTATACCGAGCCCCCTGTTTTCTATTTCAGTGATATTGGTCCTTAGTGTTGAGTATATCGAGTCATTCCACTCAGGTTTACTTCCCTCCACCGCACAGTACACAATCCCAAGGGCAATACTTTTGTTTCTCAGACTGATCTTTACCCATCCAATTTCTTTTGACACCTCAGCCGAGGTGATGATATCTTCTAGATCTGTGATCAGCGACGGTTTTAAATCCTCTTTAATGTACATGCCTACCCCCCCCCCCCCCCTTTTCTGGCCTTCCGTTCGCCCTACACCTATCCACGCACACCCGCTTACTTGGTCTACCCGTTCCTCGTGTCTTACCCACGTCTCGCTTAAGCCCATGACATCAAACTCCTCTGCCTCAATCAATGTAGCAATTTCACTTACTTTCCGGTGGAGACCCTGTATGTTGCTATAACCCACTTTCAGGGTACCGAAGTTCATTGGCTTCCGCCTACTGGGCCCATTGTTTTCTGGCGCTAGTCTTGGTAAACTTATTCTGTCTACCTCACTCTTGTTCACCCCACCTATGTCCACTCTAGTTATACTTGCCTCTGACGTCCCACCCCGCTCCTCTCCAAAAAAGGCTCTGCTACCCATAGAATTTTATCCTCCAATGCCCGTTTCCCCACCCTGCTAAGATGCAGCCCGTCACGCCCGTACATGCTCCCATTGCCCCCAAACGTGTCCCAATGGTCGATAAAGGGAATTCCCAGATCAACACAGTAGTCCTCTAAAACTTCATTTAGCGCCAAAATCCTTCAGTTCCGTTCGTCCCCACCTCCAAGGACAGGAAGGACCCCGGATACGACTACCCTTGCATTCCTACTTAGCAGTTTGCCGACTAAGCATCTATACGACTCCACCAAACTTACTGACCTTCTCTCCCTGATATTGTTGGTCCCCACATGGACCACCACTACCGGTTCCGGTCCTGACCCTGCCACAATGCCATCTACCCGGTCCCTGAGATCCTCCACCTTCGCCGGTCCTGACCCTGCCACAATGCCATCTACCCGGTCCCTGAGATCTTCCACCTTCGCCCCCGGAAAGCACAAGACTGTTCGATTGGAACTACCAGGACCACAAACTACATTGTCAATCCCACGTACAATGCTGCTCCCCGCTACGACTAATTTTCTTCTTCTGGTCCCAGTTCCTATATCATCTGCGCCTCCTCTCGTTTTGCAAGCTCCTGGCCCCCTCTTTCTCTTGATCGCCCTCCTTACCCCAACTGGCCTATCATCATCAACAACCATCGCACCCCCACGCTTTCCCCCTCACTCTCGTCCCCAGGAGTATCAGAGTCTAAAACACTAAACCTGTTTTCTAAACACCGCCTAGCAATCTTGGCAGCCTTACGCCGACTCTGGCTTCCGGACTCGACGCAGCCCTGACCTGACGCCACCTTCCGAATTTTCCTACTAGAAGCCCCCTCCTCAGTTACACCCCCCACATCAAGCATTATTCCCCCACGTTTTCTGCTTCCCAGTTTTCTCCTTGAGTCCACAACGACCTTCCACCTCACCATCGTAGGCGACAATCCCTCCAAATCACCAAAATCTATCCCAACTTTTTACTATTTCGAATTCTTTCAGAATTCTCTGCTTCTATCTATATATGCAATAGTTTTCCTCTATCTGGACATGTTCTTTTATTCTGGAGTATACTCCAGTAGCGTAGAAGAGCCTATTGGTTGGAACAGTTTACCTTATTATTACTATAATTAGCTATTCTGGTCTATTCTTGTTAGTTCTGACCCTATTCCGAGTACTCTTGTAGTTTCCTTTATCTAGATCCTTTATATAGATTATAACTAACCAATCAGATTGCTTGATTTCCCATAATCTGTATGCAGAGTTATCTCCCTTGTGTATATCAAAAACATTCCCAACGCCAATAAGCCAGGAGACCCATCGAGTCATTCGAGCAATGACTTTTCAGTAACTGCTCGATAGCTTATAAGGGATATTTGGGATAGGTGTGCCTTGTGATATAGGTAATAGTATCCTCAGATAAGTATCCTCGATAGGTATCCTCAAATAATACAATGCTGGGCCGTAGGTATCCTCAAATACTGAAATGAGTCGAAGAGTCGTATGTGGAGTCACTCGAACGAGCAATTGCTCTAAGGCTCATTTGCTCGATGGGATTCGAGTCATTTGAGCAATTGCTCATGGAGCAATTAGTCTCCTGGCTTATTGGCTTTGGGAATGTTTTTGATATACAAAAGGGAGATAACTCTGCATACAGATTATGGGAAATCAAGCAATCTGATTGGTTAGTTATAATCTATATAAAGGATCTAGATAAAGGAAACTACAAGAGTACTCGGAGTAGGGTCAGAACTAACAAGAATAGTCCAGAATAGCTAATTATAGTAATATTAAGGTAAACTGTTCCAACTAATAGGCTCTTCTACGCTACTGGAGTATACTCCAGAATAAAGGAACATGACCAGATAGAGGAAAACTATTGCATAAAAAGATAGAAGCAGAGAATTCTGAAAGAATTCGAAATAGTAAAAAGTTGGGATAGATTTTGGTGATTTGGAGGGATTGTCGGGTTGTTTGTGATTAGATTTACTCCGATTCAATCGAACACACCCTCCGAACATACCCCGTCTTATTGCAGAAAAATTGGGTAACATAGCAATCACGTGCTACCATAGAAACCAAGATGGCGGACTCCAGTATACAAAATGGACGACGGAAACACGTATCACCCTAACAACACGCGCTGCGCATGCGCACTCACACCACGTATCACTATGTGGATGACGTCACAACATGGCCGCTCACGCGGGTTACCATGACAACACAACATGGCGTCACTACGTCACGTGACATGACGTCACTTCCGGGTCCGGCACCGGGGTCCTGCCAATGTTACCTCAAAACCACATCACATACTACTGATATCCTATCCTTTACACTGCTGTGTGTGGTATTCTGTCTTTTATATATACTGCTACGTGCGGTATCCTATCCTTTATACTGCTGTGTGTGGTATTCTGTCTTTTATATATACTGCTACGTGCGGTATCCTATCCTTATACTGCTGTGTGTGGTATTCTGTCTTTTATATATACTGCTATGTGCGGTATCCTATCCTTATACTGCTGTGTGTGGTATTCTGTCTTTTATATATACTGCTACGTGCGGTATCCTATCCTTTATACTGCTGTGTGTGGTATTCTGTCTTTTATATATACTGCTACGTGCGGTATCCTATCCTTATACTGCTGTGTGTGGTATTCTGTCTTTTATATATACTGCTACGTGCGGTATCCTATCCTTTACACTGCTGTGTGTGGTATTCTGTCTTTTATATATACTGCTACGTGCGGTATCCTATCCTTTATACTGCTGTGTGTGGTATTCTGTCTTTTATATATACTGCTACGTGCGGTATCCTATCCTTATACTGCTGTGTGTGGTATTCTGTCTTTTATATATACTGCTATGTGCGGTATCCTATCCTTATACTGCTGTGTGTGGTATTCTGTCTTTTATATATACTGCTATGTGCGGTATCCTATCCTTTATACTGCTGTGTGTGGTATTCTGTCTTTTATATATACTGCTACGTGCGGTATCCTATCCTTATACTGCTGTGTGTGGCATTCTGTCTTTTATATATACTGCTACGTGCGGTATCCTATCCTTTACACTGCTGTGTGTGGTATTCTGTCTTTTATATATACGGCTGCGTGCGGTATCCTATCCTTTATACTGCAGTGTGTGGTATTCTGTCTTTTATATATACTGCTGCGTGCGGTATCGTATCCTTATACGGCTGCGTGCGGTATCCTATCCTTATACTGCTGTGTGTGGTATTCTGTCTTTTATATATACTGCTACGTGCGGTATCCTATCCTTTATACTGCTGTGTGTGGTATTCTGTCTTTTATATATACTGCTGCGTGCGGTATCCTATCCTTATACTGCTGTGTGTGGTATTCTGTCTTTTATATATACTGCTACGTGCGGTATCCTATCCTTATACTGCTGTGTGTGGTATTCTGTCTTTTATATGTACTGCTACGTGCGGTATCCTATCCTTATACTGCTGTGTGTGGTATTCTGTCTTTTATATATACTGCTGCGTGCGGTATCGTATCCTTATACTGCTGTGTGTGGTATTCTGTCTTTTATATATACTGCTGCGTGCGGTATCCTATCCGTATACTGCTGTGTGTGGTATTCTGTCTTTTATATATACTGCTGCGTGCGGTATCCTATCCTTTATACTGCTGTGTGTGGTATTCTGTCTTTTATATATACTGCTGCGTGCGGTATCGTATCCTTATACTGCTGTGTGTGGTATTCTGTCTTTTATATATACTGTTGCGTGCGGTATCGTATCCTTATACTGCTGTGTGTGGTATTCTGTCTTTTATATATACTGCTGCGTGCGGTATCCTATCCTTTATACTGCTGTGTGTGGTATTCTGTCTTTTATATATACTGCTGCGTGCGGTATCCTATCCTTTATACTGCTGTGTGTGGTATTCTGTCTTTTATATATACTGCTACGTGCGGTATCCTATCCTTTATACTGTTGTGTGTGGTATTCTGTCTTTTATATATACTGCTGCGTGCGGTATCCTATCCTTTTCCTGCTGTGTGTGGTATTTACTGCTCTGTGCGGTAAGACTGTTCTGATTTTCATGTCTTATTGTAATGTAAACTCCCATAAATTTCATCCAATTTCCTTAAAACACAATTAAACTTGAAAATACATTAGCGTCGTCGACTAAAACTACCCCAACCCCTCATCCCTGAATATTTAAGGTTTGAATCCTGTCCAAGCCTGCAGGTGAATAGTAGTTTTGACCGTCATCTTGAAGAAAATGGACATGAGTTCGTGCAACTATATGGCGGAATATACATCTATTTACAAATGAAAATATTCGATGAAGCAAAATAACCTCATTTATTACTTTCCATAGTGTGATTTACTGGGAATTCCCGATTTGATTATAAACGATAATTTAACAAGTGAATTATGCAATCAAGAATTGAGTCATGTATCCGTGCGCGCAAATGAAGACGCCTTTCCGTGGGGACTTCATTCTTTTTTCGTTTTTTTTTTTAACTCTTTGCCTAACATGAAAAGCAGACGACACATGCAAAAAAAATTCTTGAATAACTATTATTTTCATTTTTTGTCCCCAAAACATAGGTTATGACCCCTCATTGGAACGATATCGACGAGCTCGTTCCATTGAGGGGTCATAACCTATGTTTTAGAGACAAAAAATGAAAAAATAATGAAAATTAATTTGCCAATTTTGAGAATAGCGCTGGCCGTTTTTGACCGTTACGTTAGGTAAAGGGTTAAATAATATAATTATCGCTAATAATGAAAAAGTGATAAGCAGAGTAATCGTTTGACTGGACTGGTTACGTGAAATAATTCATTCGAGGCGAGGGACTATATTGTAAAACACTCGCACGCATTCACGCACTCGTGTTTGTACAACGTCCCTCATGATTTATTTCACGTAACCAGTCCAGTCAAGCGATTACTCTCTATTTACTGCACAATTCAGGATTTTAATAGTTAGATCTAGACATAAGCTGAGCTTAATCAATATTAATACAGTGCATCTACTGTTTTGTGATAAAGTGAGAGTAGACACGAAAGAGCAGTAGTTTTATTGGAAGTACATGTAAATGCCTGAAGAGATACCACATTTGAGAAATGAAAAGTTGTGTAAAATGTTCTGTATGATTGGAAATATTACAAACATGAACTCCCATTTCAACAAACTTGTACCGTCATCCCGACTCTCGTCAAATTTCCCTGTTTTAGATTGTTTGTCTTAACTGAATGCAATAACGTATCACAATGAAAGACCGTTGCCCTGAAGAAAATTCCGAAAACAAATAAGTTATCAAGTATGTATATATAATATTGGATCCATGTATGCATATACATGTATGTATGTGTGTCTGTGCATTACATAGGTGTATAGACATATACGTATATGTATGTGTATGAATGCGTGGTTTCAGTGTATTTTGAATACTATTGCAATCTACCAGAATTATAATGACAATCCCAGAGGGGGTGATTACAAAACAGCCAGCCTGGCTATATCGCCTCCTTGCAGTTGTTTTCCCCATACTTATTACATGGTGTCTTTGATGTACAATCACTTATTATATGCTTAATTCATGTATCGTCTTTGTAACAATAATACTGCAGAAATAAACTATCTATCTATCTATGGAAGTGGTTATCCACGTGTCTTGCAGAAGTGCAAATTACCAATTACCAATTTATTGAGCTTTTACATACAAACACGCGAACACCGTAACAAACAAACTTCAATGCAGCTACACTGGTGACAACAAGTGAAAGATTAGCTTCAGAATACTCGTCAGACAGAATGTGCAGATCAGAAAAAAAATCTGCTGCATAACGAATGCTTCCCGAATTTGCAAACCATTGTCACATTTATCAAGTCTATAGTTATGGCTAAGGAAAGTACTCTTGTAGGGAGAAGGGCGACATTGAGGTTAATCCAGACCCCGGAAATACGACCACGTCTACTATGTCAATCTCCTCTACCATTTCTGTCGACCTGACTGGTGGACAACATGTGATTCGGTTGATGCACTTGAACGTTCAGAGCATAATACGGAAACTAGATATTATACAATGCGAAGTGCTTGAAGCGATATCTGCGTCTTTACTGAATCATAATTTGATGAGCACGACAGTAATGATGACATCCACATTCCCCGGTTTCACCAACCAATAAGACCTGTGTACAAGGGGCAGCGGGGGTAATCATTTACATAAGAAACGCATTGTCCTCCATCTTGAGGCAGAAGTTAGAGGCGCCAAACTTGGAACGCTTGTGGGTCCAAATCTTTTACCAGCATACCTCTTTTCTACTTGTGCTTTCTACCGGCCAACAAACTATGGAATTCAATTACCACAACTTTGGAACTTGCCGTGGATACTAGAATCAAGGATATAGTCATAACTGGTGACTTTAAAGACAATCTGCTAAACTCTGGTAACAAACCAATACAAAAATTATACAGCAATATATTCTTAAGCAAATAATAACGCATCCTACCTTCTTCACAGAAACATCATCTGCGTTTTATTCAATAGGTCCCTAACTGATATTAAATGGGAAGGTCGGTTGGCTGGTTGCAGCCCTTAGATTATTGTTGATCGCTTCCAACGAGTTCTCTGTGAACTTGTATTAAAATATATCCCCCATAAAGCCATATTAAAAGCGATAATATCAAGGAAACAACGAGCCATCTTAGATGAATAGTGAAATTAGAAATTTTATTCATCGACGAAAACGCTTACACCATCACGCCAAATCGGTAAACTCGCCACACACTCGGGAAAAATATCTCAAACTCTGGAACCAAACAATTTCCGCTGTAAGAAAGTTCAGACAAAACTATTTCGGACATTTTCAAAACGTTCTTAATGAAACCTCGTCCTCTTCGGGATCGTGGTAGAAAACACTGAAAAAAAGCTCTATTACAACAAATCAGAGATCCCAACATTGCAATACAACAATAATATACTGTCGTCAGAAGTGGAGAAATCTGAAGCCTTTAATGAATATGTTAGTTCTATTTTTTATCGTGGACAATTCAAACGCTTCACTGCCCCCAGTGAATACAAGTAGTGATCCATCAACATTACGTAATGTAAACTACGAGGAAATCCAAGAAACAATGATTTCCCCGAAAGCATCAAAAGCCAGTAGCCTAGACAACATAAGCCCAAACGGTTTAAAAGAATGTTCCCAGAGTTTAGCGAGACCACTCACGTTCTAATTCAATTATCTTCTTGAACCATTTCACTCTCTTTTGAGAGTGGGCTCAAACTTTTCTGCGGGAGATACGGACGTTTCATCCGCTAGCCGAATCGTCCGCTTGCAGCTTTACCCAAGTCGTCTGTCAATGGTTTTAAAATCATCAAAACATAGGATGGAGAATAACTTTAACCCTTTACCCAACGAATCTCCCGCACCCGCCCGCGTAATATGCAAATTCAGCATTTGAAAAAATATTATTTTTCAAAAAATTTCAACAAAACCATATCATGTGACCCCTCGTTGGAACGAGCTCGTTCCAATGAGGGGTCACATGATATGGTTTTGTTGAAATTTTTTGAAAAATTAAAAAAAAATGATATTTAAAATAATAAATTCTGATATTATCTGCGTTGGGTAAAGGGTTACTGATATTTATTCAGTATCAAATAGCACAAGATAATAAATAATTAACATACAATTTTTTAAATGTACAATATAGCAAATCTTTCAAATATATTTCTTGACATGCATTCTTATAAGGTATTTCTGCACTAATTTTAAGATTATTCATTGGCCATTTATAACAATTTCCTTTAATTTGTTTATAATTAGGGCTGTCAAGATTTTTGAATTTATGAATCGATTAATCGTCGCAAATAATCGATTATAATCGATTAATCGTACATAGATGACCCCGCCCCCACATTTCCCTCTCTTTGAAGTCGTTAAAAATGAAGTTCAAGTCAGCTGACCTTCCTCAAATAAACAACGAAGACGATCCTCTTTTAGGTACAGTCAAATGTTTGATGTTCTGAACTTTTGAACCGTCAGTGTAATAATCAAGACCGGTCGTCAGTTGCGAACTTCGCACGTTCGCAACTGTCGACCGGTCTTGATTATTACACTGACCGTTCAAAAGTTCAGAACATCAAAGCTTTGAATGTTCCTAAATGGCAAATGCTTCTAACGGCTTCTTGAGATTTAACGTCGACGTTCTTGACCCTTTACCTTAAGAAACAATTGTTTTTTCATCCAATTTTTTTTAATTATTAAACGTCTATAACGGGGTAAAATTTACCGATTCTTCGACAACGAAAAATACTAATCCATTTCGGCGTGATCGATCAGCAATCGATTAATCGAATAATCGTGACAGCCCTATTTATAATTTTGAGATTTTTCATGGTTAAGCACAGTGGTACCTTTCAATGAATACTTACAAAATTATAAGAATTTTTGTCATCGAATTTAATATACCATAAGTTTTGATGCGTTTCTTAATACAATTAATCCTTTTAATATATTTTTCAATTATTCAACGTTAAGTGCCAGTGAAAAGTCCGTAGCATTGAATAAACATTAATCAGAGTCGCGTTAGCCAATCACGGTCGAAATTAATCAGACGGCTGAGTAGTTTTTTTTTGTTCTGGCATGTCTGTTTTCACAATCTCGTATAAGTGTATGAAATTTTAATGCAAGAAGGTATATTAAGATACGTTACAACAGATAATATATGATAAAATAAATATAAGTGAATAAATAGGTAAATAAATAAAAATACATTAATTCATATTTTCGAACGATTTGGGTAAAATTGCAGAGGACGGCTTGGGTAAAATTGCAGCCGTCGATTCAGCTAGCGGACGATATGTGTGCAATTCTTCAGCAGTGCATGAATAATAACTTTAGCTGCAGAAAGTCGTGACGGCAATGACCAGTGCAACGAAAATCCATTACAATATATTTGTAAGTAATACAGTTCTGTTATTGTAATAAATCCGAATAATTTCTATACCGGTATTGTTATTTCGTCATCTTTTGGCTGACCTGAACCACGAGGAACAGATGAACCAGTCATTGTCACTCTACCGGATTTTCGGAGGGCCCCAGTGAGAATTTACACGCTTTTGATTCCACCCCACTCTACCCTGCATAAGTGCGATATCCCGTGGAGTCCAGCGGAGGAGATATCTTCATTGGCGACACCCAGCATTGGTTAACCAGTAGGCAGTGGCGTGGCTACGGGGGGGGGGGGGGGAGGGGGGATTGGGGGGACGCGCTCCCCTACTTTCCTTCAAAGTTGGTCCTCGGAAATATGTCCAAAAATGGCATAAAAATCGTAGGGGGGGGGGGGGGGAAGGTCTATGGGGGTTAGCTTGTAGATTGCTTGTCCTAATATCTGTGTCGGTAAAAAGGTAGACAGTCGTCAATACATGAAAAACCTCAAACTATCCGCTCAGATGCAAGGAGATGGGAGTTTTTGAACCCTGCATTGCCTGGAATTCAAAAGTTTTCTACCACGGGCCGACCATTGCTCGGCCCGTGGTAGAAAACTTTTGAATACCAGGGTTCAAAAACCCCCATCGACGATCCTTGGCCGCCCCATATCGGACACATTTATTTCCCTCTATAGTGGAAACCTTGCTTATTGTTACCTTGGTTATCTAGCTCAAACTTTAGGGACGCAAAATTCTGAGATGTGAAGGCTTGGAAAGCTTTTCCCGCACACACCACCCTCACCCCCCCCCCTTATTAAAATGGAGCTAAGTCAGTGGGCTCTGCGAGTTTGTCCCCCCCCCCCCCCCCCCCCCACTAGCTTTGGGCTGGCTACGCCACTTCCAGTCGGGCTCGCAATCCTGTTGGCAGACCGAGCTGATACGTTACAGTAATATTCATCGTCGTAGCTTTTAAGTCCCATCTGATGTTCAACTTAATGGTGCCAGCTGTCCCTGCCTTAGGTTGTTCCATAATTGGAATCTTACCCGCCATACGGTAATCAGACCTGCGTTACCTAAAATACTCACTTCTTTTTGAAAACGGACACTGTATAGTCTTCAGTCAATTCGTTCTTGTGAGTTTTGTCCTTTTTGTTTGTTTGATTGTTTTGGTGAGGGGTGGGGTATGCACATTTGCACTGACAGTGCTCCACATCTCGCGGCCCTGACTCCTTACTTAGGCCAGGCGTTGGCGTTTAGTGCCAATGGCACTACTCGTTTTTAAGTTCTTCACTAGGTTTCGCTGGTCAGGTTTTTTGGCCCCGGCTGCAGTTTTGGGAATAGTCAATTGTCCGTCGGTTGATGTCAGTGTGGAATGAGGCATGAATGATGTCAGATACCTACTCTCAACATTTAAGATTTCCGCTTCAATTTCAGCATATACTACGTTATCGTCAATCGTCAGAAGGCCATCCTTTGGCCCGAAAATTTTGACAATTTTGTTGACTGTCACATCGTCTGACAACCAAATAACTCGTTTTTATACGCTTTATACACTATAACAATAAACTCTTATTTCGATCTTTATATATTATTTTGTTTTGTTCTCGGCTGGTTGTCTCTTCTCGGTTCGGCGCAAAAGGCGGAGGATTAATGAATAACCCCCTTCACTATAGACTTGGTCGGCTTAAAAAAAAACTTCTAGCTTTTACATAAATAGAGTATCTCTATGCTAGCAATAAACATTTAATTTCATCTGTAAGTTACGGCAGCGTAGAACCGCCGCACCGTAGTATATTTCCAGGGATTCCTAGTCTGTTTAAACAGATTACTAATCTGTTTTTACAGATTACTAATCTGTAAATACAGATTAACTAAGTAATCTGTAAATACAGATTAGTTAATGTGTAAAAACAGATTAGTAATCTGTAAATACAGATTAGTTAATCTGTAAAAACAGATTAGTAATCTGTTTAAACAGATTAGTAATCTGTAAAAACAGATTACTAATCTGTTTTTACAGATTAACAAATCTGTAAATACAGATTAGTAATCTGTTTAAACAGATTAGTAATCTGTAAAAACAGATTAGGAATCCTTGGAAATATACTACGGTGCGGCGGTTCTACGCTGCCGTAGTAAATATTTTTTTTTGTTCTCGGTAAGTAGTCTCGCCGTCGCAAAATAGGCTGGAAAACCACTTAACGTCTATAGGAACTGGCGAATTTCCCCAAATAGACAAAAACAAATGGTTCCAAAACACTATAATTAAACAATTTTCATACAAACAATGACAGGCAATGGTACTGTTTTGATCTAAAAAATATTTTGAGTGCTGAAGTTTCAAACTGAAAAGTGATTTTATAACTGAATATCAACTTTTAAATTGCAAATTGCACTAACAACAGAACTAGGGGAGTGGGTCTTCCTTCCTACTTTCTTGTGCTTCCTCCGTTTCTTCTTCGGAACACTTAAATTACTGAAACCAAAAGTAATCCGAACCATGTATCTACAGCACTTAACCGACAAATGAACTTTGAGGTGCTTTTTGAATTATTTGAAACACATTTTTAATCTCGACTCTGAAAGATTTCTTTAGTACCGATACCAATAGAAGTAACGGTTTTTGCGCGCCGAAGGCGCGCACGGACGGTGTGGGGCAAGCCCCTTTCGACCCTCTTTGGCTGTATATTAGGAATTTTTCCACATGTCCGGGCGCATTAAAGGAGGAAAGCGTTACGGTACTTAGCGGCGTCTGTGTTTTCATCTGTTCTTCTTTGGAGGGGTGGCTGCGTTGGTGATACCTCCTTTGGTGGTGTTGAAGGAGGAGTGATGGCGGGCTGACTTGGTTGGTAAGGTCTAGCCCTCGCAGCTGCCGGTGGTGAAGTGCTCTTTGGCGTTGTGTGTAAGTAGTGGCTGCTAAGACTCTGTATTGCTTCCATTGAACCAGCGGTTTTCCAAGATTTTAATCTGGGCTCGTAGAAATTATCTTTATGGTCGTCATCTTTGACCATTTCTTCTAAAATGCCTTCCACAGACTCCGCGGTGATTGCTTCCTGGATGGGATCCTGGTCGGAAAAGGCAGGAAGCGAAATGTGCGATATCCGACTCAACTTCCTGCTCCACAAACAGACCTTCCTCCTCCATCTCCTCTTTAAGCCGGGGACACACTAGGCGATTTTGTACGCCCGATCCATTTTCGCTTGCGTAATCGTGTAGTGTGTCTGATTGTGCGACGCCGAACTTTGCTAGCGAACACGTACGCCCGACCAATCGGCCGTATTCAACATGCTGAATATTGGCGATCAATTTCGGCCGGATTTTTATCGGTGGCGTAGAGATCGGCCAGTGTACCTACCTCGGCGACAGCAGATCGGATGCGTATATTTTTCTTCCTGTACTTTGACTTGCTGGTCGCCATTTTATGATCACATGACAAGAGTAAAAAGGTGTCACATGACAAGAGGAGACGTCGCTGTCGTAGTTCAGCGATCTGAACGTATTGGCTACCCCTCTACGTTCAGATTCTTCCCATTCAATCCTATAGAAAAAGTTCCCATCAACTTTTTATGGGAACTCAAAACTCGAAATTAGGAATATATATCAAGCTTTCGCCCTTATTACCGGCTGCAATCGATAGTACACGTATTTCCTTACATTTGGGAAGAGTTTATTAATCCAAACTAGGTTTTATCCTTTAAATGTCGTCATTTGTGTACTCGTGAGGCGGCGACGGAGATTTCAAAATCGGCCATGTTGTTGTTTAAATATAAAACAGTAAAAACGATAACCCGGTAATGGCGCCGAAACGAATAGAACTTTTCATCGATGCGGAATAGGAAATTCGATCGCAATTGTGCAGAATGGGTTTGATAATCTGCTCTGTGCGAATGCGACCGAGTTTGATAGCCTCCTCTGCGCGAATGAGATCAAATTTCCTATTCCGCATCGATGAAAACGTCTATTCGTTTCGGCGCCATTACCGGGTTATCGTTTTTACTGTTTTATATTTAAACAACAACATGAACGATTTTGAAATCTCCGTCGCCGCCTCACGAGTACACAAATGACGACAATTAAAGGATAAAACCTAGTTTGGATTAATAAACTCTTCCCAAATGTAAGGAAATACGTGTACTATCGATTGCAGCCGGTAATAAGGGCGAAAGCTTGATATATATTCCTAATTTCGAGTTTTTAGTTCCCATAAAAACTTGATGGGAACTTTTTCTATAGGATTGAATGGGAAGAATCTGAACGTAGAGGGGTAACCACTACGTTCAGATCGCTGAACTATCGCTGTCGTACTGTTATCCGGCAAGTGTGTCCACTCAATCGTTGAACTCAGTGCCGGACAGAAATCGACGGCGTAAAAAATCTTTGTCGACAGCGATAAAAAATCGCCTAGTGTGTCCCCGGCTTTAGTATCAATATTAATATGTGTAACCTTAAGAATGCATGCTGAGGATTCACTGGAGCATTACACTTCTCATTAGTTTGTTTACCATTAACTGAACAAAATAATCAGTGTATTTATCCTTGACCAGTTAGCTGTATCGTACATTGCCATTTCACAAGAAGGTTCATCATTGTACAACTTTGTCAGTGTTAGATGTTTCTTAAGGGCCTACATAAGTAATGGAATTTTGTTTATTTTGAAATTCTCACCTCTCATATTCCTTAAATTCAGATTAAATATACACAAATTATACATCAAAATGAAGGTTGGGATGTATAGCACACGAAACACATATGTAATCAACTCATAGAGTCGACTGCAGGCACCACTGGTTCCTGGAAGTCTGCTACCGTATTCGCACCAGAATTGATAATAAAATAATATTTCATCAGAACAACTTGTGGCCAAATGTGCTTCATATATCCAAGAACAAAGCTAGGCATTCAAAACACTTTCGAATATACTGGCAGGACTGCATTTTGGAAAAGGACAACACTGTCTGCATTTTATATTGAAGATGGTTTCCATGCTCGACAGACATGCGCAAATCACTCGTTACCACGAATTTCCATCCAAAAACAAAATCGTAATTCTAAGAAATTTCAACAGGTATCATGATACCTTGCACTGAATATGGCAACTATGCAATCTCTATCTAATAACAGTATACTGTATGAAGGCGATCTTTTTCATTATTTGATTTTAGACGGCGTTGTTTTTACCTGCTTTTTCTGTCCGATGACGTCGACCGGAAATCGAAAGTAGACTCATACGTAAACAAAAGCAAGGGCTTTGGAATTTTCCCCAATGTAGCTCTGTCGCCGTGTTTTGAAGAATTTTTATCCCCTAGCTTTGTTCTTGGATATATAAAGCACATTTGGCCACAAGTTGTTTTCGTGAAATATTATTAAATTATCAGTTCTGGTGCGAATACGACAGCAGACTTCCAGGAACCAGTGGTGCCTACAGTCGACTCAATGAGTTGATTACTTATGTGTTTCGTGTTCTATACATCCCAGCCTTCATTTTGATGTACATTTTGTGTATATTTAATTTGAATTGAAGGAATATCAGAGGTGAGAATTTTCAAAATAAACAAAATTTCATTACTTATATAGGCCCTTAAGGTGTCACGTCTTGGTGTCATTACTGGAAAAATATTTTGAAATGAACATTAAAAACATGTTTTGCTAAATTTTAAAAGCACCTCAGAGTTCATCTCTCTGTAAAGTGCTAAAGATTTTTGTTTTGGATTAATTTTGGTTTCATTAATTTAAGAGTGCCACGTGTCAATATTCCGTTCTGTTGTTGGTGCAATCTACATTTTAAAAGTTGATTTTCAACAATAAAATTACTTTGTAGTTTAAAACTTCAGCACTCAAAATATTTTTTAGATCAAAGCAGTGTCATTGCTTATCATCGTTTGAACGAAAATCGTGTAATTCACTCGTTTTGGAACACTTTTGTTTTTGTCCATTTGGGGAAATTCATCGGTCCCTATAGACCTTAACACACTCCCGACGTTGCGTTTCGTTATCAGTCAATGATATGGTTACACAGAGGAGTATTCTTATGCGAAAGATTCTGCACCTGGGGATGCGACGTGCATCCCATAAGTGAGTGGATGTCGGTGTTTTGATTTCTCGTATGCGTACTGCCCAAAGTGGACTGGTGGCTGATCGGCTGGTCTTCCTTCCTACTTCTTGTGCTTCCTCCGTTTCTTCTTTGGAGGTGAAGGAGTCGATTCCTTGATTATTGACGATGGAGGTTGCGGTATCATCCTTTTTTGTACTAGTTGGTATGCAAAGGCGACGTTGGCACGTAGTTCTGCTAGCTCTTTATCCAAGGACTCTTTTGTTGGTATTAGCTCTTCTTCTTCAGTGCCCACGGTCTGGTTTTGCAGTTCGTGGGCAAGCTTGCTTATTTCTTCGTCGTCTTCCGCCTCAGCGTGGGGGTCCAAGCTTGAGATGGAACTGGAGGTGGAGGCATTTGTTGAGTGGGTGGTGTCTGGTGCTGCTTTTCCGTCTGGATGGGGGAGTGGGCTTCCATTTCCTCTCCCTTCTCTTTACGGCTTGCTTCGGACTTTCTTCTCCTCATTGAACTGGATTCTCCGTTACGGCAAAATGAAACTACCACAGAAGCTATCTGACATGCTAACATGTCTGACTGTGGGTAACACCAGCAACTGTGGACCATCCATGTTTCTGGTTATAACAGCCAGGTGATATTGAACTTTCCAATACCACCTGGAATGGCTCCAACAAGGAGACAAAAGAAGCCAGCAGCCAGACCATCGGCCCCTCTGGGGAGTGGTAGTACCTTAGCCCAATCGGGCTCTGGTCTACACCCAGTGGACCCTGAAAAGGCCAAGTGCAAGAGGAAGAAGAAAAGTACATCCACTGAGTGCCAGGACGCCAAACATCTAGAGGCCTGGAGTATTCTTATGTTCATGAACTTAATTTTATTATGTGGCAAATGGACTCCATGTGCACTTTTAATATGTGGGAATAAAAAGTTTTGAAAAGTAAATCGATTCCAAGTACAAAACTACGGCAAGGCATTACAATTGTCTCAAAATCAAATATATAGGAAAAGCAATAGCTGTAATATTGAAATTATTTCAACAAATCAGCGAATCAATCGTCATTACCATCCTGATCGAAACCTCAACATGGCCGCTTCCAGTGATTACTCAACATCATCAAGGTTGTGAAATTATACGTTTTTCCAAATATACCCGACCTCAGGGAGTTTCACCACTCAAACATAATTATTTCCACCGTATAAGCCTTACATCAACTTGTTATTCTCACAATTTTGTATTAACTGTTCAACTTTTGAATTAATTTTGTACTTTTGTTTTCTAAATTCGTTGTAATTTGTAACTTACACAAAATTGAAATCCAGCTGAATTTGGAATCGGTAAGATTACCAAGAATGCCTGGAGATTGTTGGTAAGCTAATTTTTATAGTTGGATTGTAAAAAGATCACAACTTACAAGTATGTCTGCATGCAGGCATGGAAATTAGACATGTTTATGGACATGGAAGTTGGATTAAATAGCCTCTCTGAATGAATGGTTCCATGACGTTTCGGCCCGTGATGTTTTGGGCGAAACGTCTTGTAAATCGGTGGGAAACATCCATACTTTATTTTGTATACCGGTATATCAGATTCCTATGATTACGTGGAGTCTTCGGTATCGCAGTACTTTATTTTCTTCCTCACGCACATAGACCAACACCTGCTGAGAAGATAATTTATGATTACAGATTAAAAGGAAGTTTCACAATCTTTTCAAGAAAAATAGTTAGAAAATATGTCACACATTCTGGTAAGTAAACTAATTTTATTGGTCAAGGTAAAAATTCAATTCATATGTGAAAGTGTAAGTTTCCCCTACTGGTAAAACTGTAATCACATCTTCCAAATATTAAAGAATTACCCCCAACCCATCTGTCACGGTCATCTGATGTTGACATTTAGAATGAGGTCATAAAGTCACATGATCAACATCTGGGGGAATTCCAATCGGCCTTACAAACTATGGAAGGGACAATATTAAGGGACAATATGTTCTAAAGCGATCATTTCATGTTGTTTGTAAAACGGGAACTTCTTTTGTGTACATGTACATCAGCAATTTTTAATGCCATAATTTAATGCTTTTTATTATTTAAGTGAATTTATTCACTTTGGAGGGTGGGGGGTGGGGGGGTGGTGGGGTGTTTAAAGGCTCCCTAAATCACAGCTAATTTATTTGAAGGATTGAAAGGGACCAGGGTTCCCCAAATGATTGACCCCACCCACCCCCTCCCCATGATCTACATTAAGTGAAAACTACTAAAATAACAAAACATACCAAATATAGTGCAGATTGATGATCTAGGAAGCCTTAAAATGTCAGTAGTTGTTACTTGAAGTTTAAATTTGTGTTATTCTTTTTTTCTTTCAGGATCCAAAGTCAAAGAAAAGAAGCAAGCCTGGAAGTAAACAGACTGTCATCTGCAGAGTGAGGACATCAGGGTAGCATTACTGAAGTTACCCTCTGTGAATCTCAGTCTGTCAGGGTTTCAGGCATAAACATCAAGAGGAACGCACAGGATAAATTGGGTGATTCTAGCCCTCTGAATGGGATAGCATTAGCAAATTCATCCTCTAGGACCTCATTCTGCAAATGACAGATTGCTCATTTCCAGGCTTGATCAGGCAAGCAAAGGACATTTGAAGGAATGTACTATGTTTATAAAGCATGTGGAATATACAGTGTTCCAGAATCTACTTTGAGAGATAGGACCAGAGGGAATGTTAGTATTGATGTGACAATTGTATTTGATGCCATGTTCACAAGCTATGAAGAAGAGAAAATGATAGACCACGTCAACTATATGGCTGATATTGTCTATGGCTACCACAGATCACCTATTCAGTTTATGGCAAAAGATTATGCTGAATGTCTGGGAAAGCGAGTGAAGGCTGAAACTAAACTCAGTAATTGCTGGTTTTATGACCTTATAAAGCTCCGGCAAACATAAGGAGTGAAAACACCACAGAAACTTTAGCTGGTAGAGTGCCGAATTATTTTTGGTCATCAAAATTTGTTTGCATGTCTTTGTCATGTTAGAGTATACATGTATGGGAGAGGGCCAAAAAGCACTCTCCCATTAATTTGTAACAAAGCAAATCCATACATGCAAAATAATTTAACTTAAAAGATAATATGAAGAACATCCACAGACAGGCCTGGCATTCTTCAAAATGCAAGGGGGTTAAAAATCGCTCCCCTTGTATGGCCTAGACAAGCGAGGGTTCCAGACATTTTCCCCTAGGACATTTTCCCCTAAAAAGTGTCACGTAGGACATTTTCCCCTAATTTCAAATGAGAGGGTGGACATTTTCCCCTAGTTAGGAAGAAAAGAGAAGACATTTCCCCAAACTAAAAAAAAGTTAATTTCAAGATTTTGTTAAAAGAAAATTTACATGTAAATTTAATCCTAGCTGTATTATCGTTGTGTGATTTATCATAGTGTTATTTGTGCTACTTGGGTTTAGTGCTAATTGGTTGGGCAACAAGTACTTGCTCCAAGATGAAGAAACACAGAGGGGTGGGAGAAACAGAGAGGGGTGGAGCACAATGATAATATATGGATGCAACGCATAATATAATTTTATTGGTTTGTACTTCCTTCATGCATGGAGGCTGTACAAATCCATAAAATTATATTATGGGCTTGCACCAAGAGTGTTCTCATCTAAGTCGTCTTGTAAATTTATTCCTAGCTGTATTATCGTTGTTTGATTTATCATAGTTTTATTTGTGCCACTTGGGTTTAGTGCTAATTGGTTGGGCAACAAGTACTCGCACCAAGGTGAAGAAACACAGAGGGATGGGAGAAACAGAGAGGGATGGGGCACAATGATAATATATGGATGCAACTCGTAATATAATTTTATGGGTTTGTACCAAGGGTGTTCTCATCTAAGTCATCTTGTAAATTTATTCTTAGCTGTATTATCGTTGTTATATTATTATCTTCTGCTAGCTATTTTAAAAAAGAATAAACTATTACATTAAACCTCAATTACATTTTTATTTTTATTCTTCCAATTTTTTTTCTATTTTATTCCATGAGAAATTAAAAAAAAATCCATGAGAACATGTCCTGGGTGAAAAATCTAGGAGTAATCAGTCTAGGGGAAAAAGTCCGGGGATGAATAATTAGGGGAAAATGTCCTAGGGGATAATGTCCTAGTGGATAGTGAATCTCTGATAGTGGCTGGTCCAACTCAAGAGTTTTCCAAAATTATATTCCCAAGCTTTTAATGAAACATGTTCATGGCTTTAGATTGCTCTCAATTTGTGACACTGGATTCAAGTCAAAACTGTCCCCAAAATATGAGAAACTACATGATTAGTCTTTTTACATACAAAAAGAATTTAATACAGGGCTTTCTAAGACCTATTTTGTATGGTGCAAAAGTATTTCTCAACAAATATCTTCTTTTTAGAATGTTACAACAGGGTTTCTGCTAGGAATAAATTAGTGGGTCTGGTAGGAGAGGAAAATCACAGATCACCTAGTGCCCATGGTTCACGCAGAGCGGAGAAAATTTTAGAATTGAACACTGCAGGAAGGCCATTTCCTTGCATCTGAGACAGCAATTCATGTTTTAGTGTGAACGATTTTGTGAGAATAATTATGTTGAATTTTGGGGAAAACACTCATTTCTTCACTACAATTGGCATGTGACATCTTACCTAATCGGCAAATGGCAGAAAACAGTGATAGTTTCCGAATGACACTCACCAATCTTAAGTTACAGAATGCCTATTCCGGAAACGGTGCTTCTAAAATGTGTCAACTATTTTGGGAGAATGACCGCGTCTTGACTACAATTTTATGGCGTCATGTTGTTTGTTTTTTCAACCAGATTTTATGCTTTATCAGTAAATGATCAGCGTGGGGAATGGGTCTGGTTGACCAGGGCTCAATATAACTGGATTTGCACAGCGATTTTGGAATCAATTTTCAACTATAGGTAATCAATTTCACATGACAAAAACATTTTAATAATAGGAAATGCTAAATGCTAATCAAAATTTATCAAGTTAAATTGCTATTCAATTTTTAAAAATTAAATTGACCCCTGTGTGTTGATGGACCCTCAGCCATGGTAGCTGAAACCCTGGTTACAACAAGCTGTTGGTAGCCATCTCCTAATTTGGGGACACCCTTTTTGGCTTGAATTTGGGATAATATAAAGGCCTGCATGTTTCAGATAGTAAAAGTTCTTCCCCAGTTCTTAACCTTTATGATGGTACCAAGTCTCACGTAAACCTAACTTTGTCCGGCCGGGCTCAGAAAGATAATGTTCTTTTATTTGTGCTTCTACCTCATACGAGTGTAATTTAACTCAACCTGTAGGTGTTGGAATATTTAAACCATTCAAGACATTTCACATTATAGAGTATGACCAGTACAGTACAGTTGCCATGGACTGGTCACTTTTAGGTCTTCACGGTATTGGAAATTGCAATACTGGTGACGGTATTGAAAAAAATACCGCGGTATACCGGTATATCGTCAACACTAACGAGAAGTAAGTTTCAGTTTTGAATTGAAAACAAGTCTCGTGTCACGATAAAATTAAATTCTTTTAAATGACAAAATAATTATGCATTCTAGCCAAGAATGCATAATTATTTTTATCATTTAAAAGAATTCATGATTAAATTATTAAATAGGCTTCATGTTCAGCTGTTGCAAAAACCTTTATTTACCTGACATAAACAGGTTACGAAACACTAAATATGTGAACGCGTGACTTGAAGCTTGTGAGTAGGATTAAATAGGGCTGATCAGCTGATTGGTTAAATATATTTTGACTTTGAAACCATTAATTAAAATTTTGATTCCTCCACTTTAAAAAGGATTAATAAGTTTCCATGCATGGGCAATATTTCCACGGACACAATAATATTAGATTCCAAACACTAATTACAGGAATAATCATCAAAAATTTAATTAATGAAGCACGGAGTACAACCTGGTGCTTCATGAACTAAAATTTTGCTATTGATGATTTTTACTACCTGGTAAACATAACTGCCCACATGCGGATTACGACCAATCCATGGCGACTGTACTGTATATTGAAGGGGACATAAACTATGTTTTTGAGACAACAAATGAAAATAATAGTTATTCAAGAACTTGTTTTGCAAGTGTCGTCTGCTTTTCATGTTAGGTAAAGGGTTAAAAAAGCCAAAAAACCCCAATGAAGTCCCCATTTCACCCACGGCAAAGCATCTTCATTTGCACGCACAGATAATGATACAATTGTTGTTTGCATAATTCACTTGTGAAGTTATCGTTTATAATCAAACCCAGAAATCCCAGTAAATCACACTTTGAAAAGTAATAAAGTAACATCATTTGTTAAACCGAGAAATTAAAAGTAAATGAGACCTGCTATATGAGATTTGGCCTGCTTCAGTACATATAGAAAATGCATGCTGGTGACAGTTACTATCCTATGTGTGTAGGTGATGTTTGTTTTTGTATAGCCTTTTGATATAAGGTATTTGTACTAGAGCTGTAGGTTAACCGAAACTGAACCAAGGTTTTTAGTTTTTTTGAAAAACTGAAACCGAAACCGTCGACATCCCGTAATCTAAGGTTTTTCGTTTTTTATTAAATACTCACTTGCTGCAGAAATTCACAGAATGTAGCCATCCCAGAGTAGTGAGAGAACCCAGACACTGCCAATGGCAGTGTCTGGGTACTCTCACTACTCTGGGAAGGCTACATTCTGTGAATTTCCGACATATCAGTTTAGTTGTGTTTGCAGCTTTCCTCAAGTTGCGTGTAGGTGTCAGATCTCAAAAAATGGCCAAGCACAATAAAAGTTCTGTATATTTAGGTAATTATTATATTGGCCTTCCTGATTCTTCATGTATTATAGCTTATTTTGGGCATTCATTGAGTTTCACTCAATTTCAGTACCTTTCAGTTATGACTCAGGACATAAGAATGAGTTTTATTGAATTTTATTTGGCCTCATGAACAAACCGAAAACCGAACTGAACCGAGGTTTTTCTTCACCTGAAAAAGCAAAACCGAAACCGAACAAGAAATTTAAAAACCTACAGCTCTTAATTTGTACTGCCATTTGATATGAGTTCTAGATCTGTTAATAAATGTTTGTTCACAATTTAAAAAGTCTGTGTTTTTCTTTTTCCTGCTGCTAAATTCTTGGAGGCCGGTTTGGATAAAACAGTATATATTTATTTATTTATTGGAGTTTAACGACACGTTCAAAAGCCAGGGTCATCTCGTGTCGGACAGTTTTATGGGAAGAGGAAGCCAGAGTACCCAGAGAGAACCACAGCAATGGCAAGCAACTGTCAGACTTCCCAACATACAAACTCAACACAGGCAGGGTTAGCGTTGATTGAAGACAGGAGAACCATCGACAGTACACAGTGCCATCGTTTCTCCACAAAGGCAATTGTGATTAAGTGCCTTCTGCAAGGACACAATACAGTTACCCCTGGCAGTGATTGAACTGCTTTCCTCTTGGTTTGAAGTTCAGTTCCGTAACCACCTAGCCACCGCTAACTTGGGTAAAATAGTGGCAGGCGATCAGGGTAAAACTTTGGATGCCGGTTTGGGTTTGGGTAAAATGTTGAGGCTGGTTTGGGTTGGTTGGAGGCTGCTTTGGGTAAAAAATATTGGAGGCTGGTTTGGGTGTGTTCGAATGGCGGACTGGTTATTTATCTTCTTGAGACCCTGATTCAGATTGAGGTTCACAGGGGGTGAATTTAGTGATGCTACCCTGCTATGCAGGGTAGCATCACTAAATTCACCCTCTGGGGACCTCATTTTGCAGATGACAGTCTGCTTATTTTCTGGCTTGAGTAACAACCATAAAATAATAAATGAATGAACAAACAAATAAATAAATATACAATCTAATATTATTTATTAAATAAATACATGTATATTCAATATTGGATGCAAAATGTTCATTAATGTGACCAAATCTGGAAATAAATTTGGGTACGAAACATCCACTGCCAGAAAATGAAACTTCCATGGATATTTTAAGCGAAAGTAATTGTTGGGTACAGAATGTTCAATCTTGGGTATGACATGTCCAGAAATCTGGGACTGAAATGACCAAAGATTTGGGTACAAAACATCCAAGTGGGTATGAAATGGCCAGAGTACAAAACGTCCAAAAATGTTGAAACGTCCTGAAACCCTTTGAACCTATGATATAACTCTTATAAGTTCTGATTTGTTAAATACTAGTGCATTGTTCTTATTTTACCCCCACTTATACTGGATTGCGCCTGTCTGTGCATCCATCTGTACGTCTGCCCATTTGTCCGTCTGCACTCGGATGTCGGTTCGCATTAAAACTTCAACATTACTATTCAGATTTCGATGAAATTTCATACACATGTTCACTGTCATAAGCTCTTTAAGCAGCTTCAGCTGTTTTGCTGTTGGAATATTTTTTCTGTGAGGTATGGCCCTTTGAATACACAAAAATAGGCTATTTTTTATCTGTTCGCCTCGTATCTCAGGTTTGGCTTATTGGATCTCAATGAAATTTGAAATGAAGTTTGTTTATGGGAAAGGCTTTCAAATGTGTCTCTAATAATATTTCCTACCTTTCACTTTTTAGACTTATCCCCCTTTTTACATTGAAAATTTGTTGTTTGCCTTGTAAAATAGTCAATTTTTTGTCTGTTCGCCTATATTTCAGGTTTAGGTTATCAGAGTTCAATGAAATTTGGAATGAAGATTGTTTATGGGAAAGGCTTTCAAATGAGTCATGTCCCTGCAGTAAAACTAAAAAAATACATGTAAATCACCTCCTCACATATGGCATTATGTCTTTGTTCTATAAAGTTTGGGTTATCAGATTTCAATGAAATTTGGAATGAAGACTGTGTATGGGAAAGGCTTTCAAATGAGTCATGTCCCTGCAGTAAAACAAAGAAAATATGTGCAAATCATGTCCTCACATGTGGCATTATGTCTTTGTTCTACACCTCTTATGTGGAAGGTCTGATTGCCTTACTGTAAAACAAAGACAATAATTTTACTGTTTGCCTTGTTAAATAGCCAATTTTTTGTCTGTTCGCCTCATATCTCTGGTTTGGGGTTAGTGGCTCTCAATGAAATTTGGAATGAAGATTGTTTATGGGAATAGCTTTCACAGTATCATGGTTCATTTCTTCTGTTATCGTTGTTTGGCAGTATGCACTGTGGGGGTATGCCCCAGGGCGTGGCCCTCCTCTTGTTAATCCTGACGTAGATTTATATTTTAAAAAAAACCCAATGCTTTAATAACTTGCAGACAAACTATACTTGTCGATGAGGGCCTAAACTAGTCATCACAGCAGGCAGACTATACTTGCCTGAAGCTTGTCCTGATACATGTACATCTCCAAAAGAACCACAGAAGAGCTGATCAAACTAGAGACAGATTATACTTGTGAATGGGGGCTGCTATTGGTTTTACAAAAAATAAAGAGTGGCAGACTGCACCTGCTGTTCAGAAAGAGACTGAACCTTCCTTGAGAGAGGAAAAAGTTGAACAAAATTTCCCAAAACAACTATTTTGGGAAAATTCCTGCAAATATCTCATAATCTGTTATTTATCCCTATTTCTATCTGTATATGAAATTTCATCAATATATATCCTCATTTCTTCATCCAGTTCCATCATTTGACAAAAAGTCCTCACTAATACCAAATTCTCCTTTTCCCTTTCATGTGGGTTTGATTTCTTAGATGGAGGCACATTGAAGAAACTTAAAATTGTCCAGGCCTGGCATTCTGAAAAATGCAGGAGGGCAAAAAATCGCTCTCCTCAATCAGCTTAGGAGAGCAATTAGCTTTACACAGCATTTTAAGTATCCAATTGAACGAGCTCATTGAAACTGAAACCAACAGACTACATCAGTGATTTTATTAACTTTACTAAGGTAAAGCGAAATCTCTTAGACATCTAGATGTCTCACTTAACAACCGAACACACACTTGACAAGACCTGTGTGTGTACCCAGACCTGTTGTCCAAGAAAGTCATACGCCTACCACTACCACCTTCAACCCCCCCCCCCCAAGGGGGGACAACAGGTCTGCTTGAATCTACAGTCACATCCTGGTGCAAGTGCTTCAAGTGACAGGATAGTAGTAATGGTAGTATATTATAGTGTCAATATTCCTTGAATAATTACTCCTCAAACTGTGATGTCAGTTGTTGAACTTGAAACTGACAGAAAAGAAATATTGCTGTGACCCATTTTGCTTCAAATGATTGCAACTGTGTTTGGGTATGTTTGCAACCATTACCTTTTACCACTAAACCACTTTCAAAATGAAATTACGTGATGTTATGTGACTTCGAAGTTAAATTACATTTTTGCTTTACAACAAAAATTTAATGTGAGCATAATACATGTAATCTCAATCATCCCAGACCAAAATATTTAGGAGGGCAATTTTTCGCTCTCCTTAATTCTTTCAGGAGGGCAGTAAGGAGAGCTAAAAAATCGCTAACCTGAAATTGCCAAGCCTGATTGTCTCTTGGGCTTTTCTCTCCTGTATCTACTTATATTGTTCATCTGATTTGTTTTATAATTTTATTTGTGTTTGGCGATTAGTAGCACGGTTTTGTTTCAGAAATAGTGGAGGTGTTGGTTTACTGAAAGTCTCTGAAATTGTTGTATACGGTTATAAAACCAGGATGCATAAATTTAAAATATAAGATAACCCCGCAAAGGTTATACTAACTGAATTTGCATAATTCTTTGATTTGCTCTCTTTTCTCAGTGTTTTTTTAACTGGTAGAGTTTCTGAATTATTTTTTGGTTGTCCCATTTATTCAAGTGTCTTTGACTACCGTATTTACTCTATGTATTGGGACACTCTATGATTTGGGACACACATTTTTTCCAGAAAACTATATTTTTTTATGCTCCAAAGTTTGGGACATTCAGGAGATTTGTTTCCAGTTGGCCTGTTGCTAGTAGCAGACGACACTCATAAAAAAAATTCTTGAGTAACTAAAAATTTTCATTTTTTGCTTTCAAAACACAGCTTATGATCCTTCATTGGAAAATATAAAAAAAAATTGGTAGGCGATTTTTGTATATAATGATGGAAAACGAATCACACACAACTTTATTCAGCATCAAATCAAGACCAGGTTCTAAGAATTGGAACACCTGTGAAAATAATTATTTTTAGCTGTCCCAATACATAGAGTAAATACGGTAGTTACAATTTATGGGAGAGTGCCTCTAGGCTTTGTCCCATAAATTGTGACAAGGCAAACTCACACATACATAATAATTTCACTTGAAAGATAAATACAGATTATCATGATAATGTGCATGTCCTGTGATTTGTATGAGATTCTTGGTTGTATTCTGAATGGGATCTCAACGAGCCGGCTTAGCCGACGAGTTGTGATCCCATTCTGCACACCACCGAGAATCTGATGCAAATCACAGGACATCCACATTATCATGATAATTCATTTATCTAACAATTCTGTCACATACACAGATTAAAGCTTAAATTATTAATACAGTTTTGGGACATAGTGTTGGGGGAGAAAAAGTTAAAAAACATACATTTTAAGGAAAAATATTGTTGTGCGCTTTAACAAACAATGCATAACGCGGTCACTGCAAATTTTCAAAGTTGAGTGCGCTGAAAAATTATTGACTCTCAATGTCACTTCCTGTGATGATATGCTTGAATTTACAAGTGTGTAATATTTAATTGTGCAGTTTCTATTTATTATGTGTGTGTGTGTGGGGAGGGGGGGGGGTTGCTAATTGTAAGGAATTTTGTTTTGTTTTGTAAGCGATCAGCTAAGTCGATCACGGAAATGCACATAGAATGTATTCATCCATTATGATAGCCTGTCGCGTTCACAGAAGCGAGTCGTCTTTATGATACGGATTCAGAATGAGTCGTCTATATGATACGGACTTAGAACACATTATGTCATACGCAAGCCTGAAAATAATTTTCATTGCGCTTTTCAGACAAAATGTCAGACACCAAATGAATCATGTCTGTCATTTAAGAATGATATCTGACACATTATAAAATGGAGTTTGAGTATTCGAAATAATCTGTTTTGGGTGTACATGTATCTTCATCTTAAAACTGTTCAGAATTCATTCAACCATACCTTGTTTGGCAGGGCTCAGTGAGCCCTGCCAAACAAGGTATGATTGGTTTCATTCTGAATTGCCCTTCAGATATAATTAAGATACATGTATGGCTATATCAAATTGTATTCTTTCACATGCTGTTAATACTGATGAGCTGTACAGTCACTTTCTTCACACTTCCAAACTTGTCAGGACCAGAAATCACCATAATCATTAATTTTAGGCTTGCTAGTTATGTACATGATTTCCTGCATGCATGATGTTCTGATCACTGAACTTCATTGATAATTTTGGCATCAGACTGATGATTTTCAACCTCAGTCAGACATTGACCTTCTTGTCCTGACATTGTCCCTGTCTGACCACTTATTTTCTGGTATTGTCATACATACCGTTTCTCGTGGTTTGCACGTACATGATTGTTAGATAATATGAAGCACATCCACAGAATATCAAGTCATTAAGTTATGGTGCCTGCACTTCAAAATGAAGACCATATATGGGCTTCCAATCCTCTACCAGATACGGAATGCAAAACAAAAATGTCTATTTTGAGCATTGCTCAGTTGATCTTCCTTTTATGATGTGATGTCACCGACCCCCTCAACCTTCACTGGCAAAGTATATAACTGGTGTCTTCAAAATACATCACCCATAAAGCAAGTGAAAGCATAATCCCATAAATTCTGTGTAATCCCCAACTACTAACAAGCAACAAATATTGCAATACCCTGATGACCCAAATACGTCATGTTCTCATGGTCACATTTTCTGCCTAATTGACTCGTCCAGTACTGCAATATCTTAAAATTAGATATTCAATGAGCTGGATGTTTTTTTGTAGAGCTGAAACGGTTAAGGGATTTTCTTGATCGATATATCACATGGATTAAGCTGGGTTAACCAATTAATCACTTGCCCTAATATTTAGCTGAATAATTGCCATATCGTTGATGATTTACATTAACACTTTTCCCAACGTAACAGACAAAACCAGCCACTGCTATATACAAAAAATCCCCATTCAAATTTTATGTTTTCATATTTTTGTCTCAAAAACAAAGATTATGACCTCTCATTGGAATGAGCTCGTTGAGCTTTGCATTGTCCTTTCTTGTTAATTATATGTTCTAAACACATAAAAAAACTGAACCCAAACTAAGGTTTTTTCCTGAAAGTTGAAACTGAAACCTAATGTGAAAAATCAAAATCTCAAAGCTCTAATTCTGACTTTTTTTTATTATTAACAGTTTTTTCTTGGAAGAACTAGAAATTCTGGAGTCTATATATATTGATGAATTGACAGTAAACAGCCATGGAAAGTGAGTTGTATATTATATTTATATGTACAATACAACACTATGTTATAGAATAACAACAAAAACTTAGTCCACACAAAGTAGATGTTCTGTTTCTCAGGCCAAGTTTTGTAAAATTGCATGCGGGCAGGCGTTTTTTTATTTTATATTTTATTTTTGTAATTATTTCTTTGCCATCAGAAGTTCATATTGGTTTATTTTATGTTTTAGGCCTCGCAATCTACAGAATAGCAAGGGTGGTGGTGTATTTCATCCCTTGGGTGCAACAAGGCTTTGCAATGCTTTAGCATTGCAAAGCCTTGTTGCACTCAAGGGACAAATTTATCAATTTTATTAACTTGTGTAAAATATCAGACATAAACCATTTAATTTTTATTTTTTCAAGTTTGCATCAGTCATAAAAAGAGAGCATGTGGCAGCCAAAAGGACCATGTGAGAGGGCCTGAGAAACAGATTTTTAATTTTATTGAGCCTTCTCTTTATTTTTAATTTTTAATCTGTGTGTTTATTGGGCTTTAACAGTACATTGCACAACCATAGTTATTTCATATCAGACACCAAACAGCAGTGAAGATCTGTTAGACTCTTAGCAGGGATAGCATTGAATGAAGGAAAGTGTACATTAATGTGCTGTATGCCTGAGCACACAATGCCACCATGCTCCCACCTTTTTAGTGGAGTTGTGAAATATACTGAAAAACTGAACCAATACCAAAATCATGGGGATGCGAAAAAACAAACCGAACCGAACCAATCAATGAGTACCGAAACCATCTGTATTTTCAAATTTTCCTACATTTGCTATTTATAAGGCCTTGTTGAGGCTTGAAAGCAGTTGAAATGTTCATTTTCAAGCAAGGAGTGACTGATGTTCCTTTTAGTTTTGTTAACCGATAAGGGCCTGGTGATATAGGGACAGTGGCAACCAGATTCGCCACCATGCTTCAGGTGTGGTCATCTACTGGGTGAACGCTGCGGGAATGGGCGTGGTAGCTTTCCCGTTAGTGAGGGGGGAGCATTGTAGTGCGTGTATGACGGCTCCCCAATCCGGAAGACCTGCATGGGCAGGGTTAGAGGTTAACTGTTGGTGAAACCTCCGTATAGTGGCACGTCTAGGTTGGTTGCGGCGGGTTGGGTACCCGTGGGTGTTGTACTCATGGAATGGCATGGCAGGAATGCCATTAATGCCAATTCAGGTAGACCCTTGGTGGGGTAGGATGAGGGGTAAAATTGTAATATTTGTGCCTCACGGCCCGCAAAGTCTGGTAGGTTTGTGAGGCGTGGGTATAAATTTTAATCCCTTGCCTAGCACAAGCTTTTCGGCGCTGTTGAGGGTGTAGGTTGAGAGGTTAGTAATGTGCTTGCTAGCTATATCAGCCAATTTGGTAAGATTTGATTTTTGTTGAACGCGTCGCCGTTCGTTACGCTCTACGTTCCTTCTGGTTTGCCAGGTGGTGTGGCGATCAGGGTGTGTGGGTAGGCATTTGACCGTAGGCTGGTTGGTAATGTCGGTAGGGTCGCCAAGGCCAAGTCATGCTTGTTTTGTACTGACTATACGGTTTAGGTTGCGTAGAACAGTTCCTTTAGTCAGGCTATACACGCGCCGTGTAGACAATAGCGTGGTGGGTTCTGTAACGACCGGGTCGGTTGTAGTAGGCCCTGGTTGGTATAGGGTGTGCGTCCGTAGAGACGGAAGACGGAAGGTTAGTGACACTATTGTGTTTGGTAATGGTAGTTGGTACATGAGCGGACGCATCAGCTCCAGGTTGCACTATCCATGCCGATGCAGTGCTAGGTGATGCCGGTTGGATGAGAGTGGTATCTGGTGAGGCATCAACCGTATTGGCTTTGAGCTCAAGGTCAGAGCTGGGGTCGATGGGCCAGAGCTCAGCCGGTATGGTGGTTTGTGACCATGGTAGTTGACTGGTGCAAGGGGTCATAAGAGCACTCAATACAGAGGAGGTTGAAGTACAAGCCAGGGTGGTATCGGTGGCTGGTTGGCTTGAGAAGGTAGTCACGGTGGTACTTCTAGGAGTGCATCTGGTAGGGGGTGGCCAACTAGGTGTAGTAATGTCATGGTCAGTTAGAATGGAGGCTGTGGCATTAGGGTGTTTATTGCCAGTATGCGATGTCCGCAGAGGGAGTATTTTGGTTAACCCCAATCTCCGGCGCTTGGGTGCGCTCGGAAGCGAATCGGGTATAGTGCAGTGAGTGTGGTCTGAGGGTGAGCTAATGGTAGAATAACTCGGGGAGTGGAATTTAATCCTCCATGGTGGGGGAGGGGGGGGGGTTTAGACGCAGAGGTAGGACTCTGGTCCTGGACCGGTATTGCTGTAGCCAGTGCCCCTTGAAGCGCATGTTGCTGGTGAGCTTGTATCTGGTAAGGTCGTTGGTGGAAAAGCGCTCTATGGTGTTATGAAAGGTTTCAAGGAAAGCAGATTGGTCCCGCTCAATGACGTTAGGTGGGAGCGGGTGGTTAAGGTGTTCGGATACCTGAGCCGCTAGGTCAGAGGAACGTTTGTGGTATTGGGTTTGAAGGAGCTGTGCCAAACTCTGGGTGGTTTGGAGAGCTAGAGCGTCAATGTCAGAGGACATGTCGTTCTCCAATTTCAATGTTTTGTTAACGGTGAGGTGTAGATCTGTTTTGATGGTATTAAAGAGATCTATTGGAACGACATTTTGTGTATTGCATTCTTGGTAGATGCGGTATTTGTAATGTGCATCTGCCTCGCGAAACATGAGTCTCCATGTGTCATTAAGTTGTAGACAGAGTTTATGGTGTGCTTCGGGGTGTAACTCTTCCATGGTGGAAGTGGTGGTTTCAACAACTTGGTGGTATTTGTCCGGAATTAGTGTAACCAAGGTTTCGGCCAGTACAGCCTTATCAAACAAACAAATACAAGGTTTCGTGGTATTGTGGTGGTAATGTTGTATAGATCGGATTCGTGTGGGTAGAAGCCCGTTTGGTATTCCGATGTGAGATTCACGTATGTTCAGGTAGGTAATGATAGCAGTATGAGTGAGGTTTGTCAAATAATGGTAATTGTAGGGTGTTAAACCGAGCGTCAAGAGCTGGTGTTTGTGAGCTCAGGTTTGCTTTCATCTGCCGTCGGTGGGCGTGTTGTGGTGAACTGGTATGAGTCTCCCAGTGAATATGTCTACCGTTGTAGCTGGTGGGTAGATGAGACCGTGTTAAAGGTATAATACCACCGTGCCAGGTAAAGACACAGGTGGGGTCGCATAGGCCGGGTTCGGCAGGTGGCACGATCAAATGAGTAGAAATAAATAAAACGTAAAAGCGAGAAAGAAATAATATAACAAAATTAAAACGGGAGATTCGGATTAACTACCTGAGGTTATAAGTGGTAAGTGTATATTCAAATGTCTTGTAATAACACAGTGGTGAAAGCAGTGTAAACAAGTCGTAATTGGAAAAAATCGCAACAAAAAGGTATTCCAAAATGGCTGCTGATAAACAAACTGGAATCTATCACTGTCATGAAGGAAATGGTATTTGTCCTGAATTCCTATATCACTGTCATGAAGGAAATGGCATTTGTCCTGAATTCCTATATACTAGACTACAACCTGTACATTTCCAGTTGCTTGCAGTGATTTCTAGTCAAGTCTTGGCTGCCTGTTAAGGCAGCCAAGACTTGATTAGAAATCACAACCCAGGTGATTTGTCCATTGTCAGCAGGATCTTTTAATGATGGCATGTTTAGGGCACATGCTCTTGAAATCACAAAATAGGCCTTTATAGGTTAAGGCGTATTTGGAACAAGTCACAAAATTACTGTAGGTATGATTTGTGTTGACAAAAGAATTAAAATGTTGAGCTGATAGGCAGTGGCATTTGTGATGCTGTCGTAAAATGATACAAGAACAACTTATTTTGTAATTTCCTGGTGTGAATTCCCCTTTTGTACTATCAGCAATTCTCAGTTAAGTCAGATGCCGAATACCAAACTGTTACTGTGGAATATCCCCACAAAAATACCAAAACAGATACCGAACTAAAAATTCCAATACTGCCCATCTCTTTTTTTTAATTTGTTGATAACAGTGTAAAGATAAATATTACCGTAACTTTTTTAAGGTCATCCATTTTTTTTTCAGATAAACCGTTATATTAAGCCACAGTTACTTGATCCACACTAACTGATTGGGAATGGGTCAGGGTCCCTTTCAGTTACAAATGTTGTGAGGAACAAAATTTGGAAATTTTGTAAAGTACTTTTATGAAGAGTTTTCTTGAAAAAATTGGAAAGCCTCATATAATAGTTTACTTACATGTTTAATTAATCTGTTAACAGAATTAATCGGGAGCACGGTGGCTCAGTAGGTCGAGGTGCAGGCTGCAAGCTGAGATGTCCTCGGTTCGAATCCCACCTGTGGCAACCACGTTGTGTCCTTGGGCAAGACACTTCATCTCTGTTGCCCGTGTGGGGGCACGATGATGCCGTGCACTAAGGTGTACTGCATGTCAGTGGTATGCATGTCTTCAAACAATCTAACCCTGCCTGTGCTGCCTGTGCTGCCGTGCGGAGTTACGATGTTGGGCAGCTGGCAGCTGCTCGTCGTTGCTCGGTGGTTCTCTCTGGGTACTCCGGCTTCCTCCACCCGTAAAACTGTCATGGTCATGATTAGCGATGTGCATAAATATATGACCTTAAACATCAATAAATAAATAAATAAATAACAGAATTAATCCATTGCAACAATACATTTTGATATGTTTTCAGTATGAAAATTTCATTGTTCAATTCGGTTACTGCCATTGATGTGTCTCATCAATGTTGACTACATTCCAGTGAACATTCGAGAAAACACGTCAAGGAAGGTAAAAAGTTGAAATATAAACTTTACATTCTGATGCCTTCTAGTATCTGTAGATCATGTACAGACACAAGCTCACAACACATTTTAAATCAAAGTTGTTCTTAAACTGAGACACAAAGTATACATGTATGTGCTCCATATATTTCTGGTTAATACAGCTGAGCCTACTGCATTTATACACGAAACTATTAACACTATTTAACAGAAAAAACATAACATTCACAACAGAACAAGATTGTGATTATATCATTAATTATGACCTTCTTTCCCCAAAACTGTGATTATTATTTGGCTAATATCGTCCAGCACTACTTATAAACACTGTTCACATGATATTCAATAAGAATAACAACCGGTGTTTATGACCCAACAATACGTGACAACAGTTCGGAAATTTGGACACCAAATTGGGAAAAAACTTACCTTTTGCCGCTGTGGATACGATAATCCACCGCATTTTATTTTCTGTCCAAAATAATAACAATCATATCTGAGAATTATATTTAAGCCCCACTCGTATTTAAGCACTTTTCAAAGACCGTGTCTGTGATAAGTGTTGCATTTATACTGTTATAATGGCTTGTTACACAGCCTCATAGTCAGGCCTGCCAACTGAACAAATCTGTGTCGGCAAAACAATTGAAGATGTAACATGACTGTGCTTTGGCAAAAACGCCTTTTGCTTTGGCAGTTTTGAATCAGCATTTTAAATTCAGATACTCCTTTTGTGATTGTGTTTCAGATTTGAATTGGCATTTTAGATTCAGGACGTTAGAAGTTGATTCAGTTTTGAATCAGCAATTTAGATTCAGGTATAGTGTTCACTCGATGATCGGAACCGGCCACCACAATTGGCCGATTATGAGCAATCGGATGACAACGGCAACGGCTCCTGGAACATCGGTTCAAACGATTGTTGCCAAGCAATTTGTGATTTTTCTGAATCGCATTTTATTATCTTCTGCAATTGTTCAATTGTTAATGTAAACTGATGTTGATGATACCATTCAATAAAGTTGAGAAACAACCACAATGTGTGTTCCTAATCTCTCTAGAAGCCCCTTTACGGGATATACGTGTTAAACGAATGTAAAGCTTACAACTGAGCACACTTGCAGCAATCGCCAGTTCATACCGGAAAAGTGAAGGATGCACTCCATTGCATGCAATTTTACACATAATGGCCTGAGAAACAGAAGATCAACTTTGTGTGGCCTTATCAGGTTACTTTATATATGTATTCAAATTGAGAATTCTTCCATTCCATATCTTTGGCATGTGCTAACTCGAAAAATATTAATCCGATTATCAGGTTACTTTATGTATGTATTCGAGTTACTGATGTGCCAAGCTGTATAGGTTTTATGTAAGTCTAATAATTTGATCCAGAGATATTACCCTGTTATCCATCAAATCAGGCTGCGCATATGGGTACACATCTCACGATTTAATTGGCCTATTTTTGTTTAACTCAACATGTCCAGCCCAAAGGGAGGGGGTGTGGCAAAATGCTCCTAAATATTTTTAAAATCTTCTTCTCATGAACCAGTGGGTACAAAGACTTGATATTTGTTATGGAGCTTCCTTTTGAGGTGTGGATCCAATTTTATTCAAACGAAGTTCGGGAAGCAATATTTGGCTTTGTGATGGGAGGGGTAAGATTTTTGGCTCCACCCAAATTTTATTTTCTTCTTCAGATCCACCAGTTGGAATGCTTTCATATTTGGTATACAACATCTCTGGGAGGGGTGGGGGGGGGGGGGGGGGTCAGACTCAAGTTTGTTCAATTCAAGTGCCTGGATTAATATTTGGGAACCTGAAATTTAACTTCAGTACAATATGAGGGAATTGCTTCAGAAATCTTCTTCTTCAGATTCATGTGTTAGAATTCTTTCAAATTTGGTTTACAGCATCTCTAGGGGAGTCAGATTCAAGTTTGTTCAAATTGGTTCCCTGGGTTAATATTTGGGCTGCCTATGGTAGCCCGAATTTTAATTAGTGCAATATGAGGAAATTTTTTTTAAAATTCTTCTTCTTCAGATCTACTAGTCAGAATGCTTTCATATTTGGTATACAACATCTCTAGGGGGGTCAGATTCAAGTTTGTTCAAATCGAGAGCCTGGGTTAATATTTGGGCTCCCTATGGGAGCTGGAATTGGCCATGTAGCTGAAGAATTAGAAATTTTGTATTGAGTACCCTCTAGAGGTGTGTAACTAAGATTAATCCACATAGATTGTTTCAAGGGGCTTCAAAGGGGAGCTCAACATTTTACATTTTGATCAACTGAAGAAAAGGCATGATGCTCGGACTATTTTTGTCTCTCCTGAGGGGCTCAAGGATTTACAATGTATCCTATGAAGATGGATTTCTTAATGTAGACTCTTTCTTGGACTCTGCTTATATCATGTTATGTTCAAGGTGAGCACTTCAGGCTCCGTGGGGGCCTCTTGTTTTTTTCATTCGGTCTTGTTTTCGCTATTTATTTACTCTCAGATGATCCACTGGTGTTAGTGTGTCATGATCTCATAGAGAAAAAACAACTTTTTCTTTTTGGTTAACCCTTCATCCAACACAGATGATATAAAAATTTATTATTCTAGTTATTATTTTTAAATTGAAAAAAATTTCAACAAAACCATATAGTGTTTAACCGATTACCAAAAATGGTCGCAGACCGATTACCGGTTATTTGAGCTCACAATCAGCCGATTCTGATGCTGATCCCGATTGTAATACCACGCACTACTAGACAAGTCGAGGCTCGAAAGATCTACATTAAACTAAACATTTTTCTTTATTGACAGGAGTCGTAGTAAAATTACCAGTCGCGCACACTTGGACGGTGAACGTGGCTCTGTGTTTACTGCCCAAGTGTGCGCGACTGGTAATTTTACTGTGACCTGAGTCAATGGAGTACAATCTTCACTTTCCTGGTAGGAACTGACGATTGCCGCAAGTATGTTCAATTGTGAGCTTCACATAGAGCTCTATCAAACAAGATATAATAGAATAAATGCCTGTATTGGATGTAGTGAGGCCAAAAAGGATGATAAATAAGGGGAATTTGGTGGGTGTCACAGTAATTTTTTCAACATATTACAAAAATTTATATACAATTAACAGGAGTTTACTCTACAACCCATATGCAATTAACAGATCAAATTTGTACTGAAGATATGGTAAATGGTTTTGTGTTTGAAAATTATATTCAATTAACAGGGATATATAATTAAGAGATATCCAGTTAAGTGGGCTCCACTGTACCTTCCACTCTCAACCCTGAGTAACATTGTAAATTGTTAAATGTTTGTTTTTTTCAGTGAAAAAGAATACTCTCATACAATTAGCCTACAATTACATCCAGCTACTGGTGAAGATTTAGGTAAAAGATATGTCTGTATGACCCTTGTTATGGATATTCCTCATCAGGTATAAAATAGATATGTGTCAGTGATAGATGTAATTCTCTGAATATCCCCCACCGACAAAGTTGGGAGGGGCATATTGAAATGGTGTTCGTCAGTCCATCTGTCAGTACGTCCATCCATCACAAACTTTGTCCGCTTAATTCCTACAGTTTTCAATGGATTTTTACGAAACTTGGTCTGAAGTATCAGTATCAAGTGTGAAGATGTGCATGTGTTCAGGAATTTTTGATGCGATGAATTTTGTGTGGTTACAGCCCATGGAAATAGCAAAATTTCCATCACAAAGGCTTGTCTGCTTAACTCATCTTACTTTTTTTATTGGATTTTACGAATCGTGGTCTGAAGTATCAGTATCCAGTGTAGATGTGCATGTGGTGAGGAGTTTTCGATGCGACAAATTTTGCATGGTTAGGGCCCTTGGTAATAGCAAAATTTCTCTCACAAATGCTTGTCCACTTAACGCCTCCTGCATTTATCAGTGGATTTTTATGAAACTTGGTGTGCAGTATGAGTATGATATACATGTGCATATGGAAAGGAAAGTCCAGTTCGAATAATTTTCCAGAGTTATTGTCCTTATCGACATTGAATTTATCAAAATTGTAGTGATGAACCTATTATCGGCATCGGCCGATAATGGGGTAATCAGTAAATCATCAGCATCGACAGAAAAGGGCATCCTTTGCCGATAGGGGTGTGCTGATTGTTATAAGGTCAAAATAAACCGTCCTTTTTTTTTACCCACAGCCATATCGTCAAAAACAGTGTTTATGCGTGACGCTTCTGGGGAATCTGTCAACACTATTGATTCCAGAATTCTGTGCGTTTTAATATTTTGTGAATAATTTAAAGATTAGCCACAATTTCAGTTTGTCACACGGTCATGTATGATTGTTATTACGCGGAAATCTCGGTTCAGTTTCTTAGTTGTAACATTATTGTTTAAAATTTAGCTTTCCTATATTACTCCATTTTCAAAATCGCTCAATTATTTTTAACCCTTTACCCAACGAATCGCCCACATCCGCCCGCGTAATATGTAAATTCAGCAGCTGAAAAAAATATTATATTTTGACAAATTTCAACAAAACCATATCATGTGACCCCTCTTTGGAATGAGCTCGTTCCAAAGAGGGGTCACATGATATGGTTTTGTTGAAATTTTTGGAAAAAATTTAAAAAATTATATTTAAAATAATACATTTTGAAGTCGTCTGCGTTGGGTAAAGGGTTAAAACAAATAGTGTCAGACTGTTGGTGCCGGTTTAATTTTTGATTTATTTATAAGTACTGTATTACGAAAAAAAATCTGGAGGGAGACAAGTGAAGTAAATTATACAAGGTGGCTTTTTTGAAAACAATACAACGTGCGCGTTCCAAGGAGGATTAGTGTCATTTCGTACACAGGCATTTCGTACACTGACTGTTTCGTATACAAAAGAAGACAGTTTGTACATATATCAAAGGACGTTTCGTACACAGGCAAATTTATAGAGTTTTCAAGTATTTTTTATATGATATAATAGGACAACTTACTTTTGTAAGGTATTATAATCCAATATAAATTATTTTTACATACGGGTTGTTATCTTTACTTGGCCCAAGGCAGTCATAAACCTGTGTACAAAATGTCCTAGCGTGTGTACGAAACGTCCTACAAGTTTGTGTATGAAATATCCTAAATTGCCGTGTACGAAACAAACGCCTGTGTACGAAACATCCAGCCCCCTTCCATGGTGGGGCAGAATCACCTGATTTTCAAAATGGAAAGGTCTATTGTAAACGTACATATTGAATATTGGGCTTATAGCCGATATGAGAAGAAAGGAATAAGTCGGATTTAACCAGAGTCAGAACAGTGTTTGTCGGTCTGTGTACGAGTTACCACTGGGTCGTGCTTCGAGTTTTAAATATAAGGGATTTAATCTTATTGGGAGAATATGTAGTATTCCACACAGAGACACACTCAATCTGACAGGGGTGATTCCGTTCTTCTCAATGAGGAATGGACTGCACAAAATGATCGGATAAATTTGTCTGGGGGAGTTGAGTTGGTGGCAAGTTGACCAGGAACTAAGAAACACAACCCCACATTGACATTCTAATTGCAACTTTGCAGGGTTCGATCAAGTTATCCACGCATTTTCACGGAACTTAAAACATCGGTATCGGCCGATTATTAAATTTTTAACATCGTTATCTGCCGATGGTTCATTTACTTAAGAACTCTACAACAATGATAAATGATAATCATATATATAATACATGTAAGAGTGTCTCTCTCGATTATCCATCGAAAGAATATCAAAATATGATCTGAGAAGTTACGACGCGCCAACTGAGAAGCCTATTTCTGAGATTTAAGAGCCAGGTTCTGATGTTTCAGAACCAAATACGCACTGGCGCATGCCCAGGTTGGTCCCTGCTAAACGCCAGCGAGGGATACGGCTGCCGTTAGACTCATTTTATCTAGAATATATTTCACCCAGGAGAATTTTGTGTCACATCTCAGAATGTAAAGCATTTCTTAGAGGTAAGAATATAATGAACCCTTTACCTAATGAATTGGCCGCATCTGCCCATGAATTTACAAATTAAGCAGTTGAAAAAAAGAAAATTTCAACAAAACCTTGTCATGAGTTCATCGAGCTCGTCCCATTGAGGGGCCAAATGATATGGTTTTGTTGAAATTTTTTGAAAAATTTGAAAAAAATTTAAATAATAATCTTGTTATCATCTGCATTGGGTAAAGCATTACTTTCTTGGAAGTGGACTTATTTTATCTGCATGGATTTGCCTTGTTACATTGTAACAAGCCAAAGACGAGCGAACAAATTTTGACGACCAAAAATAATTTTGCACTCCACCAGTTAATACTGCCAAATCATAATCGATATATCAAAATCTTAGCTTTTATCCCACCATACAGTTTTCTTACCACCATTTGCAGGAACTGATTTAACCTGGCAAATAAACTTTTTGGCCTGCTTTATAGGTAACTTTAGTGCTAAAATAAACTGGCTCAGCAGTGGATAGAGAATTATTTCTAGAGGGATATGAACAATTGATTTTTCAGTTTTCACTTCAATGAACCAGAAAAAGTAACACTGGTTGAAATCTACATTTTATAGATTTTTCACTTTTGTTTTTAGTCTAAATTTGATATAAAAAATTGTTGAAATACTTATCCTGAAACAATGATTATACCCCCCACAAATAAAGTTTGGGGGGTATATAGGAATCCCCCTGTCCGTCCGTCTGTCCGTCCGTCTGTCCGTCCATCTGTCCATCCCTCTGTCCATCCTTATAAGTGCAACTCGTCCTAAACCGTTTGAAGAATTTTCATGAAACTTTACACAATGGAAGAACTCCATATGAAGATGTGCATGAAGCAATATAATTCTGTTCTGACATTTCCAAGGGGAGGTAATCTAACTTATACATCTGTCCATCCTTATAAGCGCAACTCCTCCTAAACTGTTTGAAGAATTTTCATGAAACTTTACACAATGGAAGAACTCCATATGAAGATGTGCATGAAGCAATATAATTCCATTTTGACATTTCCAAGGAGAGATAATCTAACTTATACATTTCAGGCACGAGGGTATCACTTTGTGAGCTTGCTCACAGTACCTCTAGTTTAATTAGGTTTAATGAAGCCATTTAACCCTTTACCTGACACGAAAAGCAGATGACACTTGCAAATAAAGACTGATTTTTTGGACTTTTTGCGGCAAAACCATAGCTTATGACCCCTCATTGGAATGAGCTCAATGAGCTCGTTCCAGTGAGGGGTTATAAGCTATGGTTTTGAGACAAAAAATGAAAAAAATAATTAAAATTGAATGGTAATTTTTGTGAATAGCACTGGCCGGTTTTGGCCATTACGTTGGGTAAAGGGTAAAGTAATGATATTCTTCCCAGTCTTTTGTCGTTTGTAATTTTCATCTGCCAATAAAACCAGGTCAGTGCAATTGTAATATTGTATAAAATATATTGTAACCAGAACGTGCAAGCCTGGAAATAAGCAATCTGTCATTTACAGAATGAGGGCCCTAGTGGGTAAATTTGCTAATGCTATCCCATTCGGTGAACTAGAATCCCTTAATTTATCCTCTGGGTGCCTCATTTGTTTAGGCCTGAAACCTTGATACAAGATTGAGGTTCACAGAGGGTAAATTTAATAATTCTACTTCCATCAAAATGTCTTTTAAATGTAACAAGGCAATGCATTGCAAAGCCTTGTTGAACTCAAGGGACAAATTTATCAATTTTATTAACTTGGGTAAAATATCAGACATAAACCATTTAATTTAATTTTTTTAGGTTTGCATTGATTATAAAAAAAAGCGTGCGGCAGCCAAAAGGACCTTCCAGGAGGGCCTGAGAAACAGATTTTGATTTTACTGTCCTTTTGTATGTGGGAGGGCAGCATGGATGAAAGGATATCCACATATTGCAAGTTTTGTCCATGCATGAGTTGTGGCCTTTGTTTACCCATATGAATGTTTTGCATTGTAACTCAATAATTGGCGGTTGAATTTTGACTTCATTTGATTATTTATTTATTATTATTTATTGGTGTTTAATGTCATATACTTATGCACAATGGCTAATCATGGCCTTGACAGTTTTATGGGTGGAGGAAGCCGGAGTACCCGAAGAGAACCACCGAGCAATGACGAGCAGCTGCCAGCTCCCCAACATCATAACTCCACACTGCAGCACAGGCAAGGTTAGATTGGTTGAAGACATGCATACCATTGACGTGCAGTATGCCTTAGTACATGGCGGCATCATGCCCCCATGTGGACAATCGGGGTGATTAACCGGGTTCGACTTTGCTTAACTTTGGCGATTTGACGAGAACCGGTTATCGCAATGCCACCGTGCCCCCTGACATCATTTGATGTGGTGAAAGTAAGCTCCTGCAAATTTTTAATATTTGGTTATGATTCGATTTGCTGTCCGATATTTGATTCAAATTCGAGTTTGAGGCTTGGATAAAAAGTTTCAAATAGTAAGTAGGTTTTATTTTTTTTAACAATAAGATTTCACTGCGAAATTACCCATTTTGTTCAGTTCAGTGGATATATTCTACAAAAAAAAAAAAAATGATTCAAGGATTAAAACTTCGATAAATATGCTTAATAACTTTAATATTACAATTTTTTATTTTCTTTTTGGATTTAACCCTTTACCCAACGAATTGGCCGCATCCGCCCATGTGATGTGCAAATTCAGCAGTTGAAAAAATATTATTTTTAAAAAAATTTCAACAAAACCATGTCATGTGACCCTTCGTTGGAACGAGTTCGACGAACTCGTTCCAACAAGTTGTCACATGATATGGCTTTGTTGAATTTTTTGGAAAAATTTCAAAAAATGATATTTAAAATAATAAATTTTGATGTCATCTGCATTGGGTAAAGGGTTAAATCGTTTACTAAATCTTATAATATATAGAGGATATCTATGCTATGCTAGTTTAGTGAATGTCGGGAATTATCTCATGAGTGTACAAGCGCCCGTGAAAAATAATATATTTTTATACTGTACCAATGACCCAGACATAGCTGGTGCTAACTCTTAAAAAACTAGGGCCAAACACAAATTTTGCCCCCCAATCCCCAAATTTGCATCTAAAACCGAAAAAATCATGTCCTAAATGGTCCTCCATACTTTCTCTCCACTGCGCATGTGCAGTGTCAAGAGGTCTCGAAATTGGCGCCAATTATCATTCTTTGTTTGGCCCTTCATCAGTTCACATCTCACTGATATTTGTGCTTGTAAATCTCAGTTTAAATGATGCCAGACACATAAATATTAGAGAAATGGTGGATCTAAAGAGGAAATAGGAGGAGGAGAGGAAAAATGAGTGGCAAGAAATAATCAGGGCTGTAACTTTAAATTTTTTTTCGAAATTATGTTATGTTGCCTAATTTCGAGGCATGGGCCTGTTGTTGTCATTCTTGCTATAAAGTTACACTGCTTGTTCAGTGTTTCCTCTCTCCCTTTCCTTTAAGTCCCCCTTGCTATTCTCCCATGCTTTTGGCATATTTTCTGTAATATTATTACTAAAATTTCTTGGGAGTTTTAGCTGGGTAACAGAATGAATTCTGTTCTTTTCCCCATGTTTACGTCCTCACCCATGGGTGTTTAGGCATAGTGTTCTGCTTCTACCATCTGATGTTCTGCAGTTTCTTCCCTGGAAGTCTCTGTTTTGCATCAGATAGTGTGTTATTGGTAACTGATTTCGGGCCATGGTTATCAGTGCCTGGAGTCAGGTTTCTGGTGTTTACACACTTCTTGTTTACATTGACAACAGTCTCTGTGGAGGGGGATTTCTTGTCTTTGTATTAGCTTAATCATAGCAAGATACATTAATTATTATATGTAAGTGTTGCATTAATTTTTTAAAATATTTTTAAAATTTTTGTCCACACTTAGGCTCTTGGGATCCGTTGGGGCTCAACGTTACTTTTCAGAAACTTGGGCTTTTCGGAAAAAATATTTTTTCAAAAAAAGTTTTTGATTTCAATTATTTTTTCTATGTTAATGGATCATGTTATTATGTATCTTTGTTTTCAGGGGTTGGACTGAGTACTAGGACTTTTTGTATTCTTTTCACAATGAAAGGATATTGTTCAAATTGTAATAAGAGGAAATCTTCCTCTGACTTTCATGATTATTGTATTAATTGTAGTCAGTGTACTCGCACTAACTCCTGTTCAGTATGTGTCAATTGGGATGACAAACATTGAAACGCGTGTCACGGTATGTTGTTAGCGGGGAAAAGGCCATGCCGGTCCTTTCTCCGCAGGGTCACTCTAGTTTATCAATCTCTATTTCAGAGGAACAAGAACAGGGTGATGTTTCCGTGATGTCTTCCAAAAGTGTGCCTCCGTCGTCACAGTTAAATGAAGAGCTAGCGGCAAAAGTGCTCATGGAAATACGTCAATTGCCTAAGAGGTCCCTAGTAGGATTGACGGCGTTGACGTCCGCTAGCTCGCCCGGTGTAGCGTCCATTCATCGAATGGTTCGGCAGCCGGGTTCATCCGTTGCGGTCCAGGAAGGAGATTTGGGTGATGCGAGCACTATAATAGACAAAGTGCACACCCAGTGACAACGGATCAGAGGAGAGAACGGAGGAAGCCTATTAGTCCAGTTCCAAGCTCGTCCAGGTCCATCCGGGCTGCGAGCGAGAGAGGTCCCTCTCTCGTACAACAACATCTGGGACCAGATGTTGTGGTACAAAACGTTTCGCATTCGGAGCATACGTCCGCCGCTCGGGACGCTCCGTTATATAGACAGTCCGGAGAGACTGTCCATAAGGCTTCCTCATCCTCACGGCAGCGCACACGACCGCACCTTGGCTACGTGACCACTGATATCCAGCCAGCTTCGCCAATCAGGGATTCCACGGCGACCAGGTCACGCCATTCGGTAGCCAGGGACACGAGGCCTGTAGACTCCGGGCGTTCACATAAGAGAAGTATGCAGGAGTCAGCGTACACGGAGCTTCCAGCGGCAAAGCAACGTAAGACCGCTACTCCACAGGCCTCAGTGATGGATGTGCTATCCCAAATAGCACAGCTTATCGCAGCATCCCAGCAAACGACAGAATCTCTGTCGGATCAGGAATTATCCTACGACGCTGGGTCGGTACGCTCCGCTGAAGCATCAGGTACGGACGACCGCGAATTTCATAGGGTCCGACAGGATGGCGAAAGGGATTCGGAGGATCTGGAGCTTTCCCTTTCGGAACAACATAAAGCTGCCGTAGATTTCATCCGGCATTATCTTCCAGAGGTTGTTCCATCGGACCAGAATGCTACGATGCCGGATAAGAGACTGATAGCGTCATTGGACACAGAATTTTTTTGATCGGTTCAGGGACATCGTCCCTGAGTTTCCGATACAGTCCAATAAAGTCACAAGAACATTTGAATTATTGAACGACGCTATATATAAGCTTGCTACCAAAACAGGCAAGTCTAGTTTCTTGTCCGCAAATGCTCTAAATCTGCCTTTTATCAATTCAAAGAATAAATTTGAAACGGCAGGACAGGGCATACCGAGAGTTCCTCTGCGTCTAGCCGACGAGGCTGAAGACTTGGAATTGTCTATACCGTCGTCTATGTCAATTCCAACCACGACGTTGGAAACGACAATAATGTCCAACAGAGTTAACTTAGATGCTTTATCATACGCAGTCCACCTTACTAAGGCATTATCATTACGTCTTCAAGGGAAAGAATTCCAGGATATTCAATCCTCATTAAGACTTCTTTCAAGGGCAGTAGCTTATTCCACGTATAACTCCGCCCTTTCAGTGGCAAACCTGGAGTTGGTTAGACGTGATGCAGCCCTAGCTACATCCACGCGCGTGGATAGTAAGGTGAAGAACTCTCTCAGAGTCGCTTCGGTCTCCGGAGAGCTTCTCTTCGACGGCAAGCTTTCAGCAATCTATGATAAGATAACTAAGAAAGCTTCGGATTCTCTGCTATTTAAATCCGCTTCCAAAAAGTCGGATTCAGCAGAAAAGAGTAAGACAGGCACTTCTGGGACAAGTACGCCCAAGAGAAGTTCGTATAGAGGTTCTTATACGTCCTCTAGGTCTTATTCTAGAGACTGTCAAGGCAGTGACTCACGTACGGGACGTTATTCTGGCCGAGACAACCGGTCAGACGTCCCTAGGTCGACGGGACGAGGTGCGGGTCGTGGAGGCCGTAGTTTCTCCTTCCGCAAGCCTCGCAGGTCCAGGAGGTGATGGTTTGAACCTCTATCGTGTTCCGGTAGGTGGAAGATTATCGAATTTTATGAACGAGTGGGCGTCAATTATGGACAACCCCTGGGTCCGAGGGGTAATTTCGGAAGGACTAAGAATACCCTTCAAACGAAAGCCTCCATTAACTCGAAGTCCAAAATGGACTCAGCTTCCGTCAAATCCGCAGAAAAGAGACGCTCTTCTATCAGAAGTACAGTCTCTTCTGAAGAAGAACGCGGTAGAGGTCGTAGAAGACCAGGAATCACCGGGTTTCTACAGCCATCTGTTTCTGGTTCCGAAACCAGACGGCTCGTTCCGTCCAGTCATAGATCTGAGCTGGATAAACAAGCTGATCGTCGCTCCGAAGTTCTATATGGAAACAATTCGATCAGTCAGAGCGAGTATTCGGGGTGAACGACTATGCTACAAGCATAGATCTCAAAGATGCGTACTTTCACGTCATGGTACATCCGACATTCAGAAAGTATCTACGCTTCGCAGTCCTAGGAGTTGTATATCAGTTCCGAGCGATGTGCTTCGGTTTGAACCTAGCACCCTGGGCTTTCACTCGAATAATGAACTCGGTAATGATTCATTTCCGAGCTCATTCGTCTGCGGTAACGTCGGCCTACCTGGACGACATTCTTCAGAGGTACGGCAACGAGTTAACGCTTCAGAACGATGTGCAGAATCTGCTTCTATTACTCCGACGTCTCGGTTTTATAGTAAACGAGGAGAAGTGGGATCTGGTGCCATCCAAGTCATTCACTCATCTGGGAATGAGCTTCGAGACGCACAACAATCTCTTTCGTCTGCCGTTAACCAGAGCAAAATTAATCAGTTGTTATGCTCGCTATTGTCTTCACTCAGAAAAAGTCACAGCGAGAGAGTTTATGAGACTGATAGGTCTGTGCGGAGCCGCTGCGGATCTCATTCCGATGGGGCAGTTACGCACTCGTCCTCTCCAAATTTTCTTGACTCAGAATTGGAGTGTAAAGATTCATTCGCTCGATATAGACGTTCTCTTGTCAAATCAAGTGATTGACTTGGGCAAACATTCAGTGGTTGACTCAGGGAGTTCCACTGCAGTTGCCGGATCCGAGTTTTACGATTATGACGGATGCCAGTCAAACTGGTTGGGGTGCAACATTGATCCCAACGGATTCGAAGTGCCAGGGTTTTTGGGATCCGCATTTTCTAGGCAAGCACATAAACATCAAGGAAATGATGTCAATTTGGCTTGCGCTACGTCATTGGATGAACATTATTCAGAAAGCACATGTCCAAATCCTGTCCGACAATACGACAGTAGTAGCGTATATCAGGAACCAGGGAGGCACTCATTCCGTTTCGTTATTCAATTTAACGGTAAGAAGCCTTCTGTTTGTTCTAGAACACCAAGTTCTACTTTCGGTCCGTCATATTCCGGGTCGTCTGAATGTATTAGCAGACTCCCTTTCACGGAAGGGTCGCTTGTTGCCATCAGAATGCACTCTCAACAAACAGGTATTCAATCAGATTTGCTACCAATGGGAGCGGCCAATGATAGACTTATTTGCGACACAACTCAACAATCAGTTGCAGACGTATGTGTCACCATGTCCGGATCCCCGAGCATATGCAGTAGACGCTCTATCGATCTCGTGGGACGGAATAATAGGATATGCGTATCCTCCAGCGCCGTTGATTCAGCAAATATTGCTAAAGATAAAACAATCACAATGCAAAATTCTGTTGGTAGCATCTCTGTCTCCACAGAGACCGTGGATAAATCTACTCAGGTGTCTGCTGTGGGACTTACCGCAAAAACTTCCTCCATGAGAGGATCTTCTTTCGCAGGGGAAATCACGTCAACTTCATCACAACATGCAAGGTCTCAACCTTCACGTATTTCCGTTGTGCGGTCCTTCTTGCATGGCAAGCATTTTACAGGACGAGCAGTGGACGCGATTTCTAACTGTAGGAGGACCTCCTCTTCGCTAAACTATGCGGCTAAGTGGAAGGTCTTTCGTCGTTGGTGTAGAGATCTGTTGATATTTTTGATCCCTCCATACCAGGGACCAGCCTAGGGGGGGAATTTTAGGGAGACTTCATGTCTCCCTCCAGAAAAAATAGGGAGACTGCAAAGTCAAGTAGGGAGACTTCATAGGCAAGTGGGGAAAATTAAGAATATTTATGTACCACCCCCTGCCGCCCATTCATATTTTCAGCTTGTGGTCCTCCTTTAACATCTGATTAATCCAGGTCCAGTTGTCTATGATGCATCTATGCTAGGTTAAAAAATCACAAAGTAATTATTGACTGAAAATCCCCCACTGCTACCCTCTCCTTCATGACCACTCCCCTCTTCTTCGTTCCAATCCCACAGCACCCTCCTGTGGATGCCTTTCACCAAAGTCCAACTAAGCTAATAATTTCCTATGTCTGAAAGTGTGAACAGGACCAGATGTAAGAAGGTTGTTTGGAGGGTACTTTGTTAGTTAATAAACAAAATACATTCTGGGGTCCAGTATTTTGTAAAATAAATGTCATTCCGCATCATTTTGTGTCATTCCGGTGTTTAGGAGGACCCCTTTTTCAAGATCCTTCACATGCACACTTGTGTCCTGTACAAAGCTTTTCTTGTCATCACTAAACCTTTTTTTTCATGTGTTTCAATTCCACTTGTGTTTTTCTGGGAATAGACGGCCCAACAGTTAACAGTCGTCAGCAAAATGAAATAAAAATTCGGTGTTAGAAAATACGTCCGTTGTGTATACATTTGCGGCATCCTAAGCGAGGTAACCTACTTTCAAACTGGGTTATTTTGTTGAGTCGCTTAAGTGACCTATTTTCGTTTCGACACTTGAAGCTCCGACTGAAATGGAACAAAATAGAAATAAAAAATCTGCCAAAAGCAACAATGGAAACTGATTGTCGTGTGATTTCAAATAAATGGTTGTTCATTTGACAAACGAAAATGCCCATTTATCACACTTAAGCACATTCGATTCTTGAAAATAATCGTTTTTATGTAAACCTCGGATCACTCAGTTCAGCTGTTCCTCATTTTGGCCAATTTTTAGAGGGCGACTTGTAATCGCCCCAACTATTTTTCTAGGCGACTCTGGGCTTAGAAGGGCGACATAATCGCCCTAGTCGCCCTCACGGCTGGTCCATACCAGACATTGCAAACTTTCTAGTATACTTGTTTGACGAGATCAAACTGCAGCCTGTTACTATTAAAGGTTATAGGTCTATGTTATCGGATACCTATGCACACCATGATAGTTTACAAATTGGATCTAATGTCTCTTTATCGAAATTAGTTAGAAACTTCTCGATAAATAGACCTAGAACCCTTAGATTAATTCCTAAATGGAATTTAGCTTGGGTTCTTCTTAAACTAAAAGAAAAGCCATTTGAGCCTCTTGAGACAGTAGATTTCAAATTTTTGTCTTATAAGATGGCATTTCTCTTAGCTTTTTCTTCTGCTAGAAGAGTCAGTGAGCTTCATGCACTATCGATGGACGATTCTCACTATCGTAGTGTCGGGAACACTATTACCTTTACTACTAATGTTGGATTTTTGGCTAAGAATCAGGCTCCTAATAAATATCCGGAACCTATTGTTATTAAGGCTCTTCCGTCTTCAGACGGGCATAGGCCTTTACTCTGTCCGGTTAGAGCTTTACGTATTTATAAACAAAGATCTCAGTTTATCAGAAAGGGACGAAAACGTTTCTTTCTGTCTCTGATGCCTAATAAAAAGGACATTTTTATCTCAGAAATATTGAGTCCATTTCTGGAGACCTGCATTGTTTAGGTCCGTTATCTGTTGCTCAGAATGTCGTCCACTAAACAGTTGCAACTATAGTTATGCAGGCTTTCTGTTCCGGCAGTGACTCTGTCCTGCTGCACTCTTCGCTCTGGGCTATTTGACCCAGGGGAAGGGGGGGGAGGGTGTTCCCTTAGGTCACCTGCTTTATAGTGAAAAGCAAGGGGATACCTCCTCTGGAGTCAGTAATTCTGAGTCGTTACCGGGATGGTTTTAAAGTGTAAAGCTAATGTTTAAATTCATTCATGTCATATTTTTAAAGTGTAGCTCGGTGTGAAGCATTTGTATATGTCACGTGTCAAACGGGCGTTAATATACAATCCTCGGACACTTTTAAAAGAGTATAAAGAGTCTCAATTCTCTGGACTAACTTTATTTATTGGCTTACTTTAAAAATAATTAGTATAAAGGGTTATACTGGATGTTAATAGAGAACATGAATGTTATGATGCTCAATTATGGAGGGTGTTGTGTCTTTCTAATTTATCATAATTTATCATAAAATAAGAAAGATACATGTAAAGTCTAATACTCCTTTTCTCCTCGAGGGGATGACTCTATTTTATATAGTTGAGCGTATTGGATTTTCCTCTATGTCCTAGGCTCTCCAGCCTTTTTACTATTCAGCTATGTCTGGGTCATTGGTACAGTATAAAAATGTTAAAAAATTTATAGTAATTTATATATTTTTTATACTTACCAATGACCCAGACGGGGATGGCCCTCCCAGAGTTGGGAACTCATACCTCCCCGCTGAGTACATAGCGCTGACCAGGCACTGCTTGTAAGAATGATAATTGGCACCAATTTCGAGACCTCCTTGACACTGCGCATGCGCAGTGGAGGGAAAGTATGGAGGACCATTTAGGACATGATTTTTTCGGTTTTAGATGCAAATTTTGGGGATTGGGGGGCAAAATTTGTGTTTGTCCCTAGTTTTTTAAGAGTTAGCACCAGCTATGTCTGGGTCATTGGTAAGTAAAAAAAATATATAAATTACTATAAATTTTTTAACTTTCAGGTCCACAAACGTATGAGATTATTCCCGAGCGCTTGCGTGCGTGAAAAATAATAGTTTCAAGTCCACACGCATGAGAAAATTCCCAATATTCACTAAAGCAGCATAGAGTTTATTTTTATTATATGCTACGTGACATTTTAACCCTTTACCCAATGCAGACGATATCAAAATTTATTATTTTAAATATCATTTTTTCAAATTATTCAAAAAATTTCAACAAAACCATATCATGTGACCCCTCGTTGGAACGAGCTCGTTCCAACGAGGGGTCACATGATATGGTTTTGTTGAAATTTTTTGAAAAATAATAAATTTTTCAACTGCTGAATTTGCATATTACGTGAACGGATGCGGCCGATTCGTTGGGTAAAGGGTTAATGCCCAATATTCCGCCCAATTCGACTGCAAACAGTTTCAAGACAATAACAAAAAGCTGCTGATCGTATGTTCAAGGCGATGTCATGTGCAAGCGCTCTTGAAATATAAATCTTTTAGGTCCACACTCATGAGATAATTCCAGATACTGACTAAAATAGAGTAGATGTTCTTTTTAGCTCACCTGACTGAAAGTCAGTGTGAGCTTTTGCCATCACTTGGCGTCCATCGTCCGTTAACTTTCGCGACTCGGTCTTCTCCTTCAAAACCACTAGCCCAAACCAAAACAAATTTGACATACAATATTTTGGGGGTATCCTCTTTCCAGTTTGTTAAAATGAACTCGGTGCCCCCACTGGGATGGGGGTGAAGCCCCAAAAGCATCAGTTTCTCCTGAAATCTTCTTCTTATGAACCACCAGTCAGAATGTTGTGATATTTGGTATGTAAGCTCTTTTGGTACTCAAGATTCAAGTTTGTTCAAAGAAATTTTCTTTGTCAATATTTGGGCTCGTTACAGGGGATCCCATTTTGTGTCCTGTCCAAAATTTCTATTTTTCGAACCGAGAGGCCGATTTGAACCAAGTTTGCTATGAGGTATTATTGGGTCCTAAGTACTTGATTCATGCCAAAACATTTTCCTGCTGCCCTGTGGAAACTTCAGGAGCTAAAAATAGAAAAAAATTCAAGCGCCCATATCTCCAAAACTGCACCGCACTGAAACTTTATATTTGGTGTGAAGCTTCCTTATGACCAATAGGAAGGAATGGTGAAAAAGAATTGATATCGGTTTTGCCCTAAGGTACAGTTTCGGGACTTTGAAAAAAATACTGAGTCAACATTATTTAACACTGAAGGTAATGGGAAAAATATAAAATAATCTTTTTCTCCCCAACCACTGCTCCAAAAGCTTTCATATTTCACATATAACATCTATCGAAGATTGATTCACATGGTTGTTGAAATTTAACCCCTGGGTCCATATTTGGGCACTCTACAGGAGCCCAAATGTTCAAATTAGTTCAATATGAGGGATATTCTTTAAAAATCTTCAGATCCAGCAGTTTGAATCTTTTGATATTTGGTATACAGAATCCTTAGGGAAGGGAGATTCAGGTTTGTTCAAGCCAAGTCCCTTGGTTCATATTTGGGCTCACTTTCTTCAATATGAGGTATATTCTTTAAAAATCTCTTTCTTCAGATCCAGCAGTCAGAATCTTTTGATATTTGGTGTATATCATCCTTATGGAGGTGTGATTCAAGTTTGTTCAGGGGTCATTTTTTGTGTCCAGTGGGAACTCCAGGAGCAAAAAATAGAAACAAATTTAAATACCCATACAGTTAAAACTAGAAGTCCTGTCACATCTAGTGCAGAAAACGCACGTTAGTTAATGCACTATTTAGTGCAGAATAGTCAAGTAAACCTCGTTAAACATGCGATAACTTCTGCGCTATGTAACACAGAATGTACTGCGTTATTCACGAGGTCGTTAACTTCAATCTCCAACACATATCATTAAGAAAAGAAATGTGTTGTAACTGGACTGGAACATACTTCAATATCATTTTGAATCAGGTTCGCCTGGTAAATTAGTGATGACAATGAAAGAAAATATGCCGAAAAAATTGTAGAATTTTAATTTTCAAAAGAATCACGGGCAGTGAAATCAAAGTCGCTGCCAAATCTGATAAACGTATTTTAAATGATATATTTGGTCTATTGTTGAACGCGGGGGTGAAACTTTGTGAGATGTGTATGGATGAACAACCCAGCACAATTTGAGATTACTTTTTTTCTGTTTACTTAAAAGTTTACTTAAAAAAAATGAAGATAGCATGTGGAAGAGGAGTTGTGGTGTATGATGAATTGGCAGTTTGCTACCCATGCTTCCCTCTATGTAGGGATAAGGATACATAAGGACTTGAGGGTTCTGCTGAGGAAAGGGAGTGTGTGGGGGGCATCTTTTTTCTTTTTGTTGATCTGATTTTCAAAATTCGTGGTGAATAATTAATTTCTTTTTCAGCTTTCACCCAAATATTTATTTTACAGAACACCAACTATCTCTTGAAATTGAAACTTTATAAATAGCTGAGCATTCTGATTTCTTAATTTGCTCACAACACTTTCAATACACTGTCAGTTCGGTACTCTGTGGTGAGCGTTGTTTGCTTCCAATCACGCTTGTCTTCTCATACATGTAGTTCCATAAGAACGACTGCAATTCACACATAGTAGGCTAAAAATTCTCGAAATGAAAATGTCATTACTCCTGCCTTCTCAAGGTTTAGAAGTCTTGAATCAACCTGCATGATTTTCTCATCAATCTTTGAAACAAAAATCACGCAATATGCGTTTTTTAATACTTCTTGTATTGTCGTGAAATGAATTGATAAGTTGGGGGGGGGGGGGGGGGTCAGATCAATGAGCATCATCTCGTCCTCTGAGTATCTGCATTCTAATATTTAATTTCCACCTTATGTCAGTAGGAGGTGTGACATAATTACTGTTGATTGCCTGTTTGAAGCAAAAAATAGAAACAAATTCAATACCCATAGCCATTTATTCTCCAATTACAGAACACTAAAAAATTATATTTAGTATCCAAAATTATTAGGGTTAACATACACTTTTACTCCCCTGTGGGAACTCCGGAAAGTGCAGCAGTGCTTGTTTACTGTAGTAAACAAGTTCCGTTACACTGGTAAAATAGGACCCAGTCACCAATGCTAGGGGTGGAAATCCTCTAAAATGGGCAACATGGGTATAAACGATTTACAAAACTTGTTTTTTGTTTTTTGTTTTTTGTGTGTGTGGGGGGGGGGGGGGGGTGGGGGGGGGGGGGCTAGAGAGAACCACAGTAGTTGTTGAAAACAAAACAAAAATTTTGTTTGTTTGTTATTTTTTAATACTTCACAGAACAGAGCTTGCTAGGAAGCTTTCCTAGGACCAGCAGAAATGAATGGCCAAAACATTTGCCTTTTGGTTGTGTCATAGCAAATCAAAAAATTGCTCTTGTTGCTGATCACTTACTGATACACTCATCTCCTTTGACAATTTGAGCCAGGTGAGCGTTTTAGGCTCGCTTGAACCTCTGGTTTATTATAATCTACGAGACATTTTATTACACAATATTCAGCTCAATTCCGCCCCAAATGCATACGTTTTAAAATAATAAAGATCAGTTCATTGTTCCTTCAAGGTGACATGATGCGGCATGGCATGACGTCATTTAGGAATCTACTGAGAGATTTTCCTCAATATCCATCAAGTCGATGGATATCGAGAAATATCTTTTAGATTTGCAATAATTCATAGGATAATATATATTTATTTATTGGTGTTTAAGGTCACATATATTTTTATACTAATAACCAATGGCCCAGACTAACTGGTGCAAACTCGATATTATCAAGAGCCAAACACAAATTTTGAACCCCCCCCCCCCCCAATCCCCAAAATTTGCATACAAAACCTTAAATTAAAAGTCCTATTTGGCCCTCCATACTTTTAGCATCTGCGCATGCGCAGCAGTCAGGCAGAGACCGGAATTGGCACCAACTTCATTCTTTGCTTGGCCCTAAAGTCCGTAACAATGAACTGACATCTGTGCTTTTAAATCTCCTTTTTTGAGGATTCCAGACACAAATCAATGAAAGAATTGGTGGATCCAAGGCTGTAAATGGATGATGGAAGTGAACAACAGTGGTTGGAAACGTTCAGGGCTGTAACTTTATAATAATTATAAAAATTATTTCTTGTTTCCCAATTTCGGGACATACGCCTGACGTCATCATTCTCGCTAATGATTTATCCACCGTTTGTTAAGTGTTCCTTCCCTATCCTTCCTTGAAGCCCTCCTGTTAAACTCCTAAGCCTTTTGGCTATTTTTTATTGAAATTTTTTATTAAATTTCTTGGGAGTTTAACTTGTATTACAAAATGTTTATTCTGTTTATCCCCATGGTTACGTCCTCAACCTAGGGGTGTTAGGTCATTTTGGTCTTGCATCTTCTCTGGGATGTATCGTTTTTTCTTCGTATGAAGATCTATCTTTACATCTGGTAGCATTTAAATCGGTTACTGACTTTGAGCCTTTTTGTGTGCCTGATGTCTTGTTTCCGTTTTTTTCCTTTGACGTTGTTTCCATTGGCAACGTCCTCAAATATATGTAGTATTTAGTATTATATTACTGTAGGATTATTGTAGAATACACTGATTATGATTCCGGTAGTATAGCTCAAAAAATTTGGGTTCTGTTCACACTTGGGCTCTATTGGGATGCCCATGGGCTCATCATGTTCCCTTTGGAAACTTAGACTTTTTTCAAAAAAATTTCAAAAAATTTTTTGATTTTATTTTTCAAATTTAGTTTTGATTGCTATTATTCTTTATCATATATTTTATTGTGGAGTTTGTAGGAGTGCTATCGACTTTGTATTTTGCTTGTAATTATGTAAGCTTACTACTCTAATGCAAGGCGAGGAAGTCTACCTTGGATTTACATGTTTGTTGCCTTGCCTGTAGTCGATGCACTCCTATGGATTTTTGTCCTACATGTGTTAATTGGGATGACAAATGTTGGAGAGGGGTGTCACAGTACGTTGTTGGCAGTGAGGTTCCTGTGCCGGAGCTCACCGCAATATAATCTGAGTTTTTCAGTTTCTATTTCAGAGGAGCAAGAACATGGTGATGGTTTTGTGACACCCATCCAAAGTGTGCAACCGTCATCGCACTCTGATGAGCAAATAGAGCTCACTACAAGGTGCTCATGAATATTAGCAAGGGATAAAGCCTCCTGTTAGTGTTCTTATCCTTTGCAAGCAGCTAGCTCAACAGATGAAGCGGTTACTCCCTTTGTGGGAGCCGTGACACTAGATAAGTCTGTTACGGTCGAGGGAAGTGTAGATGTGGGTAGAGCGAGCACTTCAAAAAACTAAAGCTCACCCAGCGATGATGGAAATAGGGAGGAAGCATGCAAGTTTCTCTAAGGGAGACTTGGCGAGGTCTGATAGGACCGTGAATGGGAGAGGCCCCCTCTCTATCCCAGCAACATTTGGGGCCAAATGTTGAGAAACTTGCTTATGTAGTGTCTTGCTAGTTTATCTACGGGAGGCTTGGCAAGGTTTGAAAAGACTGTGAGCGGAAGAAGTCCCTCTCTAACCCACAACATTTGGGGCCAAATGTTGTTTGATAAACTTGCCTGTGTAGGAGCTAACGTCCACACTCGCCACTCGGGACATTCCTTCTAAACTGCAGCCGGGATCGGCTACAGTTACGGTTTCTTCCTCAGGCCGATATAGCACACATGACCGCATACTAGCTACCCTACTTTGGATGTCCAGGCAACCACCAGAAGAAGTATCCAGTCTTCGCCTGCGAAGTTGGCCCATCCGGTAGCTAGTGATCCGAGGCTTCAATCATTTGGACGTTTGGAGTAGAGATCTATGTCCGGATCTACGTCCCAGGAGCAGCAAGCAGTGTAATACAGAAGATCGGTGCTCCTCAAGTCTTGGTAACGGACTTGCTGTCGCAGATTGTGCAGCTTATCGCAGCATCCATCCCAGCATGTGCAAGCACAGCATCCCGCAGACTCCTGTGGTGAGCTGTCGGACAGTGCTGGGTCGGTCTGGTCAATTGTGCATGTAGAAGAAGCCAGAAGTTTCTCTATGGGATAATCGGCTACTTATGGGGTCAGATCAACATTTGGAGAACCCTCTCCGTCCCGTTAACAGTCGGGGTCGACTGTGTCTGTTGTGAGAAACGATATTGAGTCGGGACGTGCATCGAAATGTTCCTTCCACACTGCAGCCGGGGCCGGTGGCAGTTATGGCTTCTTCTACTTAATGGAAGCGCACGAGAGAGGATTAGCCGAGAAGTTCTAAGCAGGATACTTGACGAGATCTGGGGACAGATCGCGAGTGCAGAGCATTTTTTTCCCGTTAACAGTCGGGGGTGACTTTTGTGTTGTAAGAAACTTCAGTGAGTAGGAGCATCCATCCTATGTGATGAGTCGGGATGCTTCTTCCGCACTTCAGCCAGGATCGGCTGTGGTTATGGCTTTCTCTTCTTCCATGGATATGCGCGATAAAGGATAGATGCCTACAAGTTTCTAATGGAATGCTCGGCAAGGTCTGGAGCAGACCCTGAGCTGGAGAACCATCTCCCTTCTGTCAGCAGTTGGGGTCAACTGTTTTTGATTCGAGAAACTTTAGTGAGTTGGTACACCCATTCACGCTTGCGGTTTGGGATGCTCCTTCCACACTGCAGTCGGATCCGGTTGCAGCTTTGGCATCTTCCCCTGTTTCATTAATGCTAAGCACATTGACCACAGACTGGCTATCTGACTTCGCTTGTTCGGGTCAATAGTCGTTCAAGGCTTTTTTATATGGGACATGTGCCGAGGATCTGGGGCCAGATCTCTGTCCCGTGAGCAGTTCTTGCTCTGCGTATTGCAGCATTCCAGTAGGTGTCGAGGGCTTTCGTCCCGATTAACGACGCCTTCCTTGCCTTAGCAATAGTATAAGAAATGCTATGCCCTATTCTTTATGAATAGAGGTTCCATACTGCATTGTTAGGCTGAGACAGCTGTCTTGTTTGGAAGAGAGCCATTAGAGGGAATAGGTACGTCTTTTCCTTCTCAGTGTTGTATACCTTGGCATCAGGACATTTAATACCATTGTGGAAGCCTTAGTAGCCTTATGTATTGTTATAGTGGTCTTCTCTTATACATTAGCGGCTAGTGCTGTAAGTCCCCATTTAGTGAGCTTTCAAAGGCCGCAAGCGACACGGATATGTCTTCACACAGACGAAGACTCATCACTGCGTAGTTACCTTGAGACTACTGTCTCTTTGGGAATTATGGCTGTTAGTATAGTGGCTTGTCATTCCCTACCTTGCGCTACGATGGTTGTAAGTCTCCGTTTAGTGAGCTTTCAATGTCGCAAGTTAAACTGAGATATCTGTCTTCACGGAGAGGAAGACTTCTAAGCTGCATTAGCTAGGCTCTGACCGCTGTCTTTTGGGAATAAAACCGCTGAAGGAAGAGTGCGTTTTGGTTTGTTTTCTTAGGAGTCATAAACTTGAGTCTTATTGTTTACACCTTAGTAGCCTAGCTAGAATCATGAGTGATGCTTTTTCAGTATTTATGCAATGACATAACTGAAATAATTATCTCTTGAGACTGCTGTCTCTTTGGGAATTTAGGGTTGTTAATCTAGCGGCTCTTCATTTCCTATCTTTTCTTTGATAGTTGTAAGTCTCCGTTCAGTGAGCTTTCAGGGTCACAACTTTCACTGATATATATCTGTCTTCATGGAGATGAAGACTTATAAGCTTACTGAGCTTCTAAGGCCATAGTTACCAACCTTTTAATTGCCTTCACATATAGGAAGATCTTTAACTGCTTCAGCTAGGCTGAGTTCATTGTTCTATTGGATATGATACCATTATGTTAGAGGAAGTTATTCTCTTCCTTCTGGTAAAAAAATCAAACTTTCCACAGGCCGTTCTAATGAGGGGTCACAAACTAAGTTTGAGAACAGTACTGGCTGGTTTTGGCCATTACGTGGGTAAAGAGTTGATATGGATCAGATTTACACAAATAATGTACAGTGCACAGGGTTATTTACTTGGTTAATAATGAAATTTTTTTATAACCAGAAAGTGTGACTAACCCTGTGCAATGCACAGGGTTAGTCACACTTTCTGGTTATAAAAAAAACTGGTAACTGCCATATCACACACTACATGAAAATTTATACTGACTAAAGCTGTAAAATGTACAGAGTTAGTTGGTTACATGTTGTTACATAGAGTGCAGGATTCAAGGAACTAATTCAAAATACTTAAACAGGATTGTGGAAATTTTTTTAAAGTGAATTCCAAAAATGAAAACATATTCTATTTTCAGTATATGCATGCCTTTCATGGCTCCTTGATGGGCAACTCGGTCGTGTTCTGAATGCGACCTCATGGGCACATCCACTATTTAGTTGGTTTGTTTCTTGTGGTTGTTCGTTTATAAGTCATATACGAACATATGATTCCTCATCAATAAATTGCTAGCCTTCGTATACCTGTGTGGCTAACATGTCGGTTATCTGGGCGACATTCTCCAATGTGGCTATTAGTCCACTCTGAAAAGTTTAGCTCAGAGTGGTCTGGCCTTTTCTTACGACGTATGAGTTTATAACTCAGTTACCTGCATAATAACGTCGTATTATTCATTCAGTTTCCTGGTTACACTTGTATCACTCAGTCATTTCATAGATACAGGCTGTATTCAGATGAATGAGTACATGCAGGATTCCATTGCATGCATGTATAATACAGTAGAACCTGTCTTGAGAGACCGCCCTTTGGGCCACACAAAAACAGTTTTCAGGTTTTCTCAAGTCAGTGAATAACCAACCACAAAATTCAGAAATGGAGAAGAAAGGATTTTTGTAATTAGTTTGTAGTTGTTCTTTTTTATGAAGTTTTTGTAACAAATTGAAATGGACTATTATAAAAATTATAAAAATAAATTAGTGTTGAAAATCTTCATTGAAGATTTTCAACACTAATTTATTTTTATAATTTTTATAACAGTCCACTTCAGTTTGTTACAAAAAGATTTTCAACACAAATTTATTTTTATTCCTACCTGTCACATTTCAGGTATGTATGAAATTGTTTATTCAGCAATAATCCAAATCTTTTCACAGGGGTTTTATAAAAACATCTAAATCTTTAATGAGTTAGCAATTGAAATCCAATTAAGAGCTTTTAATACCTTTAATTATGTTAGTATTACCACAATGGATTGTCCAATTCCAGAACAGGTAAAAAGTTTTTGTCATGGTTTCAGTCTTCAAAGGGACGGTCTCTCAAGACAGGTCTATTATGGCATAAAAATACAAGTTCGCACCAGGTCACAGCAGTCTCTCAAGACAGGTGGTCTCTCAAGACAGGTGGTCTCCCATAGCAGGTCCATTATAGAGTAAAACCAATCGGTGCCTGATAGATGTGGTCTCTCAAGACAGGTGGTCTCTTAAGACAGTGGTCTCTCAAGACAGGTTTTACTGTATGTGTAGTTATTAGGCAGATGCATTATTGAACAGATTGTATAAATTCTTGCTTATAGATTGGGGGGGTTCAAAATTTGTGTTTGGCCCTTGATAATATCGAAGTTGCACCAGCTAGTCTGGGCCATTGGTAAGTATAAAAAATATACAAATTACTTTAAATTTATCATTTCTGCACAATGGCTAATCATGACCATGCCAGTTTTATGGGTGGAGGAAGCCGGAAAAACCCGGAGAGAACCACTCAGCAACTGTCAGCTCCCCACCATACCAACTCCACACAAGCAGGTTTAGAATTGGTTAAAGACAGGTGCACCATCGACGTGCAGTATGCCTTAGTACACAATGTCACCATGCCCCCACGTTGGTAATAGGGGTGAAGTGTCTTGCCCAAGGTCACCACACAGTTGCCACAGGTGAGATTCGAACCAAGGACCTCTCGGCCTGCAGCCTGCACCTCTACCTACTGAGCCACCACTCCCCCAGGCTAACATCTAGTAAAATACACAATTCATGATGGTTTGGAAATTATTGTTTAGTGAAATTTCTGAATTCAAATTACTTGCGAAATCCGAGGAATTGCCGACATAAAACTATTCTATTCACTTGTGGCTCTTGTTTATTGACTTGATTGTTAACATAAATCAAATGAATATTGATGAAGAAACTGTGTCAAAGTTGTGTTTATTAACAGACATGCATTGTGTTCTTCTCGAGTTTGAATTAAATATAACAGCAGATCGATGTCACTTAATTGTGCTATGAAAATGTCTGTTATATAATCTTTTAAATTTCAGTCCCTTCTCCAATTAGTTGAGGAGTTGAACGTAAATTCCATTTTGATCATAATTTTAGACCATTTGAAATTGTGATTTATAGAAAGTAAAGTCCACCTGTGCGTTGCGATGTCTTCTAAAACTGGGAGATTGCAGCAGAATTTATTTATGCTGCAAAAGATTTGTTTGAACGTCTATGCAACAGACTTAAAATTGTTGAAAATTCTATTTGAATTTGATTTGATTGGAAATTTTTGGCGAATATTTGAAATTTGATTCTAGTCAAAACATGGTCAAAACATGTACAGTAGAACCTGTCTTGAGAGACCGCACTTTGGGCCACACAAAAGTGGTCTCTTAAGACAGGTGGTCTCTCATAACCGGTTTCAGGTTTTCTCAAGTCACTGAATAACCAACCACAAAATTTAAAAATGGAGAAGAATAGATTTTTGTAATTACTTTGCAGTTGTTCTTTTTTATGAAGTTTTTGTAACAAATTGAAATGGACTGTTATAAAAATTATAAAAATAAATTAGTGTTGAAAATCTTCATTGAAGATTTTCAACACTAATTTATTTTTATAATTTTTATAACAGTCCATTTCAGTTTGTTACAAAAAGAATTCAACACAAATTTATTTTTATTCCTATCTGTCACATTTCAGGTATGTATGAAATTGTTTATTCAGCAATAATCCTAATCTTTTCACAGGGGTCTTATAAAAACATCTCAATCTTTAATGAGTTTTGTAGCTGAATAGCAATTGAAACCCAATTAAGAGCTTTTAATACTTTTAATTATGTTAGTATAACCACAATGGATTTTCCAATTCCAAAACAGGTAAAAAGTTTTTATCATGGTTTCAGTCTAAAAAGGGGAGGTCTCTCAAGTCCATTGTGCATAAAAATACAAGTTGGTACCAGGTCACAGTGGTCTCTCAAGACAGGTGGTCTCTCAAGGCAGGTGGTCTCCCATAGCAGGTCCATTATAGAGTACAACCATCGGTGCCTGGCAGATGTGGTCTCTCAAGACAGTGGTCTCTCAAGACAGGTATTACTGTATTCACAGGGCTCCATGTGAGAGACCAGCACAGGGGAAAGGATTATCCTTTTGTTGCAGATTTTGTTCATGCTAGCATATCAAAGTTATGGCCCTTGTTACACTTAGAATACTTTCCGTATGAACATTTTGCATTATAGCTCAATCATCGGTGGTTGGATGTTGATTCCCTTTCGAATGGTGATAGACCAGTATGGCCAAAAATGATATCTGCATATTGCTTACAGTACAGCCGCCGTGGACTGGTCATTTCCCACGGGGTGCACACTATTTCCATGGATGCAATAAAATTAGATTGCAAACACTAATTATAAAAATAATTAAAAATTTAATTAACCTTTTACCCAACATAACAGTCAAAACTGGCCAGTGCTATTCTCAAAAATTGCCAATTAATTTTCATTATTTTTTCATTTTTTATCTCAAAAACATTGGTTATGACCCCTCATTGGAACGAGCTCATCGAGCTCGTTCCAATGAGGGGTCAGAACCTATGTTTTTGAGACAAAAAAATGAAAAAAATTAGCTATAATTCAAACATTTTATTTGCAAGTGTCGTCTGCTTTTCATGTTAGGTAAAGGGTTAATGAAGCACAGGGTACAACCCGGTGGTTCATTAATTAAAATTTTGCTGATGATGATTTTTATTAACTGGTAAAGGTATGCGTTGGACATCACTGCCCTCGTGTGAATTTCGACCAGCCCACGGCAACTGTACTGTATAATGCTATTGGTATTGCAAGAGGGAAAATAAGCAATGCTTCATGTTGCTCTATTTTCTTGTTATATTATATGTTAACCTTTTTTCAATTCAGTATCCCAACAAATTTCCTGATATTGCTGTTCGAAATCCTCGTGGACTGTGTGAGGAGGAACTTCAAAGGTAAGCAAACAATGTTAATGATTGTTTCCACTAACTAATACGGACAATGTTGAATTAAGGCCACACAAAGTAGATGTTCTGTTTCTCAGACCAAGTTTTGTAAAATTGCATGCAGGCAGGCGTTTTTTTATTTTATATTTTATTTTTATAATTATTTCTTTGCCATCAGACGTTCATATTCTTGGTTTATTTTATGTTTTAGGCCTCATAATCTACAGAATAGCAAGGGTGGTGGTGTATTTCGTCCCTTGGGTGCAACAAGGCTTTGCAATGCTAAAGCATTGCAAAGCCTTGTTGCACTCAAGGGACAAATTTATCAATTTTATTAACTTGTGTAAAATAACAGACATAAACCATTTAATTTTTATTTTTTGAAGATTGCATTGGTCATAAAAAGAGAGCATGCGGCAGCCAAAAGGACCATGCGGGAGGGCCTGAGAAACAGATTTTTAATTTTATTAAGCCTAATACAGATTTCTGTTCAGAGTTTTATTGTAGGATATGCTATGAGGTACTGTTCTGACCCGGGGATAAGCCCAGGGGGCGCGTGAAGAAAACGAGGGCAAAAGTATATGGGTGGGCTTATTTTTCAAGAAGTCTAGCATGCAAGAGAATTTTGATGCAAAGTTGATACAAAGTTAAGTGACTCATTCAATCCCATAACAAAGATGCATTAACCCTTTACCTAATGAATTGACTGCATGCTGCATCTGCGTAATTTACAAATTAGAAACAGTTGGAAAAAAATGTAAAACAATTTCATCAAAACCATATCATGTAACCCCCTCATTGGAATGAGTTTGTCATTGGGAGCTGATATGATATGGTTTTGTTTAAAAATTTTTGAAGGAGTTGGAAGAAATGTTTAAAATACAAAAGAAACCAAGAACATGAACTTTTTATGGCAAAGAAATAATTATAAAAATAAAAAATAAACTAAAAAAAAACGCCTGTCCATATGCAATTTTACAAAAAATGCCCGAGAAACAGATCTACATTGTGTGGCCTTATTAAGTTATGAAAAATCATCTTGACCAATCATATGTAAGGAAATCAAATATCATTAACAAATATTAAATTATAAAAACATAAATTTGAAAAATCTTTTCACAAGCAAAATAAGTTGATGATTAACTCTTTACCCAATGCAGACGGTGTCAAAATTTATTATTTCAAATATTTTTGTTTTGTTTTTTGGGAGCACGATGGCTCACTAGGTAGAGGTGCAGGCTGCAAGCCGGGAGGTCCTCGGTTCAAATCCCACCTGCGGCAACCGCGTTGTGTCCTTGGGCAAGACACTTCATCTCCATTGCCCGCGTGGGGGCACGGTGGCATTGTGTACTAAGGCGTACTGCACGTCGATGGAGCACCTGTCTTCAACCAATGCTAACCGTGCTTGTGTGGAGTTTGTATGTTGGGGAGCTGACAGTTGCTCGCTGTTGCTCGGTGGTTCTCTCCGGGTACTCCGGCTTCCTCCACCCGTTAAACTGTCACGGTCATGATTAGCCATTGTGCATAAATATGTGACCTTAAAAACACCAATAAATAAATAAATAATATCATTTTTTAAAATTTTAAAAAATATTTCAACAAAACCATATCATGTGAACCCTCATAGGAACGAGCTCAATGAGCTCGTTCCAATGAGGGGTCACATGATATGGTTTTGTTGAAATATTTCGAAAAATTTGATTTTTTCAACTACTCAATTTGCATATTATGCGGTCAGATCAGGCGATTCATTAGGTAAAGGGTTAATTTTCTACATTCAGCTGATGTTACTGTTGTTAGACTTGATACAACTCAGGTACATTATACTTTCATTACATGATGAATCTGATAACACCATAAAATGTACCTACAAAATAACTGTCACCTTTCTTTTTACATTCCTAATCCCTCCTACTTCTCTTCATTCCATGCCACCAACTGTCGCCTTCATATTCCCATATACACTGTTAATGGAATTGCTTTCCCACAAGTACTCTGTGACTATCATTTTAGTGAGACTTCATGTGTTTTTGAAAGGTTTTACTAACTGTTAACATCTGATATTTGTACCCAAATTGGAGGGGTGGGGTGGGCAGTTGCCTTGTTAACAGAATGTGGTGGTGAAGACTTGATTAATTTTTTTATTTATTATTTATTTATTGGTGTTTAAGATCACATATTTCTCCACAATGGCTAATGACCATGACAGTTTTATGGGTGGAGGAAGCCAGTTTACCCGGAAGGAACCACTGAACAATGGCAAGCAACTGTCAACTTCCCGACATACTAACTCTACACAAGCAGGGTTAGCATTGGTTCAGGACACGTGCACCATTGACGTGAAGTACGCCTTAGTACACAATGCCGTCGTGCCCCTATGTGGCAGTGGTTGTGAAGTGTCTTGCCCAAGGACACAATGTGGTTGCCGCAGGTGGTATTCGAGCCAAGGATCTCTTGGGTTGCAGCCTCCACCTCTACCTACTGAGCCCCCTAATTCATTAACCCCTAGCACTCTGATAGTGCAACACAATTTTCTCCAATCACTCTGTTTTCTCTTGTTTAACTATGAATTTAACCAATTATATCTTGTTTGACAGATCTCACTGAGCTCTGTCAAACAAGATATATTCGGTTAAATATCAGACTGCATTATGGGAAGTATTTGTCACCGTAAACTTTGCCATTTTGACATCAGAGTGTAGAGAGTTAAGATTAAAAAATGGGGAGAAATTTGCTAGTTTGAAATCTTTAAGACAGAACATTTATTTTCAGAAGTGAATTGTTAAACCAGATTTATCTTTGAGTTGTACATATATTCTATCATCTGAACAACAATTGTAATATTCTCTTATAGTTTGTTGAAAGCCATGAAAGAATTAGCAGAGGACAGACAAGGAGGACATATGCTCTATGAGCTGATTGAGGTGAGATTTTATGTTAAAATCATGAAGACCATTTTGAATTTAACAAAAAATGAATACATTACTGAAATAATAATTTTTCTTCTTGAAAAAACTCCTACCTTACAAATCGGCATAATTTGCTATGTTATATGAGAAATCTTACTCCTGTGGGAAGTCCCCATTATACAGAAAAATGGATGGATACTGATATCATGGGGCTCTACCAAACCGAATCCATCATTGAATACTGAAACTGTCTGAATTTTCAAATATTTATCTACCATACCACTGGCCCAGACATGTTGGCTCTCTATTTGTGAGAATTCAGGCCAAATCCATAACTGGTAGAGTGCTAAATTATTTTTGGTCATCAAAATTTGTTGACATATCTTTACATTGTTAAAATTTATGGGAGAGTGCCTATGGGCACTCTCCCATAAATTTTAACAAGGCAAATCCTTGAAGACTGAATAATTTCACTTGAAGGATAATATGAAGTGCATCCACTGAATATAAAATCTTTAAGATGGACTACTTGCACTTCAGATTAAAGCCCAAATATGGGCTTCCAGCACTCTACCAGTTAATTTAGAACCTTCCCCCACACCCCAAAATTAAGTCAAAACCATAAAAACGAGCAAATATAGCCAGTAGTTTACCCTTTGCTAGGCACTCGGGATGGGTAGTGGGGATTATGTGATATTATTGTTGACTCTACTGCTTGGACACCCAGTGTAATATGAACTAGATACCAATAACTGCATGCATATTAGATTGCTGTTGCAAGCGAGTCACTGTGGTTACTAGGAGAATTAATTTGAGATATCACAGACCTGTCTGTTTGGATTACCCATCTATTGTGGTGAGTCCATGAGCCAAATTTCATTAAAACCAACACTGTAGGTTGCCTAGTCACATTGGTGGGAAAATGTCCTAAATTTGCACCAGACTACAACCTGCACTTGTCCAATTGCTTAGCAGTAATTTCTATAGTCAAGTCTTGCCATAATAGGCAGCCAAGACTTGACTAGAAATCTCGTCTCAAGTGATTTATCTATGGTCAGCAGGACCTCCTAATGACGACATGCTAATGACACATGTTCTGAGATCACAAAAGTCTTTAAAGGTTAAAGTGAGTTTGGAACAAGTTACAAAATTACTGTAGATATGATTTATGTTGGAAAAAGAATGGCAATTTTGAGCTCATTGGCAGTGGTATTTGTGGCACTGTGGTAGAATGATACAAGAACAACTTACTCCTTATTTACTTGATGTGAATTCTCCTTTGGCACTATGAAAAAAGTGACTGATTTCTTTTAAGTTTTGTTGACCATTAAGAGCCTGGGAAATTGTCCCGGTTTCCCACTTGACTCCAAACTGTACATGTCCAGATGCTTCGCAGTGATTTCTAGTCAAGTCTTGGCTGCCTGAATAGGCAGCCAAGACTTGACAAGAAATCACTGCTCAGGTGATTTATCTATCGCCAGCAGGACCTCCTAATGACGACATGCTAGTGACACATGTTCTGAGATCACAAAAGCCTGAGATAGGCCTTCAAAGGTTACGGTGTGTTTGAAACAAGTCAAAAAATTACTGTAGATATGATGGGCTAAAGAATGCCGCTGTTGAGCTCATTGGCAATGACATTTGTGGTGGTGTGGTAGAATGATACAAGAACAACTTATTCTGTATTTTCCTGATGTGAATTCCCCTTTGGTACTATCAGCAAATCTCAGGCAAGTCAGATACCGAAAACTGAACTGATACTGTGATATACCACCCTAAAATATCGATACCGAACTCAGAATACCAATACCACCCATCCCTACCCATGGGAAGTTGAACAGTGATTGTTTACTGTAGTAAATGAGTTCCACTCTACCAGTAAAACAGGACGAAGTCGGTAATTATTGTATGGAGTGAGGTGCTCTAAAGTGGGTATCATGGGAATTAACAATCAGTTAATCTTGATAGGATACTTGTATTGCAGTCATATTAAAGCCGTAAGTGCTAAAAGTAACCTTAACCCTTTACCTAATGCAGACGATATCAAAATTTATTATTTTAAATATTTTTTCAAATTTTTCAAAAAATTTCAACAAAACCATATCATGTGACCCCTCGTTGGAACGCGCTCAACGAGCTCGTTCCAATGAGGTGTCACATGATATGGTTTTGTTGAAATGCTTTCAAAAATAATATTTTTTCAACTTCTGAATTTGCATATTACGTGGACGGATGCGGCCGATTCATTGGATAAAGGGTAAAGACATAAAAAAGTTAAAAATCTGTTTCTCAGGACCTCCTGCATAGTCCTTTTGGCTACCGCAGGCTCTCTTTTTATAACCAGTGCAAACTTAAAAAAAATAAAAATAAATATTAAATGGTTTATGTCTGATGTTTTACCCAGGTTAATAAAATTGATAAATTTGTCCTTTGAGTGCAACAAGGCTTGGCAATGCTTTAGCATTGCAAAGCCTTCTTGCACTCAAGTGACGAAATGCACCACCATTTATGCTATTCTGTAGATCAATTATGTGGCCTAATACATAAACCAAGAACATGAACTTTTGATGGTAAAGATAAAATTACAAAATTTTAAATTAAAATAAAAAACTGCTCGCCCACATGCAATTTTACAAAAAATAGCCGGATAAACAGAGGATCTACTTTGTGGAGCCTAAACGACAATGAGTATGAAAAATCTACACTATAAATTTGTCAGTCATTTACCCTTTACCTAACATAATGGCATATCGGGCCAATACTATTCACAAAATTGGCCATTCAAATTTTATTATTTTTTCAATTTCTGCCAAAACATAGCTTAAGACCCCTCATTGAAACAAGAGGGTTGAGCTTGTTCCAGTTAGGGAGTCATAAGTTGTATTTGTGACACAAAAAATAAAAATGTTTTTGCTATCCCATTACTGTTCTGTTTGTGGTGGATCTTGGGTTAAAACTTTTTTCTTCCTAAATCATGTATGATGACTCAAGGTCTTCAACCTACTTCTGGTTCACCCTAATTTTTCTCTTATAAGCTTACAAATTATAAAATGTTTGTCCACTCAATTTGTAGATCCTTGATAGTCCTTGAAAATTGAGTTTACCCAAGTGCTGATAGTGTTTGAATATGATTCTCTTGATATCAGTTGGAACCTGGTCTCTTATTTTAAAGCCGTGTGTAGTGAAGAAAAACTCTTAACACAATATGACCCTGGCTGTTAAAGGTGTCATTAAACCCCCCAAAGTAATGGGTAAAAACAGTTAAACAGAAAAACAGTTGAAAAAGCATCTTCTTGCAAACTTGTAGTTTAAATACATCCACATTGACATGTAACATCTGTGAAAGGACAGCTACAAAGTTTATTGAAATCAAGCCTCAGTGGCCATATTTAGGATTTTTACAGTATGTGTGTGTAATTATAATGCAGAAAAGACATTAAAATGTTGTCTTCTGCTAAACAACTGCTCAAAGCTTTGTAAGTATGATTTAAAAATTTCTTCAAACCGAGCCCATGGGTATGGGAGGGTAGAATTTAACTGGTCGAGTGCAAGGCTTAAACACCAAATTTAACTGGTCGAGTGCAAGGCTTTTTTGACCGACAAAATTTGTTGGCATGGCATTGCCTTGTTACAGTTTATGGGAGAATGGGCACTCCCCCATAAATTGTAGCAAAGCAAATTCATGGAGACTAAATTATTTCACTTTGTAGTTAATATGAAACACATCCACAGGATATGAGCCTTTATTTTGAGGTACCTGCCAGAATAAAGCCCAAATATGGGCTTCCAGCACTCTACCAGTTAAGGGTGTCATGAGACCCCAGATTTTAAAACTATGGATAATGAAGAAATCATTAAAGAAATCCATGTTATATGGCATCTTTGCAAAGATCATTTACAAGTTTGTTCAAATCAAGCTTCTTGGATCATATTTAGGGGTCTTTTGCAACCCTCAGATTTCAGCACGCTGGGCGATGAGGAAATAAAAGAAAAATCTTCCCCAAAACTACTGCTCAAAATGCTTTCATATTTGATATATAACATCTCTTTGTAAGGATGTTTTATGGTTTTGTTCCAAGAGAACCCCTGACATAAGATTGAGGGGTGCCATGGGGTCCATTGGTTTTAATGCAGTCACAATGTATAATTGATCCACATCATCTTGGTGCAAACTGTTTCATCTCTATTTGTTTGTTTATTTGCGGTATATAGATAAGGCTTTACAAATCTAATTTTTTTAAGGCAAGCAGTAAGCGAGCGAATAAATCGCTCTCCCGAAAATGCCAGGCCTGGCAAACTTAGAATATTTATACTCCCATACTTTCTAGTATGCCAGACATGGTGTCATGTGTTGTATTTTTATACTTCTTTCTCATATCAATTACAATATAGTTTGATATTCTGCAGCTGATAACACTTCTTGCGAGGACGATGGGAAGGGAAGTAATAGCTAATAATTCATCAGTAAAACAATGATTAAAACCCATAATCGTCAACTTTGATATTGTAATCGATTATGGGTGTTTTCGATGATTAGTCAACTTCTCAATTAATCATGACAGGCTTATTTGTGGGTATATTAGAGCAAAAAGTAAAGGAACTGATGCCATAAAAGAGGAAGTGTTTTATCTTAATGAATTGGCTTTGACCTTTTTAAAATTAATTTTTGTTGCAGATTGCAAAAGAAGTGCTGACAGAAGGTAACATACCACGATGCCCATGTGTTATATGTCTTGACCATTTTTATGAAGGAGACATATTTGTTAAAACAGATTGTTATCATTATTACCATAGTTACTGTCTATGTAGATATGTTGAACATCTCATCAAAAAGGAAGAGCAACAGAATGATATTCCACACATGAAAATACAAGAGAAGAAAATGGTTAATAATTTTTCTTTTATAATTCTTATCGTCTTAGCGTACAAAAATGTCAATCATTTAGTGTTGTTAACCTTTTATTTAACGAAATTGCCACTATGATATAAATGTTTCTGTATTCAGCAGGTGATGTACAAGCCAGAACTTTTTCCCAGCACCGTTTATACTAGTTCCTTTGTCGTAAGTCACAGTCCTTGTCATAAGTAACGCTTCAAAAAGTTTCCAAATTTCGTTGTATCTGTCGCGTAGGTAAAAATGAAAACATCAAAAGCAAAATAAAGTCACAAAATAATTAGTTATCCAAAAATGAGATAATATTATAAATATTATAAAAATACTGTATTTACTCTATGTATTGGGAAAGCTAAAAATAATTATTTTCACAGGTGTCCCAGTTCTTAGAAAATGGGGAAAGAACAGAGCCTGGTCTTGATTTGATGCTGAATAAAGTTGTGTGTGATTCGTTTTCCATCACTATATACGAAAATCGCCGTCCAATTTTTTTTTATATTTTTATTTTTTGCTTCCAAAACATAGCTTATGATCCCTCATTGGAACGAGCGTATTGCGCTCGTTCCAATGAGGGATCATAAGCTATGTTTTGGAAGCAAAAAATGAAAATTTTTAGTTACTCAAGAATTTTTTTTATGATTGTCATCTGCTACTAGCGACGGGCCAACTGGAAACAAATCTCCTGAATGTCCCAAACTTTGGAGCATAAAAAAAATATAGTTTTCTGGAAAAAATGTGTGTCCCAAATCATAGAGTGTCCCAATACATAGAGTAAATACGGTAACTCATTTGGAAATATTGATACAAAGAGAACACTTTGTATGAAGAAAGAAATTACTATTTTGGGTAGACCAGCCCCTTCACATCATAATCTCAAAACGTTTTTCAGTTTATGTTCTTTTAACTGTAATTTCTCAAACAATGCCCCTGTATTTGTATTAAATCTGAATTAAAATAAAACAATAATAAAAAAAGGTTGAAAAATCAAATCTCCAAATATTCTCAGGTTGGTCATTCACTGACTAGCAAAAACCTCAAACCTCTAATGAGAGACCACCTATCTTGAGAGACCACTTTTGCTTGGCAAAAGGGGTGGTCTCTCAGGACAGATGCTACTGTAGTATTTTTTAGCTCAACTTTGACGAAGTCAAATTTGAGCTATTGTCATGGCCCGTCTGTCCGTCTGTCCGTACGTCAACAATTGGCTATGGCTCGGGCTAGAGGTCGTATTTATGAACCGATCTTTACGAAACTTCTTGTGTACCTTTGTTATGACCCTGGGACGGGAACGAGTGTTTTTAGGTGTGGTCCGAAATTCAAGATGGCTGCCAGCGGCCATTTTGTACCAATGATGCAAAAATCAGTTTTTTGTACAGAACTTCTGTATGAAAGTTCTGATTTGAATAAAGTTTTGTATAAATGTTTAGTACCATGGGATACATCACATATAATACGGGTTTTTTTCTCGTGCGTAAATTATGCAAATTAGACTGACTTTGATTTATTTAGTGTTACATTCAGAGCCGTAAGTGCCAAGCTGCTATGGCTCAGGCTAGAGGCCGTATTTATGAACCAATCTTTACGAAACTTCTTCGGTACCTTTGTTATGACCGTGGGACAAGAACGAGTGTTTTTGGGTGCGGTCCAAAATTCAAGATGGCTGCCAGCCACCATTTTGTACCGACGATGCAGAAATCTGTTTTTTGTACAGAACTTCCATATGAAAGCTCTGATTTGAATAATTTTTTGTATGAATGTTTAGTACCATGGGATACATCACATATAATACGGGTTTTTTTATCGTGCGTAAATTATGCAAATTAGACTAACTTTGATGTTTTTTGGTGTTACTTTCAGCACTGTAAGTGCAAATGCCAATACGGCTCGGGCTGGAGGCCGTATTTATGAACCGATCTTTACGAAACTCCTTGGGTACCTTTGTTATCACCGTGGGACGAGAACGAGTGTTTTTGGGTCCGGTCCAAAATTCAAGATGGACGATGGCAGCCATTTTGTACAAAATTAGGTGCAATCAGGTCTTTGCACAGAACTTCCATATGAAAGCGCTGATTTGAATAATTTTGTGTGTGAATGTTTAGTACCATGGGATACATCACATATAATACAGGTTTTTTCTCATGCAGAAATTATGCAAATTAGATGAACTTTGATTTTTTCAGTGCTACTTACACACAGTAAGTACACATGTCAATACGGCTCGGGTTAGAGTCTGTATTTATGAACCGATCTTCATGAAACGTCTTGGGTACCTTTGTTATCACCTTGGGACGAGAACGAGTGTTTCTGGGTGCGGTCCAGAATTCAAGATGGCTGCCAGTGGCCATTTTGTACTGAAATTAGGTCTAATCAGTTTTTTGTACACAACTTCTATACGGCTCAGGCTAGAGGCCGTATTTATGAACCGATCTTTACGAAACTTCTTGGGTACCTTTGTTATCACCGTGGGATGAGAACGAGTGTTTTTGGGTGTGGTCCGAAATTCAAGATGGTCACCAGCAGCCATTTTGTTCCAAAATTAGTGCAATCAGTCTTTTGTACAGACCTTTTGTATGAAAGTTCTGATTTGAATAAATTTTTGTATGAATGTTTAGTAACATGGAATACATCACATATAGTACGGGTTTTTCTCTCGTGCAGAAATTATGCTACTTATACACTGTAAGTGCACATGTCAATACGGCTCGGGCTAGAGGCTGTATTTATGAACCGATCTTCACAAAACTTCTTGGGTACCTTTGTTATCACCTTGGGACGAGAACGAGTGTTTCGTCGTGCGGTCCAAAATTCAAGATGGCCGCCAGTGGCCATTTTGTACCGAAATTAGGTCCAATCAGTTTTTTGTCACAACTTCTACACAGCTCATATTTGTGAACTGATCTTCACGAAACTTCTTGGGTACCTTTGTTTTCACCTTGGAACAGGAATGAGTGCGTTTTGGGGTGCCTTTGTTATCACTGTGCTATGAGAACTAATATTTTGGGGTTCAGTCAGACCCACTCTGGGACTCAAAGATTTCTTTTCTAGTTTAGCATCTGACTGTCACCCACCTTTACAATACTTTACTTATACATATGTTACAGGCAAAGGTCAGTATTTAAGTACAGACCATTACAATACTTTATATGTACCTTTGTTATCAGGTCATTACCAAGATGTTTGTCATTGCTGTGTCAAATACTATACATGTACATGTCTTTGTCTTGACAAGTTGAGCTACAGTGTCATTGACACTTTCATTTCAAATATTTTCGGTGAAGTGCCATTTCCGGAAATCTGGGAGGCATTTTGTGCCCAAAATTTTGGGGCACGCTACTCGCCAATTGATGGTGGCACTCCGATTAGATGGTGTTACCAATCCGGTCCTCCCAGATTTTTCCCTAGCATGACACCCCTGATCATATACAAGTATGACAAATATCTTTCACTGTAGATTGCCTGAAAAATATATTAATTGGCTTTCAATTACATTGTTATTCAGTTGTATAACACTTCAAGTCTGAGATATTTTTACCAAGATCCCTTTGAAAATATAAAGAATATTGCTAAAAAAACAAACTTTTATGTCCATTATTTGCTCAAGTGTGACAAAATGAAAGAGATTAAACTAAAACATCCTGGTAAGCTTTTTTGTCTCCCGAAAAAATTTTCGGGGGACTATAGAAATCAGCGGTGTCCGTGCGTGCATCCATGCGTGCATCTGGCCGTGCATCCGTCTATGCATCCGTCCCACTTGGTTTCCCCATGATAACTCCAGTTTGGATCATTTGATTGGAACCAATTTTGGTATGTGACCTTCTTAGCCCAAACCACAGGTCAAGTTCAAATATGAGTTCGGCCAAATTATTTTTATTAGTCGAGTTGTGACGAAGTCAAACTCGACTTATAGTTTGATGAATGGCGGGTGGGCAGTGGTTGGGTGGTCGGTTAGGGCATAAAAAAATTGGTTTCCGGATGATAACTTGATAATGGTTCAACCCATGTTCATGAAACTTCATAGGTAGGTTGGTATCGGTGAGAGGAAGAACCCTATTAATTTTGGACTTGCTTGGTCAAACGTCAAGGTCACAGTGACCTTGAACATAGTAAATTGTAAACATTTGGTTTCCGGATAATAACTTGACTATGGTTCAACCCACATTCATGAAACTTCATATGTAGGTTGGCCTTCATGAGAGGAAGAACCCTATTTATTTGGACTCGCTAGATCAAAGATCAAGGTCACAGTGACCCTGAACATAGTAAATCAAAACAATTGGTTTCCGGATGATAACTTGATAATGGTTCGACCCATATTCATGAAACTTCATAGGTTGGCATCAGTGAGAGTAAGAACCCTATTTATTTTGGACTCGCTCGGTGAAAGGTCAAGGTCACAGTGACCTTCAACATAGTAAATTGTAAACAATTGGTTTCCGGATGATAACTTGATAATGTTTCGACCCACATTATGAAACTTCATAGGTAGGTTGGCATTAGTGAGAGGAAGAACCCTATTTATTTTGGACTTGCTAGGTGAAAGTTCTAGGTCACCTTCACCTTCAACATAGTAAATCATAAACAATTGGTTTCTGGACGATAACTTGATAATGGTTTGACCCACATTCATGAAACTTCATAGGTTGGTCTAGGTGAGTGGAAGACCCCTATTTATTTTGGACTCACCAGGTGAAAGGCCAAGGTCACAGTGACCTTGAACATAATAAATTGTAACCAATTGGTTTCCAGATGATAATTTGACAATGGTTCCACCTACGTTCATGAAACTTCACAGGTAGGTTGGCATTGGTGTAAGAAAGAGCCCTATTTATTTTAGAATCACTAGGTCAAAGGTCAAGGTTCACAGTGACCCTTCACATAGTAAATTGTAAACAATTGTTTTCCGGACGATAAGTTGATAATGATTAAACCCACTTTTGTTCTGTCACAACTTGACATTGGTTCGGAGATCCTATCAGCATTTTTAGAGTTATACCCCTTTTTCGACTTAGAAATTTCAAGATTTGCGGTGTTCGGATGATAACTCCAGTTAGCATTATTTGATCGGAAAGAATTTTGGTATGTGACTTTCTGGGGTAATAATACAGGTCAGGTTTGAATATGGGTTCAGACCGATCATTTTTACTAGAGTTATGCCCCTTTTTCGACTTGTTTTTTGGGGGAACATGTGGCCGAGCGACCTTTTATTTTACACAAAGTATGACTGAAGTTATTTTCTATCAAAACAAAACTTGACAGACACAAAAAACAAGACTTTTCAAGGTATAATTGTAAATTATTATAAAAATGACTCGTTTGGAAATATTGATAGAAAGAGAACACTTTGTATGAAGTAAGAAATTACTGTTTTGGATGGATCAGCCACTTCACATCAGAATCTCAAAACATTTTTCAATTTATGTTCTTTTAACTGTAATTTCTCAAACAATGCCCCTATATTTGTATTAAAACTGAATTAAAATAAAACAATTATAAAAAAAAAGTTGTAAAATCAAATCTCCAAATATTCTCAGGTTGGTCATTCACTGACTAGCAAAAACCTCAAACCTCTAATGAGAGACCACCTATCTTGAGAGACCTCTTTTGCTTGGCAAAAAGGGTGGTCTCTCAAGACAGACGCTACTGTAGTATTTTTTTCAAATTTTTCAAAAACATTCTACAAAACCATATCCCAGCTCATTCCAATAGGGTTTCACAAGATATGGTTTTGATGAAATTTTTTACTGAGACAAGCAGCTCAACATGTGGCCAAGTCAGTCTGTCGGTCCGTTTGTCAATCTGTCTGTCTGTGACTAACAAGTTTTAAAACTCAATAACTTTACAGATATTTGGTGGAATGACATAATATTTGGTTTTCAAATGTCTTGTATTGATGTCTCGTTCCCTTTGCAATGCAGGTGTTATTCAGAGTCTTTTTGTCAGAGTTATTGCTCTTCATTAAATTTCTAGCGTTTTTACCATCAAACTCAAATATCTTTCAAAATACTTGGTGGAATGCCATAATAGTTTGTATGCAAGTGTGTCTCATTGATGTCTAGCCCCATATTAGTTCAGGCAGGGCTTATATTTCGTCTAAATTTGTGAGACTCCATTTGGATTCTCGTGAAAATGGTTGCGAGAATCCATACCTACTATGAGTGTCCCAGGATCCCATGACGCCACCATGGTTGACCACTGTTGTATACTGATAACACATGTTACCTTTTACCCAACACACCTGTTTAATTTTTAAAACTAAATTTGATAATTTTTAAACAATAAATAATAAATAAATGATAAAATAATTAAATGAACAATATTTACCAATAAAATCTTACAAATATGGCTGTCAATGAGCCGGTTCCAATGACAGCCATATTTGTAAGATTTTATTAGCAAAGTGTCAGGATATTTCAGGTCATATTAGCCTTCTTTTGGTTAATTTGTTGCCGCTGTGTTAGTTAAAGGGTTAAATTGACTCAATGTTTTTCACGCGCATCCTAGCAGAGGTGCAGCAAGAATCTACATGGATTCTCGCCGCTTTTATTGCGCGAATCTTTGTGCGAATCGATTCTCGGATTCTCGTCGAAATATAAGCCCTGTCAGGTATTCAGAGTATTTTCATCAGAGTTATTGCCCTTTTTGGACTTACGTGAAATTTTTTTTTTCAACTGCTCAGTCTGTATATTACATGTGACGATGCAACCAATTCATTAGGTGAAGGGTAAAGAAAAGAATATTGTGCCGCTGGCATATCTCTCGTCATTAAAAGTCTGCAAAAAGAAAATTTGTTTACCTATTTTAACCCTTTACCTAACCTGAAAAGCAGACGACACTTGCAAAAAAAATTCTTGAATAACTAATTTTTTTCATTTTTTGTCTCAAAAACATAGGTTATGACCCCTCGTTGGAACGAGCTCGACGAGCTCGTTCCAATGAGGGGTCATAACCTATGTTTTTGAGACAAAAAATGAAAATATAATGAAAATTTATTGGCGATTTTTGAGAATAGCGCTGGCCGGTTTTTGCCGTTACGTTGGGTAAAGGGTTAACCCTTGAAAATGTGCCCTGACTGAAGTCAGTTCCTTTCCTACTTTGAAGTGTAATCAATATGATAGATTATTACCCTTTTAAAATTATACAAGCTTCCTGATTGGTCAGTAACCATTTCATCCGGTATGGTTTATTCAATGCCAACAGGGTGCACAAAGTTCAAAAGGGTGTATGAGAATATCACAGCTAATAGAGGTGTACCAACATTCTAGGGTACACTTCATCGATTTCCCATTCACTAGGGCTGAAATGATTGCTCATTTTCACAACTAACTAACCGAGAGCTATAACCGGATAATATCCGGTTAACCATAGCTATTATTTCACCGAATCTGGGATTAAAACTACTGGAATTGGAAAGCAGTATTCTCTTCAACTATTCCGTAGAGTGTATACAAACGAACGTTGTCGAGTACTCGACAACGTTCGTTTGTATACATACTATGGAATAGTTCTACAGTCACTCAGAACTCACGGAAATTGCCGATCATTAATGAAGTCTTCAACGTCAAAGTCGATTATTTCTCTATATATACAGCGCTGCTTCGAGGTGTAATCTATCCCAAAGGAGAAGCGGCAGATTTACTACGTTTTAACTGGAATGACGATCACTATCGATATTTCGGATTACCCGGTTAACGTTTTTTTAATCGATTAGTTAGGTAACCGGTTTCAAACCGGTTATCTGGTTAACCATTTCAGTACTACCATTCACCCATCACCTCAAACATTTTAGTTAATAATACTAAACATTCAGACTCAGAAAAAGAATGAGAACAATGTTGTTTCATGAAAATATTCTGAAAACTTACATTTGCATATACCCCAATGTCTGATTTTACTGTCAAGTAGAGGGATTCTATTGTGGTGTTTCTGCACAAAAGATCCGTTATGGCAGGGACCAGCCTAGGGGGGAATTTTAGGGAGACTTCATGTCTCCCTCCAGAAGAAATAGGGAGACTGCAGAGTCAAGTAGGGAGACTTCATAGGCAAGTGGGGAAAATTAAGAATATTCATGTACCACCCCCTGCCGCCCCTTCATATTTTCATCTTGTGATCCTCCATTAACGTCCGATTAATCCAGATCCAGTTGTCTATGATACATCTATGCAAGGTTAAAAAATCACAAAGTAACTATTGACTGAAAATCCCCCACTGCTACCCTCCCCTCTTCTTTGTGCCAATCCCCCAGCACCCCCCTGTGGTTGCCTTTCACCAAAGTCTAACTAAGCTAATAATTTCCTAAGTCTGAAAGTCTGAACAGGACCAGATGTGAGAAGGTTGCTTGGAAGGTACTTTGTTAGTTAATAAACAAAATACATTCTGGGGTCGAGTATTTTGTGAAATAAATGTCATTCCGCATCATTTTTATAGCATTCTGGTGTCTTTTCGCATCAGTTCGTGTCATTCCGGTGTTTAGGAGGACCCCTTTTTCAAGATCCTTCACATGCACACTTGTGTCCTGCACAAAGTTTTTCTTGTCATCACTAAACCTTTTTTTCATGTGTTTCAATTCCATTCATGCTTTTCTGGGAATAGACGACAAAACAGTTAACATTCGTCAGCAAAACGAAATAAAAATACAGTGTTAGAAAATACGTCCGTTGTGTATACATTTTCGGTATCCTAAGCGAGGTATCCTACTTTCAAACTGGGTTATTTTGTTGAGTCGCTTAAGTCACCTATTTTCGTTTCCACATTTGAAGCTCCGACTGAAACGGAACAAAATAGAAATAAAAATTCCGCCAAAAGCGACAATGGACAATTGATTGTCGTGTGATTTCAAATAAATGGTTGTTTATTTGACGAATGAAAATACTCATTTATCACACTCAAGCACATTCGATTCTTGAAAATAATCGTTTTTATGTAAACCTTGGATCACTCAGTTCAGCCTTTCCTCATTTTGACCAATTTTTAGAGGGCGACTTGTAATCACCCTGACTATTTTTCTAGGCGACTCTGGGCTTAGAAGGGCGACATAATCACCCTAGTCGCCCTCACGGATGGTCCCTGCGTTATGGTTTTGAGAAACATGTAACTTATCTCATTATATGAATCATCTCTTCAGTGAAAGTTATTAATGCACTTGCATTTGCATTTGAATATAGTGTCCCGTATTCTTCAGGACACACAACACACCACTCTATCAATTAAAACAGTTATAAAGTCAACTTTTGTCCCACAATAATAATGACGTGTCATTTCCCAATAGCCTTGAAGTCTCCCAAATGTTTGAGTTCAGTCAAAGGGAAATAACTCCAAATCATTCATATTCAATAATAAAGAAGGATATGTTTCTTTCAGTTTCTCTAATTATTACTTTTATCAAGGTTTTTCTCACTGGAATACCATTTGGGGATTATATAATAAAACAAAATTTGATTCACTGAACGGGAAGATTCCCTGTGGGAACCTCAGGAAATGAAACAGTGCTTGTTTACTGTGGTAAACAAGCTCTGTTTTACTGGTAAAATATGATCCAGTCACCAATGCTTGGGTTGGAACTCCTCTAAAATGGGCAACGTGGGTATAAACGACTTTATATCCATGTTGCACTCATGCTTTGTGCAGAAATATGTGACTTTAAACACCAATAAATAAACAGAAGGGCGAGGGTAGTAAATTTGTCACATGGTGTTTCAGCAGGATGTACGGGACTGTACTACCCTTCAGGGATTCCAGGGTTCATACAATCTTGAAATTTCCTTGAATTTTGAACCCTGCCTTAACCCTTTACCTAACATGAAAAGCAGACGACACTTGCAAAAAAAATTCTTGAATAACTAATTTTTTTCATTTTTTGTCTCAAAAACATAGGTTATGACCCCTCGTTGGAACGAGCTCGACGAGCTCGTTCCAACGAGGGGTCATAACCTATGTTTTTGAGACAAAAAATGAAAATATTTTTAAAATTAATTGGCGATTTTTGAGAATAGCGCTGGCCGGTTTTGGCCGTTACGTTGGGTAAAGGGTTAAAAAGAACTAAAAATGAAAAAAGCCTTTAAAGCCCCTGAAAATTGACCAAGAGGTTCGAAAAGCCTTTGAATTCTATTATATTGGCGGTATGGGACGTCTGTGGTAGGAATATTGGTTTTTTTCTTTAAATGCATTTAATAAAGTAAAAAGCAAGCATAATTTTGTGTTTTCGATTAAATTCCACAAGTTTAAGTCAGTGCAATTTAACACAAATGCTGCTGTAATTTTAAAAAACTGTTCTCCCACCGGTAATCTTCTGTCATTACTAGAGATTCTTCTATAATCAGAGAGAGGGAGCACGGTGGCTCAATAGGTAGAGGTGCAGGCTGCAAGCCGAGAGGTACTCGGTTCGAATCCCACCTGCGGCAACCGCATTGTGTCCTTGGGCAAGACACTTCATCTCCATTGCCCGCGTGGGGGCACGATGACGGCGTGTACTAAGGCGTACTGCACGTTGATGGTACGCATGTCTTCAACCAATCTAACCCTGTCTGTGCTGCAGTGCGGAGTTACGATGTTGGGGAGCTGGCAGCTGCTCGTCGAAGCTCGATGGTTCTCTCCGGGTACTCTGGCTTCCTCCACCCGTAAAACTGTCACGGTCATGATTAGCCATTGTGCATAAATCTGTGACCTTAAACATCAATAAATAAATAAATAATCAGAGGGAGGGGGGGGGGGGGGAAGGGGAGAGAAAGTGTAAACAGCCAAAGCAGATTTATCCAGAAACAAACAAATGTAAAGCCACATATTTTGACAAGAAAAATTGTTGTATTTTGGTGATTGTGAATGTCAACATAGGATATTTTTCAAGCATGAAGGAGAGTATTCTTTCTTAAAATCGGGCGGAGCATTTTCAACAGGAAATGGCTGATTGAATACAAGTGGTCAAATTAAGTAACAATAAATATAGTGCTTATTGTATTTGTTGTCGGAAGAAAATCGACATCGGGAAGATGGACGGAAGTGCATTTTCCTTATATCCCATTAAATTCTGTCTTTTGGATGGTCAGAATGCCTTGGATAAATAGGCATGGCAAATAACCACCCAACATCAAATGCATATGAGAGTGGGCAACATTCAGGAGATAAGCACATGCGAAACTTCAGGGTATATGGTTTAAATGAAAGCCTTTCGCTTTTGTTCACCTCAATATAAAAATCGAACCAAAAAAACCTGAAAATAGTCACAAATATCATCAGATTTCCGACAATTTGGTCATATTTTGCCGTTATAAATTAAATAGTCAAATAATAAAATGAAACAACTTGAGAAAAATAAAATAAGAGCAAATATCGTCCCAAAATACTGTTTACTCGTTTCCTTAATGACCCAAGGGATGTAACTCTATCTGTTGCCTTCTACATTTGTTCTACTGATTGCAGAGCGTGAGAAACGCATCAACAAATTTTTCTCCACTATGTTTCTATTGTGTTTCAAACTGGACAAAAACTTTATATCTCTGTCACCATATATGGTATATGTAGATTTAATACCTGGATGTTGGTTTTTAAACATCGAGCTGCAGGCGAGGTGTTTAAATGAGAAATCCAGATATTAAATCCCCATATACCATACATGGTGATGGAGGTAACCTATATTGAGGTCACAATCATGAAGGGTAAAGCATATTAACCCTTTACCTAACATGAAAAGCAGACGCCACTTGCAAAAAGAATTCTTGAATAACTAATTTTTTCATTTTTTGTCTCAAAAACAGAGGTTTTTCTGAGCTCGTTCCAATGTGGGATCATAACCTATGTTTTTGAGACAAAAAATGAAAAAAATAATGAAAATTAATTGGTGATTTTTGAGAATAGCGCTGGCCGGTTTTGGCCGTTATGTTGGGTAAAGGGTTAACAATAAAAAAATCAACAGACAGTTTTCAACCAGTGGATCGTTATTTTACAAGCAGTAATCAACCAAAATCTGAATTTCCTCACCGAAAGGTGGAGTTCAAGTTGAAACAGTCACCACAGAAATCGCACCTGCTGGGGGTGCAGTGGCGTAGTGGTAACCAGTTCTCATCAGATCACCGAAGTTAAGCAACGTCGAGCACAGTTAGTAGTTGGATGGGTGACAATTTCAGCGACTGAGTCGTGCTCCTGCGTTGTGTCCTTGGATAAGGCTCTTAACCCCGATTGCCTACATGTGGGCAAGATGACGCTGTGTACTAAGGCGTACTGCACGTCGATGGTGCTCATGTCTTCAACCAATCTAACCCTGCCTGTGCTGCGGTGCAGAGTTCGGAGTTACGATGTTGGAGAGCTGACAGCTGCTCGTCGTTGCTTTGTGGTTCTCTCCAGGTACTCCGGCTTCCTCCACCTGTAAAACTGTCACCGACATGATATGACCCTGGCTGTTAATGTGTCGTTAAACCCTGATAATAAAAAAAAAATCGCACCTGCTAATTTGTTACCTGTAACTGTGTCAATGACGTCACTGGGCAGTGATGTTCCAAGACATCATTCAAAGAACTGAAACACAAAATGCTGAGATTTTAAGGACAATGCAAACAGTCACCACACACAAATCATACAAATCAAATGAAAGCAACAGTAAATTGTGTATTTAGAGAATAAACATGCAGAGCAGCCATTGAAATACAAATTCAGGTGGGTTTGTTACTTATGGAGTATCCTTAAATTTTGTACACCTGGCCCTAAAAAAAGCCCTAAAAAGTTCTTGAATTTGAGAATGAAATTTCTTTAAGAACCCTGGATTCATATTTCCATATGCTTCAGGAAATGCAGCTCTCAGAAGGATAGTACAGTTCTGTACACCCTGCTGAAACACTGTGTAACTAATAAACCCTGATGTGTAAACAACAACTATTGAATGACTAATGATTCCCAGGAGAGTAAACATTTCAAATTTCTAAGATATTTCAAACTGTATTCGGGAATTAAAGAGAAAAAAAACAACAAAAAATCCTCCTCCCTCCCCTGTAAAAAAAACCATCAGTTAAAATTGTCCATGAAACAAAATTTTAAACCCAAAACTGGCAATTCATATTTTTATACGACAACCAATGGCCCAGACTAGCTGGTGCAAATTCGATATTATCAAGGGCCAAACACAAATTTTGAACCCCTCAATCCCCACAATTTGTATACAAAACCAAAAATTAAAGACATATTGCAAGTGATCATTAATTTCTCCTCTATTTGGAGATTTTGTAAACAGTTAATTATGCTACAGGCATTTAAATCCAATGCTCAGTTAAGCTACTCTGCAGAGTCATTTGTGTCAAGTAACACATCTACCGTATTTACTCTATGTATTGGGACACTCTATGATTTGGGACACACATTTTTTCCAGAAAACTATATTTTTTTTATGCTCCAAAGTTTGGGACATTCAGGAGATTTGTTTCCAGTTGGCCCGTCGCTAGTAGCAGACGACACAAAAAATTCTTGGGTAACTAAAACTTTTCATTTTTTGCTTCCAAAACATAGCTTATGATCCCTCATTGGAACGAGCGCAATACGCTCGTTCCAATGAGGGATCATAAGCTATGTTTTGGAAGCAAAAAATGAAAATATAAAAAAGAAATTGGACGGCGATTTTCATATTTAGTGATGGAAAATGAATCACACACAACTTTATTCAGCATCAAATCAAGACCAGGCTGTGTTCTTTCCCCATTTTCTAAGAATTGGGACACCTGTGAAAATAATTATTTTTAGCTGTCCCATTACATAGAGTAAATACCGTAGTTTTTCTTAAAAAATATAGATGTACTTCTCTACTTGTGGGTGGGAGATTTTTACATCTCGTTGCATATGCTTGTTCGCTTTCAAACTATACCTCATGACACTGAGTGGCGAAAGCTTTAGTCTACTTGGATTTTAGCTATGGTTGGAACAAAAAGAGTGAATATTTTTTAGTTATTCAATAAAAAACTACCTAATATCAGGTTTTTTCACTGTTTTTGAAATTTTAAAAAAAGTATGAGAAATTATGTCAGTCAGAAAAGGTCTTGAAAAGTATGGAAAAAACATCAGTAAACCTTGGGGGTGTTACAATAGTATGGAAATTAATTTTTAGTAACAAACTTTAAAAAAAACCCTCTGCCCAAAGACACTTGAAATATCAAAATTTGCAGATGTTTCCCCATAATGCAACTGGGAATTTAACCAATTAAATGTCTTGTTTGACTGAGCCCAGTGAGCTCAGCCAAACAAGAATGAATTGGTTAACTTGTTAGTTGCATTGTGGGTAAAATTTGCTGCTTGAAATTTTGGTATTTTGACATCAGTGTGCAGAGAATTAAATAAGTTGAAATAAAAAACGGCACCATGAACCCTTAACCAAAAGTAACGGTCAAAACTGGCCAGTGCTATTCACAAAAATCGCCAATTAATTTTCATTATTTGTCTCAAAAACATAGGTTATGACCCCCTCTTTTGAACTGACTCGTCAAGCTCGTTCCAATGAGGGGTCATAACCTATGTTTTTGAGACAGAAAATGAAAAAAAATAGTTATTCAGGAATTTTGTTGGCAAGTGTTGTCTGCTTTTCATGTTAGGTAAAGGGTTAAAATTCCTCATACTTTGATTGTCTTTGTCTACTCTAACAAGCAGCTTTGATGAACCACATGGCTATGAAGAAATACCATTCTTTGGAATATTTTTCGAAGAAAGGAAAATGTTATCTTGCGTTTCTGACTGCTTTCATAAAAATTTTCCTACAGTCATATTTTTGTCGATTTCAGGTACTTGTTTGAGTGAGTATGTCTGCAGCCTGCACAAGTATAAGAACCCTGTGATCTGTTACCTGCAGTCTTCATTAGCATTTAACTTAACATGAAAAGACAATGATACTTGCAAAAAATAATTCTTGAGCAACAAATTTTAATTTTTTTTTGCCAAAAAACCCCCACGCTTATTACCCTACATTGGAGCAAGCTTGTCATCCCCTGCCAAAACAAATTTTGCAGGGGATCTAGCAATGGGTTCCATCTGTTCGCCTGTTCATCCATCTGTCCATCTATATAACAACTTTCGACCTCTGTATCTCAGTCAGTGCATGTTGGATTTGAATGATTAACTTATCTTGACAAAGCTATTGTCATGGGGTATGTGGAAGTCTGTGAGTCTGTCTGTCCAGAATTTGTATGGTGCAGGCTACAGATCGTAGTTCTTATCCGATCATCACCAAATTTCATATGCATGTTCAGGTTGGTGTCTAGATGAGAACGTCCTATTTTGGTCATGGTCGGCTGCTTACATTGGCTGCTGCAGCAGCCATCATGAATTTTGTATGGTGCGGGCTACAGGCCGTAGTTCTCATCTGATCATCACCAAATTTCATATGCATGTTCGGGTTGATGTCTAGATGAGAACGTCCTATTTAGGACACAGTTCGCTGCACACAGTGGCTGCTGCAACAGCAGCAGTGTGGGGATGATTTTAAATTTTTTTTTTATCTTAACCAATCTTCTTGAAATTTGGCAGGTTGTCTTAGACTGATGAGTAGATGAAACCTTCCTATTTTGGTCATGGTGGCTGCCCCTGGGGTGTGGGAATTGAGGGGTGAAATTGTTTTGGCTTGTTTTCTCTTCTACAACATTGAGTGAAAAAAACCAATAAAGCACTGAATAAAATTGTGTTTGTGTGAATGTAATATGATATCTCAGGCATGTAGGACACTGTCATCAACTGTGTGTGTTTGAGATCAGTAAGTACATCATTCTAAATGTGTATTTATTTTCTCCAATTGATGAAATTTCATTTGCAGGTTATAGCTTTGACCATGACTACTTTTCGTAATGTTTGACTTCAAATCAGTCAATGGTAGCATGGCTGCTGCAGCCATGTATTTTTTTCTCCGATTTCAACAAAATTTCATATGTAGATGTAGCTTTGACCATGTCTATATTTTTATACTGTACCAATGACCCAGACTTAGCTGGTGCTAACTCTAACAAAACCAGGGCCAAACACAAATTTTGCCCCCCAATCCCCAAAATTTGCATCCAAAACAAAAAGAAATCATGTCCTAAAGGACCTCCATACTACGCCTCTACTGCGCATGCGCAGTGACGCAGACGTCCCGAAATTGGCGCCAATTATCATTCTCTGTTTGGCCCTTCATCAGTCAACATCTCACTGATCTTTGTGCTTGTAAATCTCAGTTTAAAGGATGCCAGACACGTAATTCTTGGAGAAAATGTGATTCTAAGGAGGATAGAAGGAGGAGAGGAAAAAGAAGTGACAAAAAATAATCAGGGCTGTACTTAAAATTTTTTGATGAAATTATGTTAAGTTGCCTATTTTCGAGGCATGGGCCTCTTGTTGTCATTCTTGCTAATTGTTGCACTGCTTATTCAGTGTTTCCTCTCCCCTAGCCTTCTAAAGTCCCCCCTTGCAATTCTCCCATGCTTTTGGCATATTTTTGAGAAATTTCATTTCTAAAATTTCCTGGGAGAGTTGCTTGGTTACAGAATGTTTTCTGTTATTTTCCCCATAGTTACGTTTTCACCCATGGGTGTATAACGTTTGTGTTCTGCATCTTCCATCTGATGTTCTACAGATTCTCCCCTGGGAGTCTCTGTTTTGCATCAGATAGAGTGTAATTGATGACTGATTCCGGGCCAGTTTTTTCAGTGCCTGGAGTCATGTTTTCTGGTGTTTTTACACTGTTTGTTTTCATTGGCAACAGCCTTTTTTGAGGGGGGCTGTTTGCCTTTGCTGTAGTTTATCTCACTATAAGATACATTTATATTATCCGAAAGTGTCTCATTAATTATTTAATATAAATTTAAAATTTTTGACCACACTTTGCCATCGGATCCATCGGGGCTCAACGTTACTTTTCAGCAACTTGGGCATCGCTGAAAAAATATTTTTTCAAAATTATTTTGTTTTGCAATTGTTTTTTCATTTATTAATGGATCATGTTATTATGTATCTTTGTGTCAGGGGTTTTTGCGAGTAACTAGGACTTATTGTTGTTCTTTCACAATGAAGGGACATTGTTCAAATTGTAATAGGAAGAAATCTTCCTCTGACTTTCATGATCATTGTATTAATTGTAGTCAGTGTTCTCGCATTAATCCCTGTCCTATATGTGAACATTGGGATGAGAAACATTGGAAACGTGTGTCACGATATGTTGTTTCTGGAGAAAGAGCGATTCTGGCTCTTTCTCCGCAAGGTCACTCTACTCTCTCAGTTTCTATTTCAGAGGAACCAGAACAGGGTGATGTTTCCATGTTATCTTCTTCAAGTGTGCGTCCGTCGTCACAAATGAATTCAGAGCTAGCGGCAAAAGTGCTCATGGAGATTAGACAAATGTCGTCCGCTAGCTCGCCCGGTGTAGTGTCCATTCACCGAATGGTTCAGCAGCCGGGTTCGTCCGATGCGGTCCAAGAGGAAATTTTGGGTGATGCGAGCACTATAAACATAATAGATGCACACCCAGTGACGGCGGATAGTAAGCGAGAACGGAGGAAGCCTTTGAGTCCGGTTCCTAGCTCGTCCAGGTCCAGCCGGGCCGCGAGCGAGAGAGGCCCCTCTCTCGTACAACAACATCTGGGACCAGATGTTGTGGTACAAAATGTGTCTTTAGCGGAGCATACGTCCGTCGCTCGGGACGCTCCGTTGTATAAGCAGTCCGCAGAGACTGTTAAGGCTTCCTCTTCTCGTCAGCGCACACGACCGCACCTTGGCTGCGTGACCGCCGATATATTACCAGCTTCGCCGATCAAGGATTCTTCGGCGACCAGGTCACACCATCCGGCAGCCAGGGATTCGAGACCGATGGACTCCGGACGTTCGCATAGGAAAAGTATGCGGGAGCCATCTGATGCGGAGCTGCCCTCGGCGAAGCAGCGAAAGACTGCGCCTCCGCAGGTCTCGACACCGGACATTCTTGTGCAGATAGCACAGCTTATCGCAGCATCCCAGCAACCGACAGAAACGGTGTCGGATCGAGAATTATCCGACGGCGCTGGGTCGGTACGCTCCGCCGAAGCATCGGGGGCGGACGACCGGGAACATCATGAGGTCCGACCGGATGGTGAAAGGGATACGGATGACTTGGAGCTATCCCTTTCGGAACAACATAAAGCTGCCGTGGACTTCATCCGGCACTTTCTCCCTCAAGTTGTTCCGTCGGGCCAGACTGCTGCGCTTCCGGACAAGAGAATTATAGCGTCATTGGACTCTGAATTTTTTGAGCGGTTCAGGGACATCGCTCCCGAGTTTCCGTCGCAGTCCAATAATGTTGCAAGAACATTTGAATTATTGAACGACGCTATATTTAAACTTGCTTCCAGGACGGGGAAAGCAGGTTTCTTTCCGCTAATACTCTCAACCTGCCTTTCATTAATGCAAGGAATAAATTCGATACGGCAGGACAGGGTATACCGAGAGTTCCTCTGCGTATGGACGACGAGGCGGAAGACTTAGAGCTATCATTACCGTCGTCAGCTTCTATTCCAACCGCGGTGTTGGAAACAGCTATTGCGTCTAACAGAGCCAATTTAGATGCCTTATCTTACGCAGATCACCTTACTAAGGCGTTATCACTGCGCCTTCAGGGGAAAGAGTTTCAGGATATACAATCCTCTTTAAGACTTCTTTCAAGGGCAGTAGCTTATTCCACGTGTAACTCCGCCCTTTCAGTGGCAAATCTGGAGTTGGTTAGACGTGACGCAGCCCTAGCTACATCCACACTAGTGGATTCTAAGGTGAAGAACTCTCTTAGAGTCGCTTCGGTCTCAGGAGAACTTCTCTTTGACGGCAAGCTTTCCGCTATTTATGATAAAATTACAAAGAAAGCTAAGGATTCTCTGTTGTTCAAATCTGCTCCTAAGAAGTCGGATACAGCAGACACGAATAAGACAGGCACTTCTGGGTCTAATGCGCCCAAGAGAGGTTCCTATAGAGGTTCCGGTGCGTCCTCTTGGTCTTATTCGAGAGACCGTCAGGATAGCGACTCTCGTTCGGGATGTCCTTCAGGCCGGGACAATCGGTCAGACGCCCCGAGGTCGACGGGGCGAGGTGCGGGTCGTGGAAGACGTGGTTTCTCCTACTGCAGGCCTCGCAGGTCCAGGAGGTGATGGCTTAAACCTCTATCGCATTCCGGTTGGCGGAAGGTTGTCGAGCTTTTCACAAGAATGGGCGTCGATTACGGACGACCCTTGGGTGAGAGGAGTGACTTCGGAAGGTCTAAAGATATCCTTCAAACGAAAGCCTCCATTAACTCGAAGTCCAAAGTGGACTCATCTTCCGTCAAATCCGCAGAAAAGAGACGCTCTGTTATCAGAGGTGCAGTCTCTTTTAATGAAGAACGCGGTAGAGGTCGTAGAAAACCAGGAATCTCCGGGATTCTACAGCCATCTGTTTCTGGTTCCGAAACCAGACGGCTCGTTCCGTCCAGTCATAGATTTGAGCTGGATAAACAAGCTGATCGTCGCTCCGAAGTTTTATATGGAGACAATTCGATCGGTCAGAGCGAGTATTCGGGTGAACGATTATGCAACGAGCATAGATCTCAAAGATGCGTACTTTCACGTCATGGTACATCCGACATTCCGAAAGTATCTACGCTTCGCAGTCCTAGGAGTGGTGTATCAATTCCGGGCGATGTGCTTCGGATTGAATCTAGCACCCTGGGCTTTCACTCGGGTAATGAACTCGGTAATGATCTACTTCCGAGCTCATTCGTCTGCGGTAACGTCGGCCTACCTGGACGACATTCTTCAGAGGTACGGCAATGAGTTAACGCTTCAGAACGATGTTCAGAATCTTCTTCTATTGCTCCGACGTCTCGGTTTTATAGTAAACGAGGAGAAGTCGGATCTGGTGCCGTCCAAGTCATTCACTCATCTGGGAATGAGCTTCGAGACGCACAACAATCTCGTTCGTCTGCCGTTAACCAGAGCGAAATTAGTCAGTTGTTACGCTCGCTATTGTCTGCACGCAGACAAAGTCACGGCGAGAGAATTTATGAGACTGATAGGTCTGTGCGGAGCCGCCGCGGATCTCATTCCGATGGGGCGGTTACGCACACGTCCTCTTCAAATTTTCCTGACTCAGAATTGGAGTGTGAAAATTCATTCGCTCGATGTGGACGTTCTCTTGTCAGATCAAGTGAAACAAGAGATTCAGACTTGGGCAAACATTCAGTGGTTAACTCAAGGAGTTCCGCTGCAGTTGCCAGATCCGAGGTTTACCGTTATGACGGATGCCAGTCAAACAGGTTGGGGTGCATCATTAATCCCAATGGATTCGAGATGCCAGGGTCTTTGGGATCCGCAATTCCTGTGCAAGCACATAAACATCAAGGAAATGATGTCAATTTGGCTTGCGTTACGTCACTGGATGGACATTATTCACGATGCTCATGTCCAAATCCTATCCGACAATACGACAGTAGTGGCGTATATACGGAATCAGGGAGGCACTCATTCAGTTCCGTTGTTCAATCTAACGGAAAGAATCCTTCTGTTTGCGTTAGAACATCACGTTCTTCTTTCGGTCCGTCACATACCGGGTCATCTGAATGTGCTAGCAGACTACCTTTCACGAAAGGGTCGCTTGTTGCCATCGGAGTGGACTCTCAACAAACAAGTATTCAATCAGATTTGCTACCAATGGGAACGGCCAATGATAGACTTATTTGCGACACATCTCAACAATCAGTTGCAGACGTATGTGTCTCCGTGTCCGGATCCAAGAGCATTTGCAGTAGACGCTCTGTCGATCCCTTGGGACGGAATGATAGGATATGCGTATCCTCCAGCGCCGTTAATTCAACAAGTATTGCTAAAGATAAAACAATCTCAATGCAAGATTCTGTTGGTAGCATCTCTGTCGCCACAGAGACCGTGGATAAATCTACTCAGGTGTCTGTTGTGGGACCTACCGCGGAAGCTTCCTCCACGGGAGGATCTTCTTTCGCAGGGGAAATCGCGCCAACTCCATCACAACCCGCAAGGTCTCAACCTTCACGTTTTTCCGTTGTGCGGTCCTTCTTGCATGGCAAGCACTTTACAGGACGAGCAGTGGATGCGATTTCTAACTGTAGGAGGACCTCCTCTTCGCTAAACTATGCGGCTAAGTGGAAGGTTTTTCGTCGTTGGTGTAGGGATCATTCTGTAGATATATTCGATCCCTCTATACCAGACATTGCAAACTTTCTAGTATACTTGTTTGACGAAATCAAACTGCAGCCTTTTACTATAAAGGGTTATAGATCTATGTTATCTGATACCTATGCACATCATGATAGTTTACAAATTGGATCTAATGTCTCTTTATCGAAGTTGGTTAGAAACTTTTCGATAAATAGACCCAGAACTCTTAGATTAATTCCTAAGTGGAATTTAGCTTGGGTTCTTCTTAAATTGAAGGAAAAGCCATTTGAACCTCTTGGGACAGTAGATTTCAAATTCTTATCTTATAAGACAGCTTTTCTCTTAGCTTTCTCTTCTGCTAGAAGAGTCAGTGAGCTTCATGCACTATCGGTGGATGATTCTCATTATCGTAGTGTTGGGAATACTATCACCTTCACTACTAATGTGGGTTTTTTAGCTAAGAATCAGGCTCCTAATAAATATCCGGAACCTATTGTTATTAAGGCTCTTCCGTCTTCAGACGGGCGTAGGCCTTTACTCTGTCCTGTTAGAGCATTACGTATCTATTAGGGTTTAATGATTTCCCGGTTTCTTAAAAAATCGGGACCGGGAAATTTTTCCCGTTTATATTCGGGAACCGGGAACGGAACCGGGAATAGAAGGGGTTGTTAACTTGTTACAAGTCTGTGTTTACAATAATGGAATCGGACCAAAATCGTATCGTTTTTTAATCTTAAATGAAAGACATTTCACACAAAACCTAGGTAACATTCATACAGAAAACAAACATTGAATTTGAAAGCTGTAGTTTCAACTTTCAGCTGTAAAAGTGTAAATAAACAATGTCTTTTGAATCACTGTCCAGACTGTCCAATGCTCAATACTGTAAAGTTTGTAAACTACTGTGTAGTGTTCAATGTTTATTGAGTCACCGAAATGCATCCAAATAAATCGAATGAGTAAAGTACTAGAGTGACTGTCACTATAGTACTTTACTCATTCCATTTATTTAGATGCGTTTTTACATCTTTGTGCACAATAATACTTCCTCAACAACAGCAAATTACTCAACGCTTTGTCACTTAATCTGGACCGTATTTTGGTACATATGTGCCCAGCCGTAGAAAAACTGCGCTCTGACTCTACAGATGTCGGCTTTCCCGTTATGAGGGCGTTATATAAAAAGTTCAGATTGTCCGTTCTAACTCCGTTGGTCTCATACAACTTGAATTCGTTCCCGATATTTGCATTTGTTGGTTCTGCACGTGTGGTAATAGATGTTTTACAAGCTGTATCGTCAATATAGCCCTGCAGTACATCCTCAAGTGTCGGTGCAGTTGAAGGATTTTCAGTGAGATCAGGTGATACATTGCTAACACTTGCGGGAGACTCGACGACTTCGGAAGCCTCACTCAGACTTAAGTCACTTAACCCTTTGAGGCGGATGAGCTCTGTACGGGCAAACTTTACTCTGACAGTTTTCGCACATGTCTCAAGGAATGCTGGTTCGTCCAACAAACAAAAGTTTGGGTTGTGGAGGTATTTCAAAAGAGTTACAAGGGTTTTGTCTCGTCTCTTACATAAGCGTTCCTTCAGCCTTTCGCTCAATCGCTTGCTTATGTCAGAATCTAATGAATCTAACTGTGCAAATAGAAATTTCAATATCCCCTCAGCAGAAACGAAAGTTGTGTCACGCCGGCATAAAGCTTCATTCGCCACTGTAATAGGCCTAAGTGCATTGGCGATATCTGTGACAGCCTCGACTTCAGGCTGAGTAAGACAAGATGTGCATGAAATATCTAAGAATGCCTTTAACATGCATGGTCGGAGTCTGAGATAGCGAGTGAACATAGCTTCTATTGTATTCCAACGGGTTTTCACATCGATTATGGGCTTCAACTCTTTCCCTTGATCCTGCTTCACATAAGTTTGTAAAATCTCATCAGCGCGTCCACGTCGAAACTTCTTGCAGTCACTTCTAACCTTGGTCACCAAGTCAGCAAAGTTTATTATATCCAAATTTATCAAAGTACCACATTGACTTTCTTCGACGTTGAGACCATCGTCAAATTCATCATCGGATATATCATTATCATCGTCACCCTCATTACCCGTGAGCGAAGCAGATTCCTCTTCCTCAGGCTCTGACTCACACTGTGCTGCACCAGCAGCACCACTAGTACTAGTACTACCAAAGCCTTTGTACATAACATCTGATACTGCAAGGTGAATACCATGGCTGAGACACAACACAGAGACAGTTGGCATAAGTCGACCAAATTTGACCATTACTGATGCGCCATCACTTGTACATACGGCTATATGCTCATCAACAGACAACCCAAAAGTTGAAAGGTGCTCAGTGACAGAAACAACCATAGCCTCTGCTGTAAACTTCCCAGTAATTTTGCAAAGTCCTGTATTCCAAAACTCACCGTCTTTAGCATGTATATCTATGTTCATGTACCGACGGTTCCTAACACTTGTCCATTCATCTAGTGTTATACTGAAACGTTCACCATTAGCAATTCGCTCAGATAAATCGGCCTTAATTCTAGAACGAACATCGTCTGCATGATTAGCGACCAACTGCATAACTGCTGATGGATCCCGTGGTAGTTATGTCCCATTTTTTCGATATTTGACCGTATAAAATCACTTTTGGTTATACCGTTTATTGAAAATCCATCAAGGGCAGCTAACTTGGAAATTATTTCCTCCAATGGTTGCCTTTGTCGTACCAAAAAAGCATCAACTGACATCTGTTTAGCAATTTTCGATGGTCCCGCACTAACACTACTATCTGTAGTCGGACGTTTGATCAACTCAATCTTGTGAACCAGACGTAAATGTTTTGCAAGACCTCCCGTGGAACCGCCGGAAAGTGTTAATGTTTTTGAGCATTTCTTGCATTCTGCCTTTGAATCAGATATTCTGTTGAAGTATTCCCAGGCGGGAGATGCATTCTGCCTCGACGCCATTGCAAATTTGCAGGAAAGTGTAATAAAGAATAAAGACAAGTAGAATCGCAGATTAATTTCAAAGTTGAAACTTGCAGACGATAAAATGTTTTTGACAAGATCACAAGAACGATAACACAAAAGTTTGACAAAACTGCATAAGCACGCTTGACTGGAAATGTATATTGTAAGATCGATAACTCTAAATGTCTATAGCTACGATTCTGGCTTTACAAGTTACAAGTTACAACTGGAGAAGATTGGAGTTATCGATCCCGCGATATATAAATTCCCCGACAGGCGCAATTTTGTTGCTCTTCTAAGTTGTAACATTACTGGCATGCTATGCATGTTACCATATAACTAAAAGTGAATTTATACGGTCAAATATCGAAAAATGGGACATAAACTACCACGGGACTGACGGGAGTGAGTCCGAGTGACGGAATCCATGGTAGTTACTAACTTACTAGTTATACGGTTGGTCGCCAATCATGCAGGCGATGTTCGTTCTAAAATCAAGGCCGATTTATTTTTCGGGTTGTTTGTTGTTGATGAGCATATAGCCGTACTGCCTATGCACAAGTGATATCGCGCCAGAAATGACTGATAACGAGTTGGAACTCGGTATACAAATAATAAAATCGTTGAATAAAGGGGTATGTGACAAACATTGACGATAGATCTGAATAAGTGAGCTTTTAATCTTATAAGAAACACAGTAAGAAGTCCGTAAAATATCGTTTTCTCATTCCCGGTTCCCGAATTTTCCCGATGGTAAAAATCCGGTTTTCGGGAACGGGAAGTAACCAATCGGGAAATGGGAATTCCCGGTCCCGAATTAAACCCTAGTATCTATAAACAGAGATCTCAGTTTATCAGAAAGGGACGGAAACGTTTCTTTCTGTCTTTGATGCCTAATAGAAAGGATATTTCAGTCCATTCTATTGCAAGATGGATTCAGTTAACTATCCGTACTGCTTATGAAGATTTATCTTCTTCTCAGCAGTCTGTGCTTAAGATTTCTGCTCATGAAGTAAGAGCTCTTTCTACTTCCTGGGCTTATGCTAATAGTGTTGCTATTACAGATTTAATGAAGGCTGCTTATTGGTCTCAGCCATCCACATTTACGAATTTTTATCTCAGAAATATTGAGTCCATTTCTGGAGACCTGCATTGTTTAGGTCCGTTATCTGTTGCTCAGAATGTCGTCCACTAAACAGTTGCAACTATAGTTATGCAGGCTTTCTGTTCCGGCAGTGACTCCGTCCGGCTGCCCTCTTCGCTCTGGGCTATTTGACCCAGGGCAAGGGGAAGGGGGGGGGGGGGGCGGGTGTTCCCTTAGGTCACCTGCTTTATAGTGAAAAGCAAGGGAATGCCTCCTCCAAGTCAGTATTTCTGAGTCGCTTCCGGGATGGTTTTAAAGTGTAATATTAATGTTTAAAATTCATTCATGTCTTATTTTTAAAGTGTAGCTCGGTGTGAAGCATTTGTATATGTCAAGTGTCAAACGGGCTTTAATATACAATACTCGGACACTTTTAAATGACTATAAAGAGCCTCAATTCTCTGGACTACTTTATTTATTGGCTTGCTTTAAAAATAATTAGTATAAGGGTTATACTGGATGTTAATAGAGAACATGAATGTTATTGTGCTCAATTATTAAGGGTAGTGTATCTTTCTAATTTAAGATTAAATAAGAAAGATACATGTAAAGCCTAATACTCCTTTTCTCCTTAAGGGGTTACCTCTTTACTATATAGTTGAGCTTATTGGATTTTCCTCTATGTCCTAGGCCCTCCAGCCTGTTTACTATTCAGCTAAGTCTGGGTCATTGGTACAGTATAAAAATGTTAAAAAATTTATAGTAATTTATATATTTTTTATACTTACCAATGACCCAGACGGGGATGGCCCTCCCTGGAGTTGGGAACTCTTGCCTCCCCGCTGAGTACATAGCGCTGACCAGGCACTGCCAGTAAGAATGATAATTGGCGCCAATTTCGGGACGTCTGCGTCACTGCGCATGCGCAGTAGAGGCGTAGTATGGAGGTCCTTTAGGACATGATTTCTTTTTGTTTTGGATGCAAATTTTGGGGATTGGGGGGCAAAATTTGTGTTTGGCCCTGGTTTTGTTAGAGTTAGCACCAGCTAAGTCTGGGTCATTGGTAAGTATAAAAAATATATAAATTACTATAAATTTTTTAACTTTTCATAATATTTGGCTTCAAATCGGCCAGTTGTAGCATGGCTGCTGCAACCATGTATTTTTTTTTCTCCCAATTTCAACGAAAGTGGGGATGGGGGGGGGGGGGGGGTGGGGGGGTGGGAGGGCTAGGGTTGGGGGTCCCATGGGTGAATCTTTTTTTGCTTTAGAGTTTATTTTGGGGGATTTTGAGTATAATTTCATGACCAAAAAATTCCATCCACGGAGCGATTCAATTTTTTTTTTTCTGCATGAAATCACTAAAAATGCCCCAAAACACATTTGAAGGCCAAGGAAAAAAATTGTTCACCTAGTTCACCACATGGGGTGGGGTCCAGGGGGGGGGTATTTTTTTCTTTTTTTACCTTTATTTTAAAATGTGTTTTGGGGGATTTTGAGTGATTTCATGAAAAAAAAAAAAAAAATCACCCAAGTGATGGGCCCCATGCAGTTGGGCTTGGGGTGATAGGTTCATGGGGTGAAATTTTTTTAATAAAACCTCTCCAAATTCCCCAAAACACAATTAGGTGCAATATTTTTTCCTTGTTCATCCCATGGGGTGGGGGTGGGGTCCCAGTAGATGAAAGTGATTTCATGCAAAAAAACCCCCCAAATTCACCCAGTTGGCCATATAAGATGCCCTGGGCAGGCAGTCGTGAATTGTTTTTTGCATTAAATTACTCAAAATTCTCCAACATGCTTTTTAAAGTAAAAAAAATATTCACCTTATGGAACCAGTCACATTGAATAAGGGGCCATGGAGTGGATTTTTTGGGGGCATAAAATCACTGAAAATATCCAAAACACATTTTAAAGCCAAAAAATCTGCAGTTTCTGATGGACAACAAAAAGTCAATAATTATGGCACAATTTACTTGAATGTAACATAAAAGTTGAGTAATTATGACATTAATCCCCAAAATATACCATAAGGTTAAGATAAGCTACAGTGTCATTGACACTTTCATATTTGGTATGCTGTTGGACCATTATTGGGAAAAAGATATTCACAATTAACAGGAGTTGTCCAATCATTTTTTCTAGAGTTATGGGCCTTTTTTGAATTAGAAAAATTCAATTTTTATGGTTTTTAGCTTAACTGGACAAAGTCAAGATAAGCTATTGCTATCACGCATGCGGAAGTCTGTGGATCTGTTCACATTTTCTTTTAGCACAGGCTACACCCCGTAGTTCTTGTCCAATCATCACAAAATTTTATATGCAGGTTTGGGGTCATATCTAGATGAAAACATAGCCATTTTGGTCGTGATCGGTCAACCGTGCTGGCTGCCCAAGCCCAAAGCCCGAAAACCTTTAGCACAGTCTGCAGGTCGTATTTATGTAGGGATTTCATTGTAACTTGGTAAGACGCCTCTGTATAATATCTAGATGAGAACGTCCCCTTTTGGTCATTATCTGTCAACCGTGATGGCTGCCCAAGCCCAAAACCCAAAAACTTTTAGCACAGTCTGCAGGTCATATTTAATATGGAGGGATTTTATTGTAACTTGGTAGGATGACTCTGTATGATGTCTAGATGAGAATTTACCCATTTGGTTGTGATCTGTCAACCGTGACGACTGCCCAAAACCCGAAACCTTTAGTTCGTATTTATGGAGGGATTTCATTGCAATTTGGTAGGTTGACTTCATATAATGTCAAGATGAGAATGTCCCCTATTGGTCATGATTGGTCAGCTGTGACGGCTACAGGGGCCCGAAGCCTGAAAGCCTTTAGCACAGTCTACAGGTCATATTTATGAAGGGATTTCATTGTAACTTGGTAGGATGACTCCAGATAATGCCCAGATGAGGACGTCCTCTTTTGGGCGTGATCATTCAACCATGATGGCTGCCCAAGCCCAAAACCTGAAAAACTTAGCACAGACTACAGGTCATATTTATGAAGGGATTTCTTTGTAACTTGGTAGGATGTAGGATGACTCTGTATAATGTCAAGATGAGGACATCCCCTTTTGTTTGCGATCGGTCAACTGTGATGGCTAGACATGTCCGAAGCCCAAAAACCTTTAGCACAGTCTACAGGCTGTATTTATGAAGGGATTTCATTCAAATTCATTGTAACTTGATAGGATGACTCGTTTTCCAATAATTTCACTGTAACTTGGTAACTTTCGTTGACATACATTTACTGTGAGGGCCACATTAATCCACCCCTCATTTCTTTAGTACAGTCTACACCTCATATTATTTTCATTGAAAACATAGCATACAGGGAACAGAAATGAACATATTCCCAATTATCACAATTCTTGTCTTATTTCATAATCCTTTCATAAACATTGAACATTATCCTTTTCATCAAACACAACACACAAACAAGTTAAGCTACAGTGTCATTGACACTTTCATTGGATGATAACTTTATTAGTGTATGTTGGATTTGAATGACCTCAGGTATGCTGATGGACCACCATGATGTGAAGAATATCCACAAGTAACAGGTTTTGTGCAATTATTTTTTCTCCAGTTATGGCCCATTTTCGACTTGTTTACACTGAAAATGATGGAAGATACTTGACTGTCTTAGCCAGTGCGAGATTGCATTGCACCTTGTTGTGATTGTTCCAGTGGGAGCTCAAAAGCTGTAATTAAAAATTAGAATAAAATTTGATTGGCTATTTTAGTCAACAGCATTCACGTTACATAAAATAAAGGGTTAACCCTTTACCCAATGCATGCAATATCAAAATTTGATAATTTAGTTTTTTCAAATTGTTTTTTTATCAAAACCATATCATGTAACCCCCTCATTGGAATGAGCTTGATAAGCTCGATCCAGTGAGGGGTCACATGATATTTTTTTATGTGAGTTTTTGGAAATTTTTTTTTTTCAACTGCTCAGTTTGTAAATTATGCGGACAGTTGTGGCCGATTTGTTAGCTAAAGGGTTAAATAAAATGTTTTTTATTTTAAAAAAAAATGGAAATTCACTGTCATTGTGGTTATTTTACAGATACCTTGCCCAGTTTGTCGGGAAGAAATTGAGTGTAACTTACAAGAACTAAGGGAAGCTCCTGTGATAAATGATATTGTGGAGGAGTACACCCCAACTGAAGACATGAAAGTTCTCAAAGACAAAATGGATAAGTTATTCATAGAACAAAAACAAAAAGGTGGAATTATTGATGTAGAAGCTGAGAAGCAAAAGTTTTATATCCCTACAGTGAGTTAATTAAAGTTACATCCCAGCTCTTACCCAACAGAGAGCTCCATCTGCTTATTTTTAGATGAACTTCGAAAAAATGGTTGGGGGCTGACGTTAGTGCAAGTAATTTTAAAAGTCAGAATTCTAATTCCAGGGTTCCTACTCAAATGAAAAATACTTGAATTTTGGCCTTCATTGAAAAGTACAGTAGAATCCTCTTAATTGAATATCCATTTTGCCGGTGAAAATTATTCAATTAACAGGAGTATACAATTAACAGGGATTTGTTCAGTTACCTGTGTTCTGGAGGTAAACTGAGCATTTATTCTATTATATCTTGTTTGACAGAGCTCATAGAGCTCTGTCAAACAAGATATAATAGAATAAATGCCTGTATTGGATGTAGTGAGGCCAAAAAGGTTGATAAATAAGGAGAATTTGGTGCGTGTCACAGTAATTTTGTCGACATATTACAAAAATTTATGTACAATTAACAGGAGTTTCCTCTACAAACCATATGCAATTAACAGATTAAATTTGTACTGAAGGTATAGTAAATGGTTTTGTGTTTGAAAATTATATTCAATTAACAGGGATATACAATTAAGAGATATCCAATTAAGTGGGCTCCACTGTACTTGAAATTGTTTCTTGCCTTGAAAAGTCTTTGATTTTCCATACCTCCCCTTGAAAAATACTTAAATTCAGTTTATTTATTTATTTATTTATTTATTTATTTATTTATTTATTTATGTTTAAGGTCACATATTTCTGCACAATGGCTAATCATGACCACAGCAGTTTTATGGGCGGAGGAAGCCGGAGTACCCAGAGAGAACCACTGAGCAGCAGCAAGCAACTGTCAGCTCCCCAACATGCTAACTCCACACAAGCAGGGTTAGCATTGGTTGCAGACAAGTGCATCAGTGATGTGCAGTACGCCTTGGTACACAATGTCACTGTTGGGCAATGGGGATGAATTGTTTTGCCCAAGGACACAACGCTGTTGCCGCAGGTGGGATTCAAACTGAGGACCTCTCAGCTTGCAGTCTGCACCTCTACCTAGTGAGCCACATCGCCCCCTATAACCTCAGAGAAAATAAGTCTCAGGATAACCCTTCCCACATACATGTGATGTCACAAAATCGGTCAGGAATCACATTTATTTGATCTCTTTTTTTTTGTTCCTTGAGTGCAACAAGGCATCATCTGCAATTCTTTAGCATTGCAGTCGCAGATGGCTCCTTGTTGAACTCAAGGGATGATGAATGTAGGACGTTTCGGCCACGGACGTTTCGGCCTAGGACGTTTCGTCCATGGACGTTTTGGAAAGAAATATTGGACAGGGTGGACGTTTCGGCCAAAATATATTTGAGGGTACTTTTTGACATTTTTTTTTCTTGTTTTCTCTGCAACAGTTGGAGAGGGGGAAGTGATTTAGGAATGAAGAAAAACCATTTCCATTTTTTATATTTATTGAACGTTATCATAGTCCAATTGCTGTAAAAACACTCCCTGACAAAAGAGGAAGCCTAAATGAAATATTCTGCTAATAATCAAAAGCTGAAGCTAAATAGTTATGGAAACACACATAAAATGTAGTAAGCTGACAGGTAGGTTGAAGGAATATTACTATAAAAACATAATAGTTAATGATTATAACTATCCCTATGAAAAATCTTTTCATGTTTTAAATAAAAAAAATGAACATTCAAAAGAAAAAAAAAATAAATAAATAAAATAAATAAAAAAAATAAAGTAAAAAAAATTAAAAATAATAATAGAAAAATCTCATATATTGTGAGAAATATCTCCAATTGGCCGAAACGTCCATGGCCAAAACGTCCTAGGCCGAAACGTCCGTGGCCGAAACGTCCGGGCCGAAACGTCCGTGGCCGAAACGTCCGGTCACCAGGGATGATAAATATCTCGCTACGTGGGTTTTTCAGAGATCAGGTCCTCGAGCCTGAAATTCTTTGTGTTGCTATGGTGTTTTAAGTTGATATCAATACAGTAGAACCTGTCTTGAGAGATCGCCCTTTGGGCCACACAAAAGTGGTCTCTCAAGACAGGTGGTCTCTCATAACAGGTTTCAGGTTTTCTCAAGTCAGTGAATGACCAACCACAAAATTCAGAAATGGAGAAGAATGGATTTTTGTAATTACTTTGTATTTCGTTTTTGTAACAAATTGAAATGGACTGTTATAAAAATTATAAAAATAAATTAGTGTTGAAAATCTTCAATGAAGATTTTCAACACTAATTTATTTTTATAATTTTTATAACAGTCCATTTCAGTTTGTTGCAAAAAGATTTTCAACACAAATTTATTTTTATTCCTATCTGTCACATTTCTGGTATGTATGAAATTGTTTATTCAGCAATAATCCTAATCTTTTCACAGGGGTCTTATAAAAACATTTCAATCCTAATGAGTTAGCAGTTGAAACCAATTAAGAGCTTTTAATACTTTTAATTATGTTAGTATAACCACAATGGATTTTCCAATTCCAGAACAGGTAAAAAGTTTTTGTCATGGTTTCAGTCTTCAAAGGGGCTGTCTCTCAAGTCAGGTCTATTATGGCATAAAAATACAAGTTGGTACCAGGTCACAGTGGTCTCTCAAGACAAGTGGTCTCTCAAGACAGGTGTTCTCCCTTATCAGGTTCATTATAGTGTAAAACCAATCGGTGCCTGGTAGATGTGGTCTCTCAAGACAGGTGGTCTCTCAAGACAGTGGTCTCTCAAGACAGGTTTTACTGTATTCTAACAGTCCTTGAAAATCATGGTCAGAGTCCTTGAAAAGTGCTGAAATATTGCTTAAATTTGATTTTCTCGTATCAGTGGGAACCCTGAATCCTGTCATAAGATAATTTTTAGCTCAACATGAGGAATTCTATCTGAGTTATTGTCATGGGTTTGATTCCATCATTCATGGTTTACGAGATGAGAATCAATTCTCATAAATGACTATAACAAGGAAAACAATAAAAATTAATGCTTAACCGTTTACCCAACGCAGACGATTTCAAAATGTATTATTATACCCCCCGCAAACAAAGTTTGGGTGGTATATAGGAATCACCCTGTCCGTCCATCTGTCCGTCTGTCCATCCTTGTAAGCGCAACTCCTCCTAAACCCTTTGAAGAATTTTCATGAAACTTTACACAATGGAAGAACTCCATAGGAAGATGTGCATGAAGCAATATAATTCCGTTCTGACATTTCCAAGGGGAAATAATCTAACTTATACCGTCTGTCCATCCTTGTAAATGCAACTCCTCCTAAACCGTTTGAAGAATTTTCATGAAACTTTACACAATGGAAGAACTCCATTGAAGATGTGCATGAAGCAATATAATTCCGTTCTTACATTTCCAAGGGGAGATAATCTAACTTATACATTTCAGGCGTGGGGGTATCACTTTGTGAGTTTGCTCACAGTACCTCTAGTTTTGAATATCATTTTTAAAATTTTTAAAAAAAAATTTCACCAAAACCATATGTGACCTCTCTTTGGAACGCGCTCGACGAGCGCGTTCCAAAGAGGAGTCACATGATATGGTTTTGTTGAAAATTTTCGAAAAATAATATTTTTTCAGCTGCTGAATTTGCATATTACGCGGGCGGATGCGAGCGATTCGTTGGGTAAAGGATTAAGGGCCAAATTATGACTTTGATAACTTTTTAATGGAAAGGAACAGGTGCCCAAACATGCATTGTTTGGGTAAACTCTTTTTCTATATACCGGTACCTTGTCAGTTGTTTCTAGGCAAGTCTTGGCAGCCTCTGTAGGCAGCCAAGACTTGACTAGAAACAACTGCTAAACCGCTGGAGGTAGACTTTCAAAGTATAGTGAAAATGTATAAAAAAAATCTCCGGGCCCTTAAGGGTTAACACACAATATATTTTTTTGATTCTTGTCATAGAGTGTGAAAATGTCCCCAAAGGCCTGCATTAGGCCTCACAAAGTAGATCCTCTGTTTCTCAGGCCATTTTTTTGTAAAATTGCATGCGTGCGGGTGGTTTTTTATTTTATTTTTTATTTTTGTAATTATTTCTTTGCCATTAAAAAGTTCATGTTCTTGATTTGTTTTATGCTTTAGGGCCCATAATCTACAGAATAGCATGGGTAGTGGTGTATTATGTCCCTTTAGCCCAAGAACATTAGGTTTCACTAGGGAAAAAAATCGGAGAAAGCTGATTTTTTCAGGGAATGTCGAGTACATGTCACTGAACGATTAGACAAAAGTCCCCTAAAATCCCAGTTGAGCTTTTTTTTCTACAGCCTTTTTTCGAAAACGCGTTTGAAAAAAATAAAAAAAAATCGCACGAACTTTGTAACCTCGAATTGATCCAACTGTATTTTTTGTTTATGCGTATTTCGAGCTACATAATGTCTAATATACATTTACCTAGAGGAAAATGTGCATTCTGTGACAATGTCTGCGAAAAATTATTGAAAATTTACAAAAACGTATCGGATTTATGCAAAAAATGACGATATTTTTATACTGTACCAATGACCCAGACATAGCTGGTGCTAACTCTTAAAATATAGGGCCAAACACAAATTTTGCCCCCCAATCCCCAAAATTTGCATCTAAAACTAAAGAAAACATGTCCTGAAAGGCCCTCCACACCTCGCCCCCACTGCGCATGCGCAGTGTCAAGGACGTTCCGAAATTGGCGCCATTTATCATTCTAAGTTTGGCCCTTCATCAGTTAACATCTGACTGATCTTTGTGCTTTTAAATCTCAGTTTAAATGATGCCAGACACATAAATATTAGTGAAATGGTGATTCTAAGGAGGATAGAAAAGGAGGAGAGGAAAAGAATGTGTGACAGAATATTATCAGGGCTGTAACTTAAAATTTTTTAATGAAATTATGTTAAGTTACCTATTTTCAAGGCAGCAGCCATTTTGTTGTCATTCTGATTATTTAGTTACACTGTTTTTTCAAGTGTTTTTCCTCTCTCCCTGTCCTTTAATTCCCCCTTGCTATTCTCCCATGCTTTTGGCATAGTTTCTGTAATTATTATTACTAAAATTTCTTGGGAGTTTTAGCTTTATAACAGAATGAATTCTGTTCTTTCCCCATGTTTACGTCTTCACCTACGGGTGGTTAGGCGTTGTGTTCTGCATCTACCATCTGATGTTCTGCAGTTTCTTCCCTGGAAGTCTCTGTTTTGCATCAGATGGGGTATTTTTGGTAACTGATTTCGGGCCTGGGTGCCTGGAGTCTTATTTTAGTGTTTTTACACTCATTGTTTACATTTACAACAGCCCTCTGTGTGAGGGGGGGATTTCTAAATAATTATATCTTTATGTTATTTTAATCATAACTAGATACATTATTATTGTTCGTAAGTGTTGAATAAATTGTTTAAAATATTTTTAAAATTTTTGTCCACACTTAGGCTTGGGATCCATTGGGGCTCAACGTTACTTTTCAGAAACTTGGGCTGTTCTGAAAAAATATTTTTTCAAAATATTTTGATTTCAATTATTTTTTCTATATTAATGGATCATATTATTATTATGTATTTTGATTGCCAGGGGTTAGTGCGAGTACCAGGACTTGTCTTCTTTTCACATTGAAAGGATATTGATCAATTGTTTTAAGAGGAAGTCTTCCTCTGACCTTATTATCATTCTATATGTGGTCAGTGTACTCGCATTAACTCCTGTTCTGTATCGTATGATTTCGATGACAATATGGGAAGCGTATGTCACGGTATGTTGTTGGGGATTTGGACACTCCGGTCCTTTCCCCGCAGGGTCACTCTACTTTATCAATTTCTATTTCAGACGATCAAGATTAGGGTGATGTATCTGTGATGTCTTCCAACAGTGTGCCTCCGTCGTCACAATTAATGAAGGGCTAGCGGAAAAGTGCTCATGTAATACGCCAATTGCCTAAGAGGACCCTAGTAGGTTCGACGGCCTTTGACGTCCGCTAGCTCGCCCGGTGTAGCGTCCATTCACCGAATGGTTCGGCAGCCGGGTTCGTCCGTTGCGGTCTAGAAGGAATTTTGGGGTGATGCGAGCACTATAAAATTAACTTAATGCACACCCAGTGACGGCGGATCGGAGGGAGAACGGAGGAAGCCTTTTAGTCCGGTTCATAGCTCGTTCCGGTCCATCCGGACGGCAAGCGAGAGAGGCCCCTCTCTCGTTCAACAACATCTGGCCCCAGATGTTGTGGTACAAATGTGTCGTTAGCGGAGCATACGTCCGTCGCTCGAGACGCTCCGTTGTATAGGCAGTCCGCTGAGACTGCTAAGGCTTCCTCTTCTCGTCAGCGCACACGACCGCACCTTGGCTGCGTGACCGCCGATATATTACCAGCTTCGCCGATCAAGGATTCTTCGGCGACCAGGTCACACCATCCGGCAGCCAGGGATTCGAGACCGATGGACTCCGGACGTTCACATAGGAAGTATGCGGGGGCCATCTGATGCGGAGCTGCCCTCGGCGAAGCACCGATAGACTGCGCCTCCGCAGGTCTCGACGCCGGACATTCTTGTGCACATAGCACAGCTTATCGCAGCATCCCAGCAGCCGACAGAAACGGTGTCGGATCGAGAATTATCCGACAGCGCTGGGTCGGTAGCCGGGGACTCGAGGCCTGCAGACTCCGGACGTTCGCATAGGAAGTGTGCGGGAGTCAACGTACACGGAGCTTCCAGCGGCAATGCATCGTAAGTCCGCTACTGCACAGGCCTCGGGAACGGACGTGCTTTCCTTAATAGCACAGTTTATCGCAGCATCCCAGCATCAACTGAATCTGTCGCATATATTTTATCCGACGATGCTGGGTCGGGACGCTCCGCGGAAGCGGGTACGGACGTCCGAAAGTTTCATCCGGTCCGACGGGATACCGAAAGGGATTCGGTGGATTTCAAGCTTTCCCTTTCGGAACAACATATGCTGCGATGCCGGATAAGAAACTGATAGCGTCGGTGGACTTAGAAATTTTTGGTTCGGTTCAGGGACATCGTCCCTCAGTTCCGACATAGTCCAATAATGTCACACAAACTTTCGAATTATTGAACGACGCTATATATATTATTATTTTATGCTTGCTATCCAAGCATTTCTGGTTTCTTGTTCGAAGAGTTATGGAGATGTCTTCAAAAGTGTGCCTCTGTCGTCATAGTTAATGAAGAGTTAGCGGCAATAAGTGCTCATGGAATATGTCTATCGCTTACGGAGTGACATTCGCTAGCTCACCCGGTGTAGCGTACATTCATCGAATGGTTCGGCTGCCGGGTTCGTCCGTTGCGGTCTAGGAAGGAGATTTGGGTGATGCGAGCACTTTAATTACTTTAGTACTCACCCAGTGACGGCAGATTGAGGACGGATCGGAGGAAGCCAACAACATAGGGGACCGCATGTTGTGGTTCAGATATTTTACATTCGGAGCATATGTCCGTTGCTCGGGACGCTCCGTTATATTGACAGTCCGAGAGACTGTCTTTAATGCTTCCTCATCCTCACAGCAGGGCACACGACCGCACATTGGCTACGTGACCTCGAGTATCCGATCAGTTTCGGCATTCAGTGATTCCACAGCGAATAGGTCGCGCCATCCGGTAGCCAAAGGACACGAGGCCTATACACTCCGTTCGCTCGCATATTGGAAGTATGCACGGGGTAACGATCTCGGAGCTTCCTGCGGCAATGCATCGTAAGACCGCTGCTCCTCAGGCCTCAGTGACGGACGTGCTATCCGAGTTAGCACAGTTGTTTCGCAGCATCCCAGCAATTGACGGTTTCTCGGTCGAATCAGGAATTATCCGACGGCGCTGGGTCGGTGCGGTCCGCGGTTGCATCAAGCTACGGACGACCGAACGCTTTATAGGGTCCGACAGGATGGCGAAAGGGATTCGAAAGATTTCGAGTTTTCCCTTTAGTAGTATCGGAAGATGCCTTTCATATCTTCTGGCATTTCTTCCAGTGATTATTGTTCGGACTTCATTGCTGCGATCTTGGATAAGAGACTTATAGCGTCATTGGACTCGGATTTTTCGATCGGTACAGGGACTTTGTCCCTGACTTACCGACGCAGTCCAATATTGTCATTACAACATGTGTTTTATTTTTCGACGCTATATATATATTATATATATATACAAGCCTGCTACTAAGCATGATAGTTTAGTTTCTTGTCCGCGTGGCTCATTTCTGCCATTTTATCTTTTTTACATATAGTTTATTTTGGCAGAGCAGGGCATACCGAGAGTTCATATGCGTCTAGACGGTGTGATTAAAGACTGCATATATTCTTTTTCGCCGTTTATGTCTTTTCCAATTTCAATGTTGGGAACGACATTATGTATAGTAGACTTAACTTAGACGCTTTATTATACGTAATCCGCCTTACTGAGGCGTTATCATTACGTCTTCAAGAAAAGATTTACGGGATATTATTCTCAATGTAATTTCTTTTGAGGGCAGTAGTTTGTTCACGTATAACTCCGCCCTTCAGTGGCTGATTGGAGTTGGCTAGACGTGATGCAGCCCTAGCTACATCCACGTGTGGATAGTAGGTTAAGAACTCTCTCAGAGTCGCTTCGTTCTCGGAGGAGCTTCTCTTCGACGGCAACTTTCCGGCAATCCATGAATTGCTTGATTTATACATTCTCTTGTCTATCTAGTGTTACAAGAGATTCAGACTGGGGCAAACATTCGGTGGTTGACTCAGAGAGTGCCGCCGCAGTTGCCGGACCCTAGTGTGGCTGTTATGACGGTTGCCAGTCAAACAGATTGGGATATCCTGATCCCTACGGATTCGAAGTGCCAGGGTCTTTGGGTTCCGCAGTCTTTTAGCTATCAGTTTAACTTCCGCGGAATAATGTTTTTTAGGCTTGCTTTATGTCATTGCATGAACATTATTCAGAAACGCATGCCCAAATTCCTGTCCTTTAATTCGACAGTAGTGGCGTATCTCCGGAACCAGGGAGGCACTCTTTCGTTTCCGTTATTCAATTTAATGGAAAGAATCCGTCTGTTGGTTATAGTACACCAAGTTCAGTTTTGGTCCGTCATATTCTGGGTCGTCTGATTGTTTTATCGCACTCCCGTTCTCTTACGGGTCGCTTGTTGCTGTCAGAATGGACTCTCAACAAACAAGTATTTAATCAGATTTGCTATCTATGGGAGCGCCCAATGATGTTTTATTTATGACACAGCTTGCTAATCAATTGCAGACGTATGTGTTGGCTTGTCCAGATCTCTGAGCTAATACCGTTAACGCTCTATTGATCTATAGGACGGAATGATAGGATACGCGTATCCTCCGGCGCTGTTGTTTTAGCAGGTATTGCTAAGATAAACAACCACAATACATTTCTGTTGATAGCATCTCTATCTTCACAGAGATCATGAGTAATTTACTCTCTTGTCTACTGTGGATCTTAACGTGAAATCTTCCTCTATGTGAGGATCTTTTTTCACTGGGTAAATCGTGTCATCTTTATCACAACCAGCAGGGTCGCAACCTTCATGTATTCCGTTGTGTGGTCCGTATTGCATTGTAAGCACTGTACTGGACGAGCTTTGGACGCGATTTCTTACTATAGGAGATCCTCTTCTTCGCTATTCTATGCGACTAAAGTGGAGGCTCTTCCGTCGTGGTGTAGGGATCATTATGTTCATATGGTTGATCCCTCCATACTACGCATTGCTAGTTTTTAGTATACTTGTTTCACAAGATCTACTGCAGCCTGTTGTTATTTAGGTTATAGGTTTATGTTACCTCATACCTATGCACTGTACGATAGTTTACAATTGAGTCTTTTGTCTCTTTATCTAAGTCAGTTAGTAACTTTTTGATAAATAGACTTAGAATCTTTAGATTAAATTCCTATACGGATTTTAACTTCGGTTCTTATTTAGCTATGTAATCATTTGAGCCTCTGGAAACAGTAGTTTTCAAATTCTGACCTTTTAGACAGTAATTCTGTTGGTTTCTCTTTTACTGTAGAGTCAGTGAGTTTCATGCACTATCGATGGATGATTTTCACTTTCATAGTTTCGGAATCAATACTTCCGTTACTATTTAGGTTGGATTGTTGCATAAGAGTTAGGCTCCTATTTCCGGAACCTATTATTTTAAGGTCCTTCCGTCTTCGTATGGGCATAGGCCTTTACTCTTTCCGGGTACAGTTTATGTATTTATAAACAGATATCTGTTTATTACAAGGGCGTAAGCTTCTTCTGTCTTTGATGTCTAGTAGAAGGACGTTACGCTCCATTTTATTTTTAATGGATTCTATTATCTAGCTTACTGCTTATGGTATATCATTGGCCTAGCAGTTGTGCTTAAGATTTCGGCTCATGAAGTAAGAGTTCTTCTACTTCTTGGGCTTACATTAATAGTGTTGCTATTATAGATTTTTGAAGGCTGCTCATTGCGCTCAGCCATCCATTCATGAATTTTATCTCAGAAATATCGAGTCCATTTCTGGAGGCCTCTGTTGTTAGGTCTATTATCTACTGCTCAGAATATCATTCTCTTAACAGTTGCTACTATAGCTAGGTAGGCTGTCTGTTTCGGCAGTGTCTCCGTTCGGCTGCCCTCTTCGCTCTGGGCTATTTGACCCAGGGCAAGAAAAAGGGGGGGGGGAGGGTGTTCCCTTGGGTCACCTGTTTTTACTATGAAAACAAGGGGATACCTCCTCCGGAGTTAGTAATTCTGAGCTGTTATTGGGATGGTTGTTTAGTGAGAAGTTTAAGTTTATAAAATTCATTCAAGTCTTAGTTTTTAAAGTATAGCTTTTGAATATTGCATATGTCAACGGACATGATTATGCAATTCTCACACACTTTTAGGAGTATAAGAGTCTCTATTCTCTAGACTTACTTTATTATTGGCTTACTTTAAAAATTATTAGTATAAGGATTATTGGATATTAATAGAGTACATGGATGTATGAAGCTCAATTTTTGGAAGGTGTTGTATCTTTCTAATTTATCATAAATAAGAAAGATACATGTAAGGCCTATTACTTCTTTTCCCTACAGGGGATGACTCTATTTTATTTTATTGAGCGTATTCCATTTTGCTCTATGTCCTTGGCCCTCCAGCCTTTTTACTATTCAGCTATGTCTGGGTCATTGGTACAGTATAAAAATGTTAAAAAATTTATAGTAATTTATATATTTTTTATACTTACCAATGACCCAGACGGGGATGGCCCTCCCAGGAGTTGGGAACTCTTGCCTCCCCGCTGAGTACATAGCGCTTACCAGGCACTGGTTATTAGAATGATAAATGGCGCCAATTTCGGAACGTCCTTGACACTGCGCATGCGCAGTGGGGGCGAGGTGTGGAGGGCCTTTCAGGACATGTTTTCTTTAGTTTTAGATGCAAATTTTGGGGATTGGGGGGCAAAATTTGTGTTTGGCCCTATATTTTAAGAGTTAGCACCAGCTATGTCTGGGTCATTGGTAAGTATAAAAAATATATAAATTACTATAAATTTTTTAACTTTCCTAACGGATTTGCCCAAAGGGTCGTATTACAGAACGGGATGTTAGTTGGACAGACGATAAAAAATCCACCACCATTTGAAGACTTTTATCATTGCTTACAAAATAGACATTATGGAAGACCCCCTCTGCTTCTGGCCGAGTTCCCCTTTTGGTATAAAATTCGTCAGCATGAGAACTCAACTATTTTCGGGCTTGGGACCGAACAGACACGTCTGTGTCTGGCAGCATTAGATCAATAAATAATATTTACAGAATGTACAAAAATCAATAAATAATATTTACAGAATGTACAAATCAATCAACATGGATTAAGTTACATTGACTATTATCAACGCTATATACAGAAATGACATGACCTATATACATATTATTCATCGAACTCAGAAATTTCCGACAGGACAGTGTTTCTGTGGTTGTTACAAGAATCCGAACTGCAATTACACAAACCTGAGCAAGAGAGTTCTGCCTTCTTACACCCACACCTTTTTGTACAAGCACTCTTGCAACCACAACTGATCAGATTCAGTAGGTTATCGGGGGCACATGGCTTTGTGGCTGCAGTCGGTACAAGAAGTCCCTTGTCTAGCGACCACCCCCAATCCGTCGGAGGAAGCGAAGTGCCCAGCCATTGTTGGACCTGGAGATAACATCTGTAGACATGTTGTTGTGCAGCATCGCTGCTTGGTGGGAGTGAGGCTAGGTCGATGGGTTTATTCAGTTTAGATTTTGCTACATAACGCTTGTAAGTGACATATCTATATTGGTCGAGAGAGGAAACAGTTTTACTCCCGTATAAGATCAGGAGAAGTTGTTCCCCGGCAGCGGCTACTGCACTTGGTGTACTGTCATCCGCCAAAATTGTGTTGACATACTGTTGTGAGTCGCTAGTAACATCGGAGACAATTGTACTGAATACTTTCTTCTTACCAACTCGAAAGAGTGCAGAAGTAGTGTCACAACCACTTATAGAATGTGCTACAAGGAGGTTGCTTCTATGGTCACCCATTTTGGTTGCTATTTCACTAACTGAAACTAGTAAGTTTGGGGTAATGGAATACATCATGTGAATATTACATCCCGGTTGAACTCGAGAGGTAAGAATGACTAACAAGTCTGTGTCTGTTCCCACAACGACGACATTGTTGTCATCTTGAGCGATGTCAAGTGCAGTTTCGGCTATCAGTACATCAGCATCAGCCTCGGCCTGCTTGGACTGAATATTGATAGCAGATAGCTCCTGCATTAGAAGATCGATCAGTTGGGTTTTGTTCTTGGCATTTGCAAGGAAATTGGATTGGGGTGTGGTGGCTGGTAACTCGGGTGAGATATTGATATCAATGGAATACCTGTCTTTAGATCTACGGGCTTGTTCCATGCCCTTTGTCGACATTGTACAAGCATAACCATCAAAAACAACCACGACGTTCGCCCCAAAATGTCTCACTAGATAATTGGAATATGATGTACATATGTCCTTATATGACGACTGTTTAGGCCATACAACTGCCCTCAATAAAAATCCACCATCTACAACAAACAGAGAATGTTCTGGGATTTTAGTTTGCTCGGAACCGTATGTTTTGAGGATCTTACCGAGCGTGCTTTTCTGTGTCTTCCTCATTCCAGCAGAATCAAACTGCTGGTGGTTTCGGGGCGAGTTCATATTTGAGATACTCTTCCATCTCTGCTTGTGACTGAATAACACATGTGATGCGGTTGAACAGAATTGTGGGGTCAATCACTACCTTACTTCCACGGACTTTGATGCTATTTGCCATCGATGCGAAAGACTTCACAGTGTCAACACGTCGTAGTTGGATGCTGTTGAACGTTTTGCTTACAACATTCGATACGCAACATTCACCAATTTTGCGAACTTGGTCACAGTTCACAGTTTCGTCGGCCACAAGCCCGGTCGCTATAGAGACTAATTGTAGTGAATCTCTATTCTGAAAGGGGGAATGCACTCTGAGCCAATTCAATAATTTGGTGATATCATTGGCATCAGTCAATTGTGAACTTTGACGGAGATCCCGATGTTGTTCGCCATGACCAGTGTGAACATGAACAAAATTTTCGAGAGCATTACATATCGGAAGGCAAAGAGGTAGTCCATGTACCCATTTCACAACAGTGCTATCGGTTATTCCCCTGCCATGTGTGAGACCACCAGGGAGCTTGAACATTCTCATTAAACACTGCTCTATGGTCTGATCAGAATATATCCCGTCCCAGAATTTATCTGAGCATCTTATGGTAAAGTAACCTTTCTCAGTGAACAACTTCAAATCATCCTGTTGCATTATTTCTGTTAGCTCATTCAACTGCTGCAAATAGAGATGATAACTTTTTGCATATGCAAAATGACCACCTGCGTGAAATACTGGAATCATATTGCGAACACAATATGTGTGGAGTTCCCAGTCGCCTGTGCGCTGTGCTCTCAAGAACAACTGGAGAAGAATACAAAATGTCTGTACAATACAAATTTGTTTATGAGTACACATCAAGGGCGTGCACACATTACATGTCAATGCATCTTGAGTGTAGGCGAACACCACATTATGTGATTTAATCGAACATGGAAATTGAAACAATGATGCTATAATACGGTATTTGAATGAGAAAAGTCGATGCCGTTTGAATTTGAGTTTAGGGGGTATGGTTAATATTTCACACGTTTCACCAGTTCATTATGGAATAAATGACTATTGTTATATATCATTATAAAGCCACTGCTTTTCTGCAATTTTTGATATATAATTTAACTCCCAAAGTAGTCGTAGATTTGATTTAATGGACGTTGTGTACCGTTGTGTGTATGAAAACAATAAATTTTTTTTTGTAATTTTGTACATTTTCGTGAATATTTCACCATTGAGTGTGAGGATTGGTACAAAGTTGGCATTTTCTGTTGGGGATATGTATTCTCAATATAATTCAGCACGATATTTATGATTCTCACCCTACTAAGGCGAATAAGAATGAGAAATATGGAGCTGGGTCGAATTTTTTTTAAAATTTTTTTTTTCATCAAAAAAACGCTATAACTAAAAAAAGCTCAACTCGGATTCGCGGAGACTTTTCACACTTTATCCGCAATGTGTGTCCCGGAAACATATAAAAAAATCAGCTTTCTCCGATTTTTTTCCTTACTTTCTCATTTTTATGTCTAATGTGCCTGGACTACTTGAGTGCAAGAAGGCTTTGCAATGCTAAAGCATTGCAAAGCCTTCTTGCACTCAAGAGACAATAACTTGGGTAAAATATCAGACATAATCCATTCGATTTTGATTTTTTTAAGTTTTGGATAGGTTATAAAAAGAGAGCATGCGGCAGCCAAAAGGACCTTGCGGGAAGGCCTGAGAAACAGATTTTTAATTTTTTTAGTCCTTATTCTACCTCTTTTTTGCTCCCTCAAAATAACGTAACACTCTGACTTAGCAGTGGTGTCTTGTGTAAAGTTTTGGCTGCCTATATAGGCATCCGAGAGTTCACTGGAAACTCCTAGCAGAGACGGATCCAGAGCCGATTTGGTACCTGTTACAGGTATGGACACCCAAACTCTGGAGCCCAAATGTCGGAAAATTCCTGCAGGAAAATATCATTCAACTTTGAAATCTTCCAGTTTGAAGCAATTATTTCCAATATTTAGTACCAATCTATACACATGCAGTTGATAAAAAGCACTTCAAGACAAATGCAGTATTCTAATCATCTGTATTAAGACATCTCAATTTATTTGAGGACATCCTCAGTTGAAAAACAGGTGTCCCCAAAAAAATTCCTGGATCCGTACCTGGGCACGGTACTGTAATTTCCATCAGCATGTGCTTTACATGTATATGCAAGACACAAAACTTCTAAAATCGTAATAAATCTCCAAAGATATAAACTCTTAATATAAAGAGAGTAATCGCTTGACTGGACTTGTTACATGAAATAATTCATGAGAGGTGAGGGACGTTGTACAAACACAAGTGCGTGAATGCACACGAGTGTTTTACAATGTAGTCCCTCGCCTTGAATGAATTATTTTACGTAACCAGTCCAGTCAAGCAATTACACTGTTTATTACTTTTCATTATTAACGATAATTATATTATTTAACCCTTTACCTAACGTAGCGGCCAAAATCGGCCAGTGCTATTCTAAAAAAATCGCCAATTTTTTGTTTCTAAAACATTGGTTATGACCCATCATTGGAACAAGCTCGTTCCAATGAGGGGTCATAACCTATGTTTTTGAGACAAAAAATGAAAAAATTTGTTATTCAAGATTTTTTTTGCAAGTGTCGGCTTTTCATGTTAGGTAAAAGGGTTAAAAAAAAGCAAAACAGTGAAGTCCCCATTACACCCACGGCAAAGCATCTTCGTTTGGGCACACAGATCAATGACACAATAGTTGATTGCATAATTCACTTGTAAAGTTATTGTTTTCATCAAACCCGAAAATCCCAGTAAATCACACTTTGGAATGTAGTAAATAAATATAAGCAAACCTGGAAATAAGCAATCTTGTCATTTGCAGAATGAAGTCCCCAGAGGGTGAATGTGCTGATACTATCTCATACAGTGGGGTAGAATCCCCCAATTTATCCTCTGGATACTTCTTTCTGTTTAGACCTGCAACTTTGATTTAGATTGAGGTTCTTAGAGGGTAAATTTAGTAATACTACCCTGCTCTGCTGGGTAGCAATACCAGATTCACCCTCTGGGGACCTTATTCTGCAGATGACAGTCTGCTTATTTCCAGACTTGAATATAAGGTTTGTTTTTTTCTATGGAGTAGGTACTGTTTCCACTCTCTTTATGACACAATGTGATCTTAATGGTTGAAAGTGCCATCAAACCTCAATAAACTGGTTCCAGTCGACTGCAAATTGATTTTTGAAAAAGGAGCTTGCGCAAATCGGTTTGATTCTTGCAGATCAGGACAAATTTTAAGGCATGACATCTATGTACAACATATGTCTACAATTCTTTCAGCACATCCTACAGTCTGCGTCTTTCATTGGACACAAGATTTTAGATAAAAGTTTGAATCATTCTGAGATCCTATTTTGGGACTGATTTTTACAAAATTCAGGATTACTCAGTATGATGAGTCCATGAGAAATGGAGGAACTTTTTTTTATTCCATGCCTGTTCTATGTACTCACCATCTACAGCAACACTAAACCATGTGGAAAATGAAAATCTGTTCCGCACATACATATATGTGCAGCCTGGAAATCGTTGATGGACTTTTTTTTTAAGTAGCAGCGAAATTTAACTGGAATTTTCTACAAATCGTGCAATGCCATTACAGTTTGAATCCCTAGCGATAGCTGAAAATCATCCCCTGAGTTCCAATGTGTTCTATGTGCCAGCACGCACATAGAATACATTGGAACTCCGGGGACGAAATAGTAACACAGGTTCCTCTCGTAAATCTGGCTGGGGATAAAATGTTTTCTTTTTGTTGATCAAATGAATTGCTGAGTGTCCTTCTAATAATTGTTTTTATAGATGTGAAGGCATGTAATAAACACAGAATGACACACAGATGTGAATGGGTTACTCTCGTTTTATCCTCCCACATTGGCACTTGTGCCATATCGATTAACCCATTCACACATGTGTGTCGTTCTGTGTATGAGTCGCAATTTCTGTACCGAGTTCACTAAAAGGGATCTGAGCTTAGGTTTTAGATTTTAGTGAACAGGGTTCAGAAATTTCATGTCAAGTCAAGACTAATTGAGATTCTTTTCCTCTTCAATTTTGTGTTCCAAAATACTCTTTCAATGAAGAAATTGTTTTTTAACATTTTTTTTAACCCTTTACCCAGCATAACAGCCAAAACCGGCCAGTGCTGTTCACAAAAATCACCATCCAAATTTTATTATTTTTTTTTCAATTTTTTGTCTCAAAAAACATACTTATGACCCATCATTGGAATGAGCTCAATTGGAGATCATAAGCTATGTTTTCAAGACAAAATGAAAATATGCCATCTGCTATTTGGATCACTGGTAGGTAGATAGTTAATGAAAAATAAGAGAAGATTAATTCAATTCTACTCCCGAAACCAACTCACAACGTTACCACATCATCGTTGACATCTGACATCATTCTCATATTAAATGTGTTGTGAACAGTATTTTCTGTAAGATATATTTGGTTGTGATTATATGATAATATCCTATTTGGAATGGTCCATCACCCAAAATGTCCACTTGGCAAAAATATATAACACATCCTTGGTTTATCTCTACATTTCAGGAAAGTGACCAAATCCCTGTTAATTGAATAATTCTCACTGGCAAAGTGACTATTAATTAGTATGACTATGATTAGTAACTTGGTAACTTTCATTGACAAATGTTAACTATGAGGGCCACATACATTAACTGTGAGGTCATATTAACCCACCCCTCAGCTCTTTAGTACAGTATACACCTCATATTACTTTATCAAAAACATAGCATACAGGGAACAGAAATGAACATATTCACAATTCTTGTCTCATTTCATAATCCTTTCATAAACATTGAACATTATCCTTTTCATCAAACACAACTCACAAGTTAAGCTCCAGTGTCATTGACACTTTCATCTGTATATGCTGTCAAATTTTAATATTTTTGTCATTGCATGTACATGTATCCCAGTAGAAGTTAGGAATAATGTTAATGATGCCTATTTAGGCCACACAAAGTAGATCTTCTGTTTCTCAGGCCATTATTTGTAAAATTGCATGCGGGCGGGCATTTTTTTTATTTTATTTTTTATATCTGTAATTATTTCATTGCTATCAAAAGTTCATGGTCTTGGTTTATGTTTTAGGCCTCATAATCTACAGAATAGCATGGGTGGTGGTGTATTTTGTCCCTTGAGAGCAAGAAGGCTTTGCAATGCTAAAGCATTGCAAAGCCTTCTTGCTCTCAAGAAACAAATTTATCAGTGTTTTTAACTTGGGTAAAATATCAGACATAAACCATTTAATTTTTATTTTTTTTAAGTTTACATTGGTTATAAAATGAGATCATAAGGCAGCCAAAAGGACCATGTGGGAAGGCCTGAGAAACACATTTCAATTTTTTGAGGCCTAAAGCAATTAATTTTTATTTTTTTAAGTTTGCATTGGTAATAAATAGAGAGCATGTGGCAGCCAAAAGGACTATGCAAGAGGGCCTGAGAAACAGATTTTTAACTTTTTTAGGCCCTATCTGTTTTCCATAGATGAAACAATACTAAAAGTGAAATATTTTAAACTCCATCAATCTTACCTATTTCTTTTCAACCTACTCACAATTGTTTACAACTGGCTGTAACATAAGTGCAAGCCCTACTTCGGAACTAACTCAAGCTTTTAGAATCTTTTCCAAACGAGTTGGAAAAGTACTAGAGTGCAAAAGCACGAAAAAGATCGAAAAAAGGGTCGAGCGAGACCAGCGCTCGAAATTACAGGTACTCTCTCTGCACACCTCTTGCGTTTACCGAGCGCATGCGCAACAAACCGTGACGTCAATTCCTTTATTTTCCGCCATTGTTCATGGTCGGAAATTTTTGTGACTGTGCTGTTTATGATATTAATTCTTCGTGAACAACTTATTAATCGTCTTTAGTGTGCTACTGGATTGTATCCTTTTTCAAGCTACCAAATTATTACTCTCATTTAATGTTAATTTGTATTATTATTGCTGTGCTTTTCACACTTTATCTTGCCTTTTCCCCACGTGTGAACACGACCTTCGTTCTGTTTTCCGTCGGCGGGAAGCTTGATTGTTGTATTTATATCATGCCTAAGACTATTCCTTGTACCTCTTGTTTGCAGGTGAAACATGTGGACGATTCCCATACCACATGTGTCACTTGCAACAATTGCACTCAGGCCCAATCATGTGGTATCTGTGGGGTTTGGTCCTCTAAATTTTGGGCTTCTGTTAACAAGGTGGTTCTTTCCAGAGCTAGAACCCCTCGTTCTCGGGGTAAGGGTAGCCGTGCCGTTGCAGACATTTCTGCTGGTGCACGTGGTGACTCTGTCACACAGGATTCGGATCTGACTTCTGTGGCGAGCTCCTCTGCAACTGTTGACGGTGTTTGTTCTGTGATACTTGATGAGGAGACCGCGGTCTCTTTGTCTTCGGATGTCACTATTGAGGCGTCTGTTTTCGTTGAGAGCTTTTCCGAGGTCAACTCGGTAACCCTCTCCGATCTGCCTCCAACACCGTCGACCGTTGTTGAGGGGGTTGCTACTCCAGATCCTATTCTGTCTGATGGTGGCTCTTCCATCTCTTCTGGGGATGGTCTACAGTCTCGGGGGACCGAGGCTGTATCTGCTGGTGTGTCTGTGTGTTCTCAGCCTCCCCCAGCCTCGCGGCGAGGCTGTGCGGGTTTGCTGTCTGCTCCGTCTCATCTGGCTAGGTTTGCTCCTAGTCGGTTGAGCCGGCCGGTCGCTTCGGCAGCGATTCCTCGTCCCTCGAGTGAATCGTTTATTGTTCCACCTTCGCCTGCTAGTGTGCCGACTAGCGGGATGGTGTTGGGACGTTGGCATCCAGGGCCTGCTGTTCGGCAGCGGTCAGTGACAGCCCCGGTTAGCTGTCACTCTCGGAACCTTCCTCCGGTGATTCCTCACTGTGTTCCGAGTCTGGGTGTCGATCGATGCTTGCCGTCGGTCTCAGAGGATAGGCAGTTGGGGCCGTCTGCTGCGCAGAGGTCAATGACAGGTTCCTGTCATTCTTGGGACAATCCTCCGGTGTCTTCTCACCGTGTCCTAGGTCCAGCTACCGATCGACGTGCGCCGTCGGTCCCTTTCGAGGATTTGCAGGCAGGGCCTTCTGTTTCGCAGAGGCCAGTGATGGCTCCTGGGCGTCACAATCGGGACTATCCTCCGGTGTCTTCTCACCGTGCTCCTATTCTGTCTGCCGATCGACGTTCGCCGTCGGTCTCTTCTGAGGATTTGGGTTCTTCTACCAGAAGGGTCCATTGGGAGGACACTCCGTCGGGCGATTCTGCTGCGACGGATTCTCAGGGTGACCTGCGCCAGGCCGTTTTGGCGCTCACCCGGTTGCTTTCTGGCAACCCTCAAGTTGGCCTCCCTGTGCCTCCTGAGGCACAACCTCCTTTGGTCGGTCGCCGAGATGTCTCGCCTGGCCCCTTGGATACTGCACAGTATTCACAGGAGGTTTCTGCTGGTCAGCCCGAGTTGGGCTACGTCTCCTCTGCTACGGAGGATGACGAGTATCTTGAAGGTGATGGTCCCCCCTCGTCAGTCTTGGGGCAGGCTTTGGATTTCGTCTTTGGCTTATTGCCGGACGTTCTACCTTCCGACCAGCCTTCTGTGACCGTCCGGCCGCGGTCCACTGTGGAGCGCCGTAACCCTGTTGAGCCTTCTAGCTCCGGGGCTTTGCGTCCTCTGCAATCGGCTCAGGTGGTTGAGTCCTTCCAGGGCTTAGACGCCAAAATGCGTTCTAAGGCCCTCAAGGGTTCCTTCTTTTCTAGAGCTGATGCCTTCCTGCCTCCATCGCGGTTTCGTGTTTACGATTCCGTCTCTCCACCAGTCTTCCAAGGGATGACTACTGTGGATGAGGATTCTTCTTCCCTCGGGTTGACTAAGCCTAAGTCGGCAGTTCTCCCGATGTCGGTAGTTGAGTCTATGGTGGGCCTGTCCCGAGAGATGCTGGGTATGTTATCTCTCGCGGACCATGTTGTCGCTGCTCTGGCTGAATATTTTCCACCAGGGGAGTTTGATGACGCTCAGGCGCCTTTTCGCGTTTTGTCACAGGCTCTTATGAACTTGACTCACGCTCACGCCTGTAACACGGCCAATTTGGAGCTGGCACGCCGGGATGCGGTTTTGGATTCTTTACCATCCCTTCCTTCTGAGCAACGTGCTGTTCTGAGGTCTGCCTCTTTGGTAGGACCTCAGTTGTTCCATGGTTCCGTGGAAGCTGTTCGTGGCGAAGTTCTTCGTCATTCGAAGGACCAGCTTTTGCTGAGACAGCTTGACCCACCTGCTGCTGCGGGTGGGGGTCGTTCCAGGCCCGCCAAGCGTGCTGCTGCGTCTGCCTCGTCGGCGACGTCGGCTACGCCTTCGGCTCCGTCTGCTCCTTCTGCTCATAAGAAGCGCCGACGTGGCCAGGCCCGCTGGCAGCCTCAGGCTGGAAAGTCTCAGGACTCTGTCACTTCCCGAGGTGGTTTCTCCTCTCGGGGGCCTCGTCGAGGCCGCAAGTGAAGGTTCTCACCTCGATTCGCCTCCAGTCGGAGGAAGGCTGTCGCTGTTTTACGACCGTTGGACAGAGATAACGTCGGACTCTTGGGTCCTCGACGTCATTCATTCCGGTCTGCGACTGTCCTTCCATCGGCACCCCAGTTTATCTCGGGTGCCCCTTCCGACTCAGGTCCCTTCAGATTCTCTGCGTCGGGACCTTCTGGTGCAGGAGATCGACAATCTCCTCACCAAAGGGGCGATCGAGGTGGTCAGGAACACCCTTTCACCGGGGTTTTACTCGAGACTTTTCTTGGTGCCGAAGAAAAACGGCCAATTTCGTCCTGTCATCGATCTGAGTACCCTGAACGAGTACATAATTGCTCCTCGTTTCAGTATGGAGACTTTCCGGTCGGTTCGACGTTCAGTTCATCAGGGCGATTTTGCGGCCAGTATCGACCTGAAGGATGCCTACTTCCATGTACCCATTCATCTGGCGTCACGGAAATACCTTCGGTTCTCGTTTCGGGATCGAGTTTTTCAATTCAGAGCTCTCCCGTTCGGTTTGAACCTGGCTCCTTGGGCCTTCACCCGACTGATGTCACATGTGCTTGCTTTCCATCGCACTCAGTCGGCGGTGACTTCGTCCGCCTACCTAGACGACATCCTCCAACGGCACCACGATGCTGCTGTTCTGGAGTTCGATGTCCGGCAGTTTCTTTGCCTTCTAGCGTCGCTGGGTTTCAGAGTCAATCGCGAGAAGTCGGATCTTCTTCCTTCTCAGCGATTCCGTCATTTGGGGATGGATTTCGACACTCTTCACAATGTAGTGTCGGTTCCCCAGGCTCGGGCGACGATTCTTTCCGCCTTGACTCGGGACCTGCTTCAATCTTCCTCGGTCTCGGCCAGGACTTTCCTTCGGATGCTGGGCCTTTGCGGTTCGGTGACCGATCTCATTCCGCTCGGTCGCTTGTTTGTCCGACCTCTCCAACACTTCCTGTTGGATCATTGGCGTCCGAATGTAGATCCGCTGGACCTGGAACTCACTATTCCTCGGTCTCTGCTTTGTCACCTCCGCCCTTGGGCAAATATTCCCTGGCTGACACAGGGTGTTCCGTTGGATCTTCCTTTGGCCGATCGCATCCTTACTGCGGATGCCAGCGATCGGGGCTGGGGTGCGACGTTGGACCCTCTCGGTCTGTCTACTCACGGAGAGTGGGACAGCGAGCAGGTGGGCCTTCATATCAACCAGAAGGAGCTCCTTGCTCTTCTGTTGAGTTTTCGGCTTTGGATCCCTCATCTGTCGGACCATGTTGTCCTACTTCTTTCGGACAATTCGACAGTAGTGGCCTACATACGGAATCAGGGAGGCACTCATTCGATTCCTATGTATCGGCTGTCTCGGGATCTTCTTCTGTTGGCACGGGATGTGAACGCTCGGGTGTCCATTCGACACATTCCCGGGCGTCTCAACGTCCTAGCAGACTCCCTGTCCCGACGCGACAGTGTCCTTCCAACCGAATGGATGCTACATCGGTCGGTGTTTCAGGCGATTTGCGAGCAGTGGGGTCGTCCTCAGGTCGACCTTTTCGCTACTCGCTGGAATCATCAGGTAGAGACTTTTGTCTCCCCTTGTCCAGATACTCTGGCATTTGCAGTAGACGCTCTGTCTCTGGACTGGACAGGCTGGGTCGGCTATGCCTTTCCTCCTGCACCGATTCTTCCTCAAGTTTTAGCGAAGATTCGTGCTTGCAGTTGCAGGATCATTCTGATCACACCCCTGTCTCCACAGAGGGTGTGGATCAATCTGCTGCGGCCTCTATTGGCCGATCGACCGATTCGTCTACCTCTACATCGCGATCTTCTTTCACAGGGTCGTCCCAGGAAGTATCACAACAACCTGGCGAGCCTGTCCCTTCACGCCTGTCTTTTATCAGGTCCAGTCTCCGACGTAGAGGTTTTTCGAGACGATCAGTGGAGTGCATTTCTGCATCGCGGCGACCTTCCACTGGAATGACTTATGCCGCCAAGTGGAAGGTTTTCTGCCGCTGGTGTTCAGATCACAATGTGAATTACCGTGATCCGTCTATCGCTCAAATTGCGGATTTTCTGGTTTTTCTTTTTGACTCCAAGGGCCTCCAGCCTATTACGATTAAGGGCTATCGGTCTATGCTGTCTGATACTTTCTCTTATGTGGGAAAGCGGTGTATCGGTCGTAATCTTTTCCTCTCCAAACTTATTCGGCACTTTTCTTTGAAGAGGCCTCGAGTTTTGCGTCTTACACCCAAGTGGAACTTGGCATGGGTGTTGCACTGTTTGGAGGGGGCGCCTTTCGAGCCTTTATCTGAGACCGACATGCGTTTTCTCACCTATAAGACGGCTTTTCTTCTAGCGTTTGCTTCTGCTCGTCGAGTCAGTGAGCTTCATGCGCTATCTGTTGATTCTGCCTTCTTCCGAAATGAGGCTAACAGTGTCACATTCACTACTGATTGCTCTTTTCTGGCTAAGAATCAACTCCCCGATTCGGTACCTCCTCCCATCTGCATTCGGGCTCTCCCTGCGGTAGATGGACGGAGGCCTCTTCTTTGTCCTGTTCGTGCGGTCAAGACTTACATTACTCGCACTCAGTTCATTAGGAGGGATCGGAAGAGATTTTTTCTGTCTCTCATTCCTAAGCGGCAGTCTATCTCTTCCCATTCTATTTCCAGGTGGATCTGTCTTGCAATCAAGCTGGCTTATTCTCGCTTGTCTGCATCGGATCTTGTTTCGAACCGGCTTAATGCTCACGAGGTTCGTGCCATTTCTACATCCTGGGCGTTCTCCAATTCTGTTTCGCTCCGTGATGTTATGAATGCGGCTTACTGGAGGAATGCTTCTACCTTCTCCTCTTTTTATCTCCGCCACCTTCAGCAGCAATCTGAGGACCTTTATTCTTTAGGCCCTCTTGTGGCTGCTCAGGCTGTGGTGCACCCTCGTTAAATTGTTTTTGTCGAGGTTGCGCTTCTCTCAGCCTTGTTCTTTTCAGGTGCCTTCTCTCTTTCTTCATTACAGGTTTTAGTTTTTGTTCTCTGCCATCCTTGCTTTCGTTCTGCTACTCTTGTTGGTATTGGTTATGTGATTCACCTCCTCCTATTGTTTATTCAGCCAATTGTAAACAATTGTGAGTAGGTTGAAAAGAAATTAAAATTTTTTAGTAAATTTTGTTTCTTAACATACCTACCACAATTGTTTACCGGAGGCCCACCCTCCTTGGGGATATCTTTGATATCGATGCCTCCCCGCTAAATCACAAACTTCTCGTTGGCGGAAATACGGAATTGACGTCACGGTTTGTTGCGCATGCGCTCGGTAAACGCAAGAGGTGTGCAGAGAGAGTACCTGTAATTTCGAGCGCTGGTCTCGCTCGACCCTTTTTTCGATCTTTTTCGTGCTTTTGCACTCTAGTACTTTTCCAACTCGTTTGGAAAAGATTCTAAAAGCTTGAGTTAGTTCCGAAGTAGGGCTTGCACTTATGTTACAGCCAATTGTAAACAATTGTGGTAGGTATGTTAAGAAACAAAATTTACTAAAAAATTTTAATTTCTATGTTGACCAACATAATGGCTTAACTCTTCAGTTAGTAACGATTGCTTTTTTTCCACTACTTCGGCTTTTTCCTCCATCTGTAAAGAGATAAACCCAAGCATATTCCTTCCAGTTTCCAAAGAGTTTGGCAAGATACTTAAAACTCAACAGTGATATTTATTTCAAATATTTATTTAATTAATATTTTTTTAAAGTTTTCATTGGTTATAAAAAGAGAGCATGCAGCAACCAAAAGGTCCACGTGGGAGGGCCTGAGAAACAGATTTTTAATTTTTAGCTTAACTTGACATAGTCAAGATAAGCTATTGCCATCACGCATGCGGAAGACTGTTAATCTGTGAGTCTGTTCACATTTTCCTTTAGCACGGGCTACACTGTGCAGTTCTTGTCTGATCATCACGAAATTTCATATGCAGGTTTGGGGTCATGTCTAGATGAGAACGTCCCCTTTTGTTCGAAATTGGGCAACCGGTATGGCTGCCCGAGCCCAAAACCCCAAAACCATTAGCACAGTCTACAGGTCGTATTTATGAAGGGATTTCATTGTAACTTGGTAGGATGCCTCTGTATAATGCCTATATGAGAACGTCCCCTTTTGGGAATGATCTATCAACCGTGATGGCTGCCCAAGCCCGAAACCCAAAAACTTTTAGCACAGTCTGCAGGTCATGTTTAATATGGAGGGATTTCATTGTAACTTGGTAGGATAACTCCTTATGATGTCTAGATGAGAATTTCCCCATTTGGGCGTGATCTGCCAACTGTGATGACTGCCTGAGCTCAAAACCTGAAAAGCTTTAGTACAGTCTACAGGTCATATTTATTGAGGAATCACATTGTAACTTGGTGGGTTGACTTTATATAATGTCTAGATGAGAACATCCCCTTTTGGACACGATTGGGCAACTGTGACAGCTACAGGGGCCCGAAGCCCAAAAACCTTCAGAACAGTCTACAGGTCATAATTATGAAGGGATTTCATTGTAGCTTGGTAGGATGACTCCAAATAATGTCTAGATGAGAACGTCCCCTTTTGGTCGCGATTATTCAGCCTTGATGCCTGCCCAAAAACCTTTAGCATAGTCTATAGGTCGCATTTATGGAAGGATTTCATTGTAACTTGTTAGGTTGAGTCCATGTAATGCCTAGATGATGACATCCCCTTTTGGTTGTGATTGGTCAACTGTGATGGCTACAGGTGCCCAAAGCCCGAAAACCTTGAGCACGGTCTACAGGTCATATTTATGAAGGGATTTCATTGTAACTTTGTAGGATCACTCCAAATGATGCCCAGATGAGAATGTCCCCTTTTGGTTGCGATCATTCAGCCATGATGGCTGCCCAAGCCCAAAGCCCAAAAATCTTGAGCACCGTCTACAGGTCATATTTATGAAGGGATTTCATTGTAACTTTGTAGGATCACTCCAGATGATGCCCAGATGAGAATGTCCCCTTTTGGTTGCGATCATTCAGCCATGATGGCTGCCCGAGCCCAAAGCCCGAAAACCTTTAGCACAGTCTTCAGTTCATATTTATGAAGGGATTTCATTGTAACTTGGTAGGTTGACTTCATATAATGTCTAGATGAGAACATCCCCCTTTGGACACCATTAGGCAACTGGCGGCTACAGGGGCCTGAAGCCCGAAAACCTTTAGCACAGTCTACAGGTGATATTTATGAAGGGATTTCATTGTACCTTGGTAGGATGACTCCAAATAATGTCTAGATGAGAATGTCCCCTTTTGGTCGCGATCATTCAGCCTTGATGGCTGCCCGAGCCCAAAACCCCAGAACCTTTAGCACAGTCTATAAGTCATATTTATGGAAGGATTTCATTGTAACCTCTTAGTTTGACTCCATATAATGCCTAGATGATGACATCCCCTTTTGGTTGTGATTGGTCAACTGTGACGGCTTCAGGGGCCCGAAGCCCGAAAACCTTGAGCACAGTCTACAGGTCATATTTATGAAGGGATTTCATTGTAACTTTGTAGGATCACTCCAGATGATGCCCAGATGAGAATGTCCTCTTTTGTTTGCGATCATTCATCCATCATGGCTGCCCAAGCCCAAAGCCCAAAAACCTTTAGCACAGTCTACAAGTCTTATTTATGAAGGGATTTCATTGTAACTTGGTAGGTTGACTTCATATAATGTCTAGATGAGATCGTCCCCTTTGGACGCAATTGGGAAACTGACGGCTACAGGGGCCCGAATCCTGAAAACCTTTAGCACAGCCTGCAGACCATTTATGAAGGGATTTCAATGTAACTTAATAGGATGACTCGTTTTGGAATAATTTCACTGTAACTTGGTAACTTTCGTTGATATACGTTAACTGTGAGGGCCACATACATTAACTGTGAGGCCATATTAACCCACCCCTCAGCTCTTTAGTACAGTGTAAACCTCATATTATTTTTTTATCAAAAACATAGCATACAGGGAACAGAAATGAACATATTCCCAATTATCACAATTCTTGTCTTATTTCATAATCCTTTCATAAACATTGAACATTATCCTTTTCATCAAACACAACACACAAGTTAAGCTACAGTGTCATTGACACTTTCATTTTAAGCCTTACTAGTATAGAATTGTACAAATTTGGGCATGCTGTTTTTCTACAGGAATTGAGTTATGCTAATAGTGCAGTCTGAGAGGGACAAAGGTGCACTTACTCAGTGTGCTAAAGTGGAACCCTGTTAATTGAATAGCCACTTTGCCAATGAAAATTATTCAATTAACAGAAGTATTCAATTAACAGTCACTTTCCTGTATTCTGGAGATAAACTTAGCATTTATTCAATTATATCTTGTTTGACAGAGCACCATGACAGATATAATAGATTAAATGCCTGCATAAGATGTACTGAGACCAATTAGGTCTATAAACAAAGAAAAACTGAGGAGGGTCAGTGTAATTTCTCAACAGGTTACAAGATTTTTTATTCAATTTGCCCTTTACCTAACTTGAAAAGCAGATGACACTTGCCAAAAAAATTATTAAATAACTTCTTTCATTTTTTGTATAAAAAAAAAAAAGGTTATGACCCTCATTGGAACAAGCTCAATGAGCTCGTTCCAGTGAGGGTCATAACCTATGTTTTTGAGACCCAAAATGAAAAAAATACTGAAAATTAATTAACGATTTTTGAAAATAGCACTGGCCGGTTTTGTCCGTTACGTTTGGTAAAAGGTTAACAGTTTATTCTTTAAGCAAAATTTAATTAACCGGTCAAATTTGTAGTGGGGTTATGGTAAATGGTTTTGTGTTGGGAAATTATATTCAGTTAAGAGATATCCATTTAAGTGGGATCCACTGTATTACTTCAAAATAGGGCACAATACAATCACAGAACTTCTGGTTTCAACTGTACCTAGATCTTGAAGGACAGAATGTGAAAAGATAATTTTTCAGTTGTGTATTGTTGTGTTTTGCAGGAGATAACAGTTACGGATGTTAGTGAATCGCAAAGTGGCAGAAAGGACATCACTGAAGAGAAAACCAGTAAGACAAAAGGCAGTGAAGAAATAAAACAAGACAACCGATCTTACAGTTATCGTAGTGGTCGTGGAAGAGCAAGACCAATTTATGACAGGAAGTCAGGGGATAAGACCTCTCGTGGCTTTCACAGACCATACTCTAATGAAGGTAGGAGAGGTTATTCAGGTAGAAGTCCATTCCGGAATTCAGAACGCCATTACCATCCACATTATGACAGATCAAGCTATAAAGTTGATCGGGATATGAGAACTTCAAATATTAGTAGAACTGTTCATAAAGTAGATGAAAAGACTAGAGATGCTGAAAACAAGGAATCGGATACAAAATCAAGATCAAATGAGCCTGTAAATACCAAAGATCAGATTGTTGATATAGATAATAATATTGACAACAGTAGATCTGTAGAAAATAAAAATGGTGTTCATTTAAATTCTGATAAGAAGAGAAATTTCTATAATTCTGACAACAGTCAAATGAGTGATAGATCAGATTGTGATAGTGACATATCGTATGATGAGGATCATGTGTATAGTGATAAAAACAGAACAAGATATCGTACCTTCTTCTACAGGGGAAAACCTAGTAGGTATGGTAGGTCCTATGATTACAGTCATAACAGGAGAAGCAGACAAGATTATAAACAAGACAGCCACAATAATGAATCGAGAATCAGACAAGATTATAACCAAGAAAGGTACAATAATGAACCAAAGAGCAGACAAGAATACAAGTCAGAAAGTAACAATGATTCGAGAAACAGACAGAATGATAAACAAGAAAGTTACAGTAATGATTCAAGAAGCAGACAAGATGATAAACAAGAAAACAACAGTGATTTGAAAAGCCAACAAGAAAATAAGGCAGAAAGTAACAGTGATACAAGAAACAGACAGGATGATACAAGAAACAAACAGGATTATAAACAAGAGAGTTACAAAAGTGACTCAACGAGCAGACAAGTATATAAACAAGAAAGTTACAATAATGCTTTAAGAAGGGGACCAGATTTTAAGCAAGGAAAACAGGGAAGGTCTTTTAACTTCACGAAGCCCAGAACAGATAAAAAAGATAGTGGACAACAAAATGCCATGAACAAAGATGAGGAGAATATAAGTTCTACATGTTCTAAAAATGATGAACATGTTAACGACACTACTAATGATGCAATCGGCACAAAATTTTCATCCTCCGGAAACAGAACAATTCAGTATGATGATAATAGTAATGACAGTAATTGGAGAAGTAGACAGAACTACAGGGGAGAAAGACGTGGGAGATATTTCGACTTTACAAACCCCCGTAGAGGCGCTAGAAATGAAAATAGACATCAATCGTGGAATAACCGAAAGGAATCTGGTGCAAGTCACAAACTACATCAATCAAATAATAAAATTGTAAACAAGAGTTCTGAAAAGTCTTCCAGTAACAAGACAGACAGTGATGAACATGTTAATCTTCCTAACTGTAAAAGCCAAATTACATCGAGAACATCAGATTCATTGACTTCCAGTGATAAATTAACTAACAAGGTTGATTCAAAAACAGTTTCAGAAAAGACGGAAACCTCTAGAGAGGATAACTGTGATAAAAAAAACTCAAAACGACCTCCTCCTGGTTTTGAAAATTCTACAAGTAAAGATATAAAACCGCCTCCAGGGTTTACAGAATTTAGATAACAAATATATGCTTAGGACACTGTTGTATTTTTATATGCTGAAAATGACCTTAACCCTTTACCTAACATAGAAGCCAAAAACAGCCAGAAAATTACCCAGAATATGCCTACCACCTATGTAGTAAGTTTCTCAATACAACCATACAAATATAGATATCATTAGAACCAGCTCATCGAGCTGGTTCTAATGATATCCATATTTGTATGGCTTTATTGGAAAATTGTGAAATTTGTTTTCCAAAAATGTGAAATTTAATTTATTTTTTAAAAATACTGTCAGGCCTGGCATTCTGAAAAATGCAGGAGGGCAAAAAATCGCTCTCCTCAATCAGCTTAGGAGAGCAATTAGCTTTACACAGCATTTTAAGTATCTAGTTGAACGAACTCATTGAAACTGAAACCAGCAGACTACATCAGTGATTTTATTAACTTTACTAAGGTAAAGCAAAATCTCTTAGACATCTAGATGTCTCACTCAACAACCCAATACACTCTTGACAAGACCTGTGTGTGTACCCAGACCTGTTGTCCAAGAAAGTCATACACCTACCACTACCACCTTCAACTCCCAAGGGGGGTTGAAGGTGGTAGTGGTAGGCTTATGACTTTCTTGGACAACAGGTCTGCTTGAATCTACAGTCACATCCTGGTGCAAGTGCTTCAAGTGACAGGATAGTAGTAATGGTAGTATATTATAGTGTCAATATTCCTTGAATAATTACCCCTCAAACTGTGATGTCAGTTGTTGAACTTGAAACTGACAGAAAAAAAATATTGCAGTGACCCATTTTGCTTCAAATGATTGCAACTGTGTTTGGGTATGGTTGCAGCCATTAACTTTTAACACTAAACCACTTTCAAAATGAAATTACGTGATGTTATGTGACTTCGAAGTTAAATTACATTTTTGCTTTACAACAAAAATTTAATGTGAGCATAATACGTGTAATCTCAATCATCCCAGACCAAAATATTTAGGAGGGCAATTTTTCGCTCTCCTTAATTCTTTCAGGAGGGCAGTAAGGAGAGCTAAAAAATCGCTCTCCTGAAATTGCCAAGCCTGTACTGTGTTAGGTAAAGAGTTAACTAAATTCTTTCAGTCCTGAATTAACTCGTAACTTTTAGAGAGCAGGACTTGCTAACTTTTGTTTCAGTATATTAATTTTGATATGTTTTGTTACAGTTTATTGGAGAGTGCCCTCACCGATAAATTGTAAAGAAACAAATTTAAAAACAAAATGTTTTTTTTTTATTTCGGTTGAATATGAAGTACATCCACAGAATATGAAACCTTTAGATAGGAAGAGTGCTAAATTATTGATTTGTAACACAAATATTTTTTTGTTGTTGATAACATGCCACTAGCAGGGGAGCCTTGGGGTTGTTCATATATAATTGTTTTGTTACAGTTTATTGGAGATTGTTGCCTGTTGGCCTATAATTTTAAATGGACATTCTTTTTTTGCTACTGTCCAGAAAACATGCAACAGTGGAACCCTGTTAATTGAATAGCTACTTTATCAATGAAAATTATTCAATTAACTGGCATATTCATTTAACAGGGATTGTGTCACTTTCCTGTATTCTAGAGATAAACTTAGCATTTATTCTATTATATCTTGTTTGACAGAGCTCCATGAGCTCTGTCAAACAAGATATAATAGATTAAATGCCTGTATTGCATGTACCGAGGCCAAATAGGTCTATAAACATAGGAAAACTGGCGAGAGACAGGGTAATTTCTTGACAGGTTACATGATTTTTTATTCAATTAACAGGAGTTTACTCTATAACCTATATACAATTAACAGGTCAAATTTGAACTGAAGGTATGAGAAATGGTTTTGTGCTTGGAATTTATATTCAATTAACAGGGATATACAATTAAGAGATATCCAATTAAGTGGGCTCCTCGGTGTTACATACAGTGTAGAGCCACTAAAACTGCTTTCAGCACTTTACAGTTGCGACATTGAGAGTGGCTTCAAGCACTCAACCAGTTATGCCTGGTACCAGGTTTTTTCAGTGGAGCCCAAATATTGTGTCCGTGATAATACAGAAATCAGTTTGGGTACCCTATATATCATTTGAGCAGTTAGGCCCTACAAAGTAGATCTTCAGTTTCTCAGGCCATTTTGTTGTTGTAAAATTGCATGTGGGTAGGCAGTTTTTTTATTTTTATGGCCCCCGACTTAAGTCGGGTGGCATATAGTGATTGAAGTGTGCGTGTGTCCGTTTGTGTGTGTGTGTCAGTGTGTCTGTGTGCGTGTGTGTGTGTCCGAGCCAATAATTCGAAAACTGTTAGGGCCACAGTCATCAAACTTCACACAATTATAAAGCACCATGGGAGGATGTGTCACACACTGCAGCCTGGTTCGTACCTTCAAGGTCGAGGTCACATTTCAAGGTCATACTATAAATTGGTCAATATTCGTGTCTCAGCATAACTCAGAGACCAATCATAGTACAATTGTTAATCTTTTTACAAATGTTAAGGACAGTCAGAAGGTGTGTTGCATATAATAGTTTCCACCACATCTGCAAGGTGAAGGTCACAATTGACCTTCATATGTTCAGGGTCACAAATCGTGTCTCAAGCTTAACTCCAAAACTATTAGGGCTACAGTCATCAAACGTCACACAATTATAAAGGACTGTGGGAGGATGTGTCACACACCATAGCCAGGTTCGTACCTTCAAGGTCAAGGTCACATTTCAAGGTCACACTAAAAATCGGTCAATATTTGTGTCTCAGCCATAACTCAGAAACGAATCATAGTACAATTGTTAAACTTTTTACAAATGTTAAGGACAGTCAGAAGGTGTGTCGCATATAATAGTTTCTGCTGCATCTACAAGGTGAAGGTCACAGGGGGGGGGGGGCATGTGTTACCATAGTAACATTCTTCTTGTTTCATTTTTAGCCCGACTGTTTACAGTGAGGGCTATAGTAATGGTTAGTTGACATTTGGAGTTTTGGTTAAAGTTTGTGGTTAAAGTTTTTTACTGAAGGTTCAAGTGTTTTCTTTTTTTTTCTTTTTTTTTTTCTTCTTTTCCTGTTTAGTTGACATTTGGAGTTTTGGTTAAAGTTTGTGGTTAAAGTTTTTTATTCAACCTTCAAGTACAGGCTATACCCGGTAGTTCTTGTCTGATTGTCACGAAATTTCATATGCAGGTTTCAGGTCATGTCTACATGAGAACGTCCCCTTTTGGTCGTGATCGGTCAACCGATATGGCTGCCCAAGCCCAAAACCCGAAAACCATTAGCACAGTCTACAGGTCGTATTTATGAAGAGATTTCATTGCAACTTCATAGAATGCCTCTGTATAATGCCTACATGAGAACGTCTCCGTTTTGGCATGATCTGTCAACCGTGATGACTGCCCAAGCCCGAAACCCAAAAACTTTTAGCACAGTCTGCAGGTCATGTTTAATTGTTTAATATGGACTGATTTCATTTTGACTCGATACGATGACTCCGTATGATGTCTACATGAGAATTTCCCCATTTGGGCATGATCTATCAACCGTCGCGACTGCCCGAGCCGAAAACCTTTAGCACAGTCTACAGGTCATATTTATGGAGGGATTTCATTGTAACTTGATAGGTTGATTTCACATAATGTCTACATGAGAAAGTCCTCTTTTGGACGTGATTGGGCAACGGTGATGGCTACAGGTGCCCGAAGCCCGAAAACCTTCAGCACAGTCTACAGGTCATATTTGTGAAGGGATTTCATTGTAACTTTATAGGATCAATCCACATGATGCCCAGATGAGAATGTCCCCTTTTGGTTGCGATCATTCAACCATGATGGCTGCCCGAGCTCGAAGCCTGAAAACCTTTAGCACAGTCTACACGTCATATTTATGGAGGGATTTCATTGTGACTTGATAGGTTGACTTCATATAATGTCTAGATGAGAACGTCCCCTTTTGGGCAACTGGGACGGCAGCAAGGACCTGAAGCCTGAAAACCTTTAGCACAGTCTACATGTCATATTTATGGAGGGATTTCATTGTAACTTGATAGGTTGACTTCATATAATGTCTAGATGAGAACATCCCCTTTTGGGCAACTGTGACGGCAACAGAGGCCCGAAGCCCGAAAACCTTTAGAACATTCCACAGGCCATAATTATGAAGGGATTTCATTGTAGCTTGGTAGGATGACTCCAAGTTTGTGGTTAAAAACCCAGACAAACACCACGACTCCCTACATCCACCCACCACCCACCCCCAACCCCCCCAATTCGGCTTTTTTTCTTCTTTTCTCCAATATGCATTTTGAACAATTTACAGTCACTACATGCAGAACCTTTTTTTAAACTTACGTAACCCCCCCCCAGGCCACTTCCCCCCTGCCGGGAGCCAATTAGGCACTTTTTTTTCTTTCGTCAAAAATGCTTGTTTACAGCTTTGGTTAAAAACCCAGACAAAAACCACTGCCCCCCCTTCCCCCCAATTAGGTATTTTTTTTTTTATTTCCTCCAATATGCCCCATCCCCGTGGGAACCCCGGGAAGTAAGCAGCACTTGTTTACTGTGATAAACCAGTTCCGCTTTACTAGTAAAATAGGACCCAGTCACCAATGCTTGGGGTGAAAGTCCTCTAAAATGGGCAACATGTAGATCAACGATTGACTAAACTTGACTTCATCTCCATGTCGTGTCACGATGAGCCATGGTGCATAAATACGTGACGTTAACCACCAACAAACAAACAAACAAACATCCTCCAATATGCATTTTGAACTATTTACAGTCACTACATGCAGAACCTTTTTTTCCTTTTGTCAAAAATGCTTTTTGACAGTTTTGGTTAAAGTTTGTGGTTAAAAATCCAGAAAGAAATTATCCCCCCCGCCTCCCACCCCCCCCCCCCCCCCCCCCAATTAGGCATTTTTTTTTACTTTTCTTTCCTTGAATATGCATTTTGAACTATTTACAGTCACTACATGCGGAACCTTTTTTAAACTCACGTTACACCCCCCTGCCCCCACCCCCCAACCACCACCCAGGGGGCCAATTAGGCACTTTTTTTTCTTTTGTCAAAAATGCTTTTTTTACAGTTTTGGTTAAAGTTTGTGGTTAAAAACCCAGACAAACACCACCAACCACCACCCACCACCCATCCTCACCCCCACCCCCATGGTGCCAGTTAGGTATTTTTTTTTCTCTGCTCAAAATGCATTCTGAAGGTTTTAGACTGACCACATGTGGAAAAAAAAATGGACTCCTCTAACACACCCCCAATCTCCCCCACCCCTCACCCCCCCACCCCACCTCCTCCTCACCCAGGGCCATTCATGCAATATTTCTTCTTTGGTACAAAATGCATTATTAGCCTGACTGTTTATAGTCAGGGCTATAGTCATGACTTTCGTCTGTCCATCTGTCAGTCCATCCATCTGTTTGTAAAGAATTGGTTTCCGACTGATAACTCCAGTATGGATTATTTGATTTCAACCAAAGTTGATATGTGTATTTTCCAGCTAGTAATACAGGCCAGGTTTCAATATTGGTTCCACAACTCCCTCCTCCCCTCCCCCCCCCCCTCCCCCCCCCCCCCCCCCCCCCCCCCCCCCCCACACACACACACACGTGTCACAAAATGCGTTTTGAAGGATTGGGAGTTATTACATGCAAAAACGAAAATTGACTCATATAGCCCAACATTGCTTTATGTACTGCATCTTTAATCCTTTACCAAACACAAGTTGAAGCCAACAGTACAAATTATTTTTCTGAAACATCAAATTTTTTCATTTTTTATTTACTTCTAACCATGGCTTATTTTGCGTCTAAGCATTGCCATTCTTGGAACAGTCGTGCTGCATGCTTGACATCACTCTAGTTTTAATTATTTCTTTGCCATCAAAAGTTCATATTCTTGGTTTGTTTTATGTCTTAAGCCTCATAATGTACAGAATAGCATGGGTGGTGGTGTATTTCATCCCTTGAGTGTAAGAAGGCTTCGCAATGCTAAAGATATTTAACCAACTATACAGGTTTTGGCCATTAGGCTATTAAAAAAAAATTCTTGTTTCTCAGGCCCTAGACAATCTGCCTCATCACCTTATTTGTTCACCTGGAAATCTCTTCTATGACACTATTTTGCACAAATATTTATCCAACTATATCTTGTCTGACAGATCTCACAGATCTCACAAACCAACTATACCTCACAGAGCTCTGTCAAACAAGATATAGTTTGTTAAATTTTCAACTACATTATGGGAAATTTTCACTGCTGAAAGCATTGGCATTACATAAAAGTGTAAGTAGTTAAATTACTGATTCCAACTATTTTCAGAACTGTTTTGTGAATAAACAAAAAAAAAGCCTCCTTCCATCATCATAAAATTGAGGAAAAATTGCCTGAGAACGAAGATATGTTTTTTATTGGCCTCAATAAGTTATTTTTTCCCCCTTTTTGGAATGATGTTAACGTTTTAAAAATATTATATTGACCTCTAGATCTATCAGCCGATCTAGTTTTGCAGGGCCTAAATTCCATTCAGTTTTGCAAGAATCAAAATGAGATTAGGCCCCAAAAAAATAAAAATCTGTTTCTCAGGTGCATGGTCCTTTTGGCTGCCACATGCTCTCTTTTTATAACCAATGTAAACTTTAAAAAAATAATAAATGGTTTATGTCTGATATTTTACCCAAGTTAAAAACATTGATAAATTTGTCCCTTGAGTGCAAGAAGGCTTTGCAATGCTTCAGCATTGCAAAGCCTTCTTGCTCTCATGGGATGAAATACACCACCACCCATGCTATTCTGTTGATTATGAGTCCTAAAACATAAACCAAGAACATGAACTTTTGATGGCAAAGAAGTAATTACAGAAACAAAAAATAAAATAACAAAATGCCTGCCCGCATGCAATTTTACAAATAATGGCCTGAGAAACAGAAGATCTACTTTGTGTGGCCTTACTACAGTTCACTATGGGTTATCTAACAGTTTGCCAGAATCTTTATGAGAATCAGACACTGGATTCTCATTGAATTTTAAGCTCTGATTTCTAGCACTCTATCAGTTGAAGGCTTATTTCAGACTTCGTTCAGTTTTATAACCTCAGAGCAGTCGTCCAAACAAACAGCATTTCATATAAAATTGGTAGTGACATAAAAGGAACCCACACCTGTGATACCTTATCACTTCTTGGATAGCTATGCAGGCCTGGTTTGTGCAGTAATATGTACCTATATATGACTTAACAAAAAGACCAGATGTAACACAGGGTTTGTATGCTATACTGGAAAAAATGGTTTTCGTTGAGCTTGTTCCAATGAGGGGTCATATGCTATGTTTTTGAGACGAAAATTCAATAACTCAAGAATTTATTTTGCAAGTATCATCTGCTACCAACATTGGGTAAAGGGTTAAGAATGACCGTTTCCTGCTTCTGATACAGTACACTGATCATGCAAGTGAACAAGTATGTCAACACGTAACTTGCAGGCTTTACTCTGTCTCATATTATTGATGTGAGTCAGTATGAAAATATTTACCTGCTTTGGGGCAAGTTTGTTCCTTTGTTAACGCATATAATACAGTAGTTCAAAAACTAACATTTAACCCATTACCTAACCTGAAAAGCAGACGACACTTGCAAAAATAATTCTTGAATAACTAATTTTTTTCATTTTTTATCTCAAAAACATAGGTTATGACCCCTCGTTGGAACGAGCTCGTCGAGCTCGTTCCAACGAGGGGTCATAACCTATGTTTTTGAGACAAAAAATGAAAAAAATAATGAAAATTAATTGGTGATTTTTGAGAATAGCGCTGGCCAGTTTTGGCCGTTACGTTAGGTAAAGGGTAAATTGATCAATGACTTTTTTTTTTATCAAGTCATTGATCATTGGTTAATCGATAAATCGCTTAACTGGTAGAGAGCTGGAAGCCCGTATTTGGGCTTCATTCTCAAGTGCAGGTACTGCCACATAAAGGTTTCAAATTCAAAGGATAAGCTTCATATTATCTTTGAAGTGATATTATTTAGTCAATTAGGATTTGCCTTGTTACAATTTATAGGAGAGTGCCCACTGGAACTCTCCCATAAATTGTAGCAAGGCAAAAACATGTGAACAAATTTTGATTGCCAAAAATAATTCAGCACTCTACCAGTTAACCATTTCAGCTCTAGTATAGTCAAGAACTTTGAATACAGTACTGAAAAAGGTCTCAATGAACACTGGAAAAATACTGGAAAACTTCTGGAATTATGTCATATGACTGAAAAAAATGACTCTGCTGTGCCATATTGCACATATCTAAGCTGGATTATATGCTTAGAAAAACTGCTCATTTTCTACACGACGTGGGCGGATGCTGGCAGATACCGCTGATTCATTATGTATAGGGTTAATATTTTGTTTGTTTGTTGTCAAGTCAATTATTAATAACACCGTCTCTTTCACATGCATGTGTATGCTGTATGCACTCAGAGACATTCAACACCAGCATCTGTTCTGTCTTGGGATTATTAAGGACACACCGCAGTTGATTCACACCACTGATAGTCAGCAGCAGTTTAATGAATAATACAATGTACAAAGTGTGTTGTGGCATATTCAGTAAGTGGACAGTGGATTGCCACGGAACACCTGTGAGGTAAAGTGAAGTGTCCACCCAGACAAAAACTCCTTGTCTCCTTGTCTGTGAAAAAGCATAAGAATGTTGAGCAAAGTTTCAGCCAATGGACCTCCGGGTTTACCCCGGAGGTGCATTGGCTGAAACTTTGCCAGGTATTCTGTATTCTGACAGGAATCAACAGTTATTGGGGCCCCGGGTCTGTCTGTTCATTCGTCCATCCTATGTTATCTGCCCTATTTTCAACCATCTATAGAAATATGAAATGATTTTTTGCATGTAGCTGTGGGTACTTACAGATCAAGTTTCAATTCCATTCTGCCCAGTTTTTTTTTTACAGAGTTATTGCCCTTCAACTTCGGAATTCGACAGTTAAAACAGGTTTTCTGCATTTTTTTCAGCTATCGATAGAAATGTTGAAATGATTTTTTCAATGTGGCTTCCTGGTGGGTACTTACAGATCAATTTTCAATTCTATTCCGCTCGGTTGTTTTAATACAGCGGTATTGCCCTTGAACTGAGGAATTTGACAGTTAAAACAGGTTTTCCGCAGTTTTTTCAGCTGTGGATGGAAATACTGAAATAGGTTTTTGTATGTAGGTTCCCGATGGGTAGTTACAGATCAAGTTTCAGTTCCATTTCACTCAGTTTGTTTATTACAGAGTTGCTGCTCTTGAACATGGAAATTCAACAGTTATGACAGGTTTTCCAAACTTTTTTCAGCTATGGTTGGAAATATTGAAGTGATTTTTTGCATGTAGCTTCCTGATGAGCACTTACAGATCAGTTTTCAATTCCATGATGATGAGTTGATATATGACCCAGAGGCGAGGCAGAAACTTCGATACCCCATCTTGGAAACCCACATGGTTGTAACGACCAATTTATCTTACAATATTCCTTCCTTTCTTGACATGTTCGCATAATGAAGGGATTCAGTTCAGCTTTTAAGGTGTCTGCTTTGGCAATCACCGTGTCTGTGAATTGATTTTTTATGAATGAAGATCATGATGTCATAGTATTGTGTTCTTGTGCTATGCATGACGTAATCCCCTTTCATTGTTCTACTTGTACTATAACCACGGAAGTTTATAGTAATGTTTCAGCTGTATGTTTCTTTGTTTTATTTTTATTACCTGCGTCGCCAACGGCAGAGCAGGTCTAGTAACCGCTCCACTCCATCCGTCAGTCCGTCATTCCATCAGTCCGTCAGTCCGTCCGAAACACTTTTTCCGTCAAAGTTTTCTTGGCTTCTATGAAAGGGAATGATTTTATATTTGGTCTGCTGCTTCATAATGATGAGTTTTATCGTGTATCTAATTTTCAGATCTGTTGCATGCAGCGACGCAGGTCCAGACCCGGTATCGGTCTTGGCTTGTTCATGTTTAACGCATGACAGGCCCATATAAAAATATCATGGCAAAAACTGATCTAGTCTAATTTATTTTGTTGAGTTGGTGATTTATTTTTCGTTTGATTACTGTTTTCAAAATCGGTGACCTCAACACTTCATTCCAGATTTGTATTTTGTCTAGATGTTTTTTTACTTGTGTTTGGGGAAGTACGATCTTATTGTAAGATAAAATATAATAAATTCACAGATTATCTCTAGAATAGACGAAAGTTACAAAATTCCTGTTAACCCTTTACCCAATGTAACAGTCAAAACTGGCCAGCACTATTCACAAGACTCGCCATTTAGTTTTCATTTTTTAATTTTTTTCTCAAAAACATAGGTTATGGTCCCTCTTTGGAATGAGCTTGTCAAGCTCGTTCCAATGAGGGGTCATAACCTATGTTTTTGAGACAAAAAATTAGTAATTCGAGAATTTTGTTTGCAAGTGTCATCTGCTTTTCGTGTTAGGTAAAGGTTTAATTGAATACTCCTGTTCATTGAGTAGTTTTCAGTGGCAAAGTGGCTATTCATTTAACAGAGTTCCACTGTACCCCTTTTTTCCCATTAAAGGCCTTGAGATTTTTATACATTTTTGCTATATTGGAACAGACCACATCATATGGCTTTGCAGTTATTTCTAGGTAAGTCTTGGCTACCTATATGGGCAGCCCAGGCTTGGTTAGAAACAACAGTCAATGTACTACATTACAGTCACCATGGACTGGTCATATTCCATGTCTGGGCAGTGATGTCCATGTATTCGTTTATCAGGTAATAAAAATCAGCAGCAGCAAAATTTTAATTAATGAAGCACCGGGTCATACCCCGTGCCTCATTAATTGAATTTTTGATGATTATTTCTTAATTAGTGTTTGGAATCTAATATTATTATTGCATCCATGGAAATACTGCCCACCAGTGCCCAGTCCATGGGTGGGTCTGTCTGTCTGTCTGTCTGTCTGTCTGTCTGTCTGTCTGTCTGTCTGTCTGTCTGTCTGTCTGTCTGTCTGTCTGTCTGTCTGTCTGTCTGTCTGTCTGTCTGTCTGTCTGTCTGTCTGTCTGTCTGTCTGTCTGTCTGTCTGTCTGTCTGTCTGTCTGTCTGTCTGTCTGTCTGTCTGTCTGTCTGTCTGTCTGTCTGTCTGTCTGTCTGTCTGTCTGTCTGTCTGTCTGTCGGATTAACAGGAATTGTGTAACTTTCCCATATTCTAAATACCAACTTAGCATTTATTCTATTATATCTTGTTTGACAGAGCTCCATGAGCTCTGTCAGATAAGATATAATAGATTGAATGTCCATATTGGATGTTATGAGCCCAAATAGGTTGAGAAACAAAGGAAAACTGTGGAGAGTCGGGGTAATTTCCTGACAGGTTACAAAATTTTTTATTCAATTAGCAGGGGTTTACTCTATAACTTACATTCAATTAACAGGTTGAATTTATACTGGAGGTGTGGTATATGGTTTTGTGTTGGGAAATTATATTCAGTTAACAGGGTTATTCAGTTAAGAGATATCCAATTAAGTGGGCTCCACTGTAATAATAATGTCAGGACTATTATTAGGCAGATGATTATGTTAGCAATACACATGGATTAATTTCTGTGAAATAATAAATATGTTTTTGTGGCAATCTTGAATTGCACAAAAAAATTCCATGATGTCATTGCATGCAGTTGTATTAAACATTTTGTATGTTTTGGAGTATAACTTGGAAAATATGGAGAAATCTTATAAAAGATATATTAACCAAAAACCTGCTTAGTTTAGAAAGTACCAAAATAATGAGTGGTGCATTGAGCGCTTAACCCACTGAGTATTTTAAAAATATTTTCATCAAATCTAGTCATGGCTGCTGTGGAGCAGCCATGACTAAATTGGATAAAAAATTTGTCTAAATTTAACTCTAGAAATTATTGGTCAAGAAGTCAGTTTAATTTGCAGGGGTGAGATATGATTAAATGTACCCAGATTATAACCTGTGCTAGTTGCAAAAGATTTCCTGCCCTGAGTTGGAATATCTGCCAGTAGCATGGAAGGAGTTATACCCAGTTTTGTTCATCCTGTACTCATGACTGTTCCTGGATGAGACTTATAGTTCTGTACCTCTAGTCTTAAACCAATGTGCACAATGAATCAATTGCTACCTCATGTCAAGAAATATGCAGCTACTGCAAAAATTCAGTTATCCAAAATTTGATTTATGTACATATATTACATTTTTAGGATAAATCAAATAGACTTTATCAGCATTCTGCATGTTTAGTCACAGGGGGGTGGGGGAGGGGGGGTTTCTACATGTCGCATTTGATTTCCAAAACAATAAATGTGTATGGAGCGAAATAGAGAGCAGGCGATGGCGGTTACCATCAATCGTTTCACATGTTGTGCATTTCTATTCATAAAACTCAACTGTGCAAACACCAAAACTTCATTTATATCAATGCATTTTGAATGTAGAACTTTTGAAATGGTAGCTCAGTTTCGCTTTGCAAAGCAACACAACTTGATTCAGACTGTATGCAATCACATTTCAGTATGTTCTTACCTTAAAATTTGGGAGTGTGGTGGCTCAGTGGTAGACTGTTGGACTTCTATGCTAAAGGTCCCAAGTTTGATCCCCGTCTGGGACGACCTGCATTGTGTCCTTGGGCAAGGCACTTTCTCCCAATTGCCTACATGGGGGCACAATGATGCTGTGTAATAAGGCGTACTGCACGTTGATGGTGCACATGTCTTCAACTGCTGTAACCCTGCTTGAGCAGAGCTTGAACAGATTTAGAATGTTGAGGAGCTGACAGTTGCTTGTCGATGCTCTGTGGTTCTCTCCAGGTACTCTGGCTTCCTCCACCCGCAAAACTGTCATGGTCATAATTAGCCATTGTGCTTAAGTATGTGACCTTAAACACCAATAAATAAATCAAATATTAGGCCACATAAAGTAGATGTTCTGTTTCTCAGGCCAAGTTTTGTAAAATTGCATGCGGGCGGGCAGTTTTTTATTTTATATTTTATTTCTGTAATTATTTCTTTGCCATCAGAAGTTCATATTCTAGGCCTCATAATCTACAGAATAGCAAGGGTGGTGGTGTATTTTGTCCCTTGGGTGTAAGAAGGTTTTGCAATGCTAAATCATTGCAAAGCCTTGTTGCACTCAAGGGACAAATTTATCAATTTTATTAACTTGTGTAAAAATGTCAGACATAAACCATTTAATTTTTATTTTTTCAAGTTTGCATTGGTCATAAAAAGAGAGCATGCGGCAGCCAAAAGGACCATGCGGGAGGGCCTGAGAAACAGATTTTTAATTTTATTAAGCCTTACCTTAAAATTTTGTTTTCAGCTTGGATTTACCATATTATTAATAATATTACAATTGTTACTTACTATAATACTACTTAATATAATTTTAACACAACTCATCAAGCATGTAATAAATAGAGAGTAATCAATTTGTTTTGAGCGTTACAGTAAATAATTCATCGAGAGACGGGACGTGAGTAAATCACGAGGGTGTAGCCCGAGTGATTTACAAAACAGTCCCGTCTCGAGATGAATTATTTACCGTAACGCTCAAAACAAATTGATTACTCTGTTTATTACATGACATTTGGAATAAAGAGGTCTTTTACTATAATAATTCAACCCAAACTATTGTCAGATATAATCCAATTTAGTGTAAACACGGAAACATTTCTAAAATTAGCAGGAAGGAAATACGAAATAGTCCTGTCTCGAGGCGAATTATATACCGTAACTTGCCGTAAGAATGGGTCACTCTCTTTAGTAAATGACATTTTAGACCAAAATGTCTTTCATTAAAAATAATTCAACACAAAATATTCGCAAATGCAACTCTGAAATACTTCTGAAATTAGCGCGTATGAATACATCACTTTCTGTGTCAAATCTTCGATTGGAAATGGTCCAGTTTTATTTTTGTGACTTTCGTTCGATATTTTACTATTTTATGTGGCGTTCCAGTTGCATTTGGGGAATGGCATTCAGCCATAAGATAAAACATTTCTATTTGGATTTTGTCAACTGTGCTAACGAACCTGTTTAAAGATGAAAGAAAGGATTTTAAAAAATATTCAGAAGGAAAATTCATTTTAATTAACTGATGTGGAACTGGAAAACAAAACATCAACAAATCGGTGGGGGGCGTGGCTTATATACGTCAGTTGTTCCAAAGTTACTATTGAAGTGACATAATTCACTCGTGACATTACCACTTTTTAATCACCATTAAATTCAATGCAAAACAAACTGAGGAATGTAATAAGCCAATATCTATTTATTTAATGCTGAGTCAAGTTCGTGTCCACAGTGAACCCTGTGGGAACCCCGGGAAGTGAAACAGTGTTTGTTTACATTGATAAACACACTCTGTTATAATGGTAAAAACACACTATTAATTGAACGTAGAATATGTTTTCATTTTTGGAATTCACTTTAAAAAATTTCCACAATCCAGTATAAGTATTTCCAATAGTTCCTTCAATCCAGCACCATATGTAACGACATGTAACTAACTTACCTAAAGCATTTTTACAGCCTTAGTCATTATATATTTTCATGTTGCATGTGATTTAGCAGTTACCAGTTTTTTTATAACCAAAAAGTATGACTTACCCTGTGCACTGCACAGGGTCAGTCACACTTTCTGGTTATAAAAAAAATTTCTTACTGAATAACTAACCCTGTGCACTGTACAGCCTTAGTGTAAATGTCATCTATATCAACTCTTTACCCAATGTAATGGTCAAAACCAGCCAGTACTATTCAAACTCAGCTTAAGAACCCTCATGGAGTTTGTTTTTAGTGAATTCCAAAAATGAAAACATTCTATTTTCAATTAATAACTTGTTTAAAATAGAACCCAGTCACCAATACCTGGGGTGGAAGTCCTCTAAACTGAATAGCGTAGGTTTAAACAATTCACTAAACTTGACTTTATCTCCATGTTACGGTCATGATTAGCCATTGTGCAGAAGTATGTGACCTTAAACACTAATGAATAAATAAATAAATAAATTTGTCCCTGTATCCCGATAAGTTTGGTCTTTTGATTGGTCAGAATGCCTTGGACAAATGGCCATGGCAAAGGATGCACCCAACATCCAAGGTATATGAGAGCATGCAACATTCAGGGTATAAGCAGATGCAAAACATCGGGGGTATATGGTTTAAACAAAAGCTTTCCGCTTCGACTCGCCTCGAAATAAAAATCGAACCAAAAAACCCGAAATAGTCACAAATATCATCCGATATCCGACAATTCAATCATAAAAATAAAATAAGAGCAAATAATTCATCCCCTGAGTACCAATGTGTTCTATGTGCCAGTAGGCACATAGAACACATTGGAACTCAGTGGACGATATGTCAACAAAATACTGTTTACTCGATTCCTTAATGATGCAAGGGATGTAACTCTATCTGTTGTCTTCTGCGGTTATAAAAACAAAATAATTATCACGAATTTGGTCCAAGTGATTGTAGAGCTGAGAAAAGCATCCACAAATTTATTTCCACTGTGTTTGTGTTGTGTTTCAAATGGGACAAAAACGTTATCTCCTCCAACATGTATGGTATATGGAGATTTAATACCTGGATGAATCATTTAAACACCTTGCCTGTGGGTCGGTGTTTAAAAACTGACATCCAGGTATTAAATCTCCATATACCATCCCTGTTGGCAGAGATAACTTATAATATCCCCATGGGAACCCCGGGAAGTGACGCAGTGCCTGTTCACTGCGGTAAACAGGCTCTTGTTTGACTGGTAAAATAGGACCCAGTCACTAATGCTTGGGAGGTGCAAACCCTCTCTAAAATGGGCAACATGGCTTATTAACGTTCACCCCTGGTCTTGAGTTGATACTCATGTTGTGGTCATGATTAGCCATTGTGCAAAAATATGTGACCTTAAACACCAGTAAATAAATAATAAATAATTAAATAAACAAATGACATTCCCTGCAGGAACCCTGGGAAGTGAAGCAGTGCCCATTCACTGAGGTAAACTGGCTCTGTTTTACTGGTAAAATAGGACCCAGTCACCAATGCTTGGGAGGTGCAAACCCTCTCTAAAATGAGCAACATGGCTTATTGACGCTCACTCCTGGTCTTCAGTTGATACTAATGTTGTGGTCATGATTAGCCATTGTGCAAAAATATGTGACCTTAAACACCAATAAATAAATAAATAACATTCTCCGCGGGAACCCTGGGAAGTGAAGCAGTGCCTGTTCACTGCAGTAAACAGGCTCTGTTTTACTGGTGAAATGGGACCCAGTCAACAATGCTTGGGTAGTGCCAACCCTCTCTAAAATGGGCAACATGGGTTATTAATGCTCACCCCTGGTCTTGAGTTGATACTCATGTTGTGGTCATGATTAGCCATTGTGCAAAAATATGTGACCTTAAACACCAATAAATAAATAACATTGTGCAGAAGTATGTGATCTTGACCCTAATAAATAAATAAATAAATAAATAAATAAATAAATAAATAAATAGTCCTCAGTGACGTATATACCCCACCCCCCTCATGTGACCCAACATGTCAAATGCTGATCTCAATAATTATTACATCTTGTGTGTTAATGTGAAAGAACTGTTAAATGCTTATATTGGAAGTACCAAGGCAATATGTTTATAAAGCTTACATATTTGGATGTTCATTGTAAATATTTCCCATGGTTCACAACATTTTGTAACCCCTTAACTAACACAAGAAGAGGAATATGCTTGCCTGTTTCTTTCTCAAATTAGTACCAGGAAGTATTCCTTTTTTTTGTATTCCAAAACACAGTTTTTGACCATTCATTGGAACAAGCTCAATGAGCTTCTTCCAATGAGAGGTATTCATCTATGTTTTTGAAGCAAATATTGAAAAAATAATGAAATTGAATTGATGATTTTTGTGAATAATGTTAACTAAATGTGGCTGTTATGTAATCAGTGGTAAATCAATTAAGGGGGTGTACTCTGTTATCTAAATCTAAATAATCAGTCAAAATTGGTACTAATGATACGGTAAAATCACACAAAATAAATGATGTGATTCTCAGGCAATTCTTTTTTTCAAATCAGCGAGGAAGGAAGGGTTTTATTTTTAATTTTTTTCTTGCACATTATGAGCGTGGATTGAGAAGCTTTCCACTGTCTTTTCACACAACAGAATATACAGAAAGTACATACACTGGAACCCTGTTAATTCAATAGGCATGTTGCCAATTAAAAGTATTCAATTAACAGGAGTATTCAATTAACAGGGATTGTGTCACTTTCCTGTATTCTAGAGGTAAACTTAGCATTTATTCTATTATATCTTAATTGACAGAGCTCCACGAGCTCTGTCAAACAAGATATAATAGATTAAATGCCTGTATTGGATGTACTTAGGCCAAATAGACCTATAATCAAAGGAAAACTGGGGAGAGTCAGGGTAATTTCTTGACAGGTTACAAGATTTTTTATTCAATTAACAGGAGTTTACTCTATAACCTGTATTCAATTAACAGGTCAAATTTGTACTGGAGGTGTGGTAAATGGTTTTGTGTTGGAAAATTATATTCAATTAACAGGGTTATTCAGTTAAGAGATACCCAATTAAGTGGGCTCCACTGTAATTATACATATTAATTCATTCAATTTTTTACCCTCAGGGGTCTAACTCTGACTTTGATCTCTGTTTACTACAATAGAACACGTACCACAACCTGGAGTGTAGGAAAAAAAACCCTTGGGGAAAAAGCCTCCTTAGGAAAAAAGCCCCTTGGTAAAAAACCCCTTGGAAGAAACCCCCTCGAGAAAAGAAAAACCTTGAAAAAAAACCTCTTCATATTGACAACAAAAAATGTTTTCTTTAGTGACTTTAGTTTTGTAAGACATGTTCATTAGTGAAAAATACATTAACATAATATTATCTTATGTTCTATAGTACAAAATATCTGTGAAGTTTTTTCCCAGGGTTTTTTTTTTTCCGTACCCCCACAACCTGCTGTCTGTAACAAACTTGGTAGCTACATTCTAAGTGCTTTGGCAGTCATCTGTAGGTAAGTTTTGGCTGCCTTTCACGCTTGCCAAGAAGCAACTACGAAACCACAGGATGCCTACTGTCTTTAATTTTGCTCATAGATTTTGGTTACTTACATCAATCAAAAAATCATATTGGAAGACATTGGAAGGCACAAAAAAAAAAATTTGCAGTGATGGGGTCAGGCCTGAAAATAAGCCATCTGACATTTGCAAAATGAGGTCCCCCAGAAGGTGAATTTGATGATGTTATCCCATACAGTGGGCCAATTTATCCTATGGGTATCTCTTTCTGTTTAGTTTTGAGACCCTGATTTGGATTGAGGTTCACAGAGGGTAAATGTAGTGATGCTACCCTGCTGTGCAGGGTAGCATCACTAAATTCACCCTCTGGGGACCTCTTTTTGAAGATGACAGTCTGCTTGTTTTCTGGCTTGGATGGGGTTCAATTTCAGTGAGGATCTGAGGAATTGTCTGAGAAGCAAAACATTTTTCTGGTCTAAATTGTTTGAAGTTTAGTGGTTATGTGCAATTAATGATGTTAGTTTGTTATTCTGTGTGCAATTTAGTGGAATTTACTATATTTTCTTTGCATTCATTATCACCCAAAATAATTTCGCGGGATATAGCTGTGGCACACTCTACTCTCTCTTTGGAAATGGAGCTGGTTTTTGCTCTAGTATTTAAGTCTTGCTTGGTCAATTAAAACCAAACTAGACTTGTGGTTTTGGTAAGATTAGAGGTGGAACCCAATTTATTTTGGGGTCGTTCAGGCAAAAGTCAAAGTCACAGTGACCTTGAACTTGAAGATTTTCCAGGCAGTTGGTTTTCGCTCTCTAATTACAAAAGATAATTAACTGATTGAAATCAAACTTGACGTGTCTTTGGTATGATGAGAAAAAGAATCCAGTTTATTTTGGGTTTATTATGCCATTGTTCAAGGTCACAAAGTGACCTTTAACATGAAAATGTTCCTGGTTGCTGCTCTTGAATTGACATTCTACTGGGCCAATAAAAAACAACCTTAGACATGTAGATATGATGATTTTGGGGTCATTATCACTGTCACCTTCAGCTTGAAACTTTTTGTGGTTTCTGCTCTCTAAATATGTTCTGCTGGGCTGATTGAAACCAATCTTGAAATTAGGATTGCGTGTGATGAGAAGAAGAACTATTTATTTTGGGGTCATTTTCGCAAAGGTAAATTTCACAGTGACCTCAGCTTGAAATTAGTTTCTGATCCATAATTTGAGATATTCATGAACTTGCTGTATCAGGGGCTTTGTGTGTGTGTGTGTGTGGGGAGGGGGGGGGGGTGTGATTACCCACCCTTGGAGGCCAGCTCTAGTTTTGTAATTACAGATATATTATCGGTAACTTGTACATTGGGCTTGACCGAGAAAAGAGCTTGGTTTTTAGTATGCAAAGATAACATTTTTTTTTCTCAGCAAGCAACTTTCAATGTTCAAGCATTTGTACACTAGTTAAAGTCAGGCCTGAAAATAAGCAGTCTGACATTTGTAAAATGAGGTCCCAGAGGGTGAATTTGATGATGCTATCCCATACAGTGGGCCAGTGTATCCTCTGGGTACCTCTTTCTGTTTAGTTTTGAGACCCTGATTCATATTGAGGTTCACAGAGGGTGAATTTAGTGATGCTACCCTGCTCTGCAGGGTAGCATCACTAAATTCACCTTCAGGGGACCTCATTTTACAGATGACAGTCTGCTTATTTTCTGGCTTGGTTAAAGTGGGTCTTGATTTAACACAAATGATGAAGAATTCAGAATTATAATATAATCTTACAGCCATGGTCCCTCATGTTTGAGATATATCATTGCTTTCATTCTCCATGGGAACCCTGCAAAGTGGAGCAATGCTTGTTCAAGGTGGTGTACAAGTTCTACTTTCCTGGCACAATTTATTAGCTCACCTGACTGAAAGTCAGGGTGAGCTTTTCTTATCACTCTTCGTCAGTCGTCCGTCGTCTGTTATCCGTCGTCCTGCGTGAAGGTGGTGTTTGAGCCTCTTTCTCCTAAACCACTGGCCACATTTTAATTAAATTTCATGTAAGTAGTGGTTATATAGGGGCATTTTGATTTTTATCCAAAATAGCTTTCGGCTCATGTTGAGCAGAGGTGTGGTGGAAAAATGGCCAAAGTTTTTGAAAATCTTCTTCTAATAAACCACCAGTAGCAGAGACTTGATATGTGGTATACAGAGTCCTTTTGAGGTTTAGAATCAAGTTTGTTCAAGAGAAGTTTGTCGGGCATTATTTGCCTTCGTTGTGGGAGGGGCAAAAATTTTGGCCACGCCTAAAATTTCTATTTTCAGAACCGTAAGGTCGATTTGAACCAAATTTGATATGAGATGATAATGGGTCATAAGTAGTTGAATGATGCAAAAAAAAATGTTCTCATTGCCCCGTGGGAACCTCAGGAGCTAAAAATAGGAAAAACCTTAAAACTGCCATATCTCCAAAACTACACGGCACAGAGAATACTTATTTTGTATAAAGCTTACTTTTATCCAGTAGAATAGAATGGTTAAAAAAAATCCCTATCAGTTTGATCACAAGGTACTTTTTTCAGGACTTTGAAAAAGTGCTGAGTCAGCACTTTTTAACACTGTAGGCAATGGAAAAAAGATTAAAAAATCTTCTTCTCCAGATCCAGCAGGCAGAATCTTTTGATATTTGGTATGCAACATTGTAGGGTGGATCTGATTCAATTTTGTACAAATCGGCCCCCTGGGTTCATATTTGGGCTCAGTATAGGAGCCCGATTTTGAACTTAGTGCATTTCAGGCAAATTTCTTAAAAAATCATCTTCTCCAGATCCACCTGGCAGAATCTTTTGATATTTGGTATGTGACATTGTGGGGTGGATCTGATTGAAGTTTGTTCAAATCGGCTCCCTGGATTCATATTTGGGCTCACTATAGAAGCCCGAATTCGAACTCAGTGCATTTCAGGCAAATTTCTTAAAAAATCTTCTTCTCCAGATCCAGCAGGCAGAATCTTTTGATATTTGGTATGCAACATTGTGGGGTGGATCTGATTCAAGTTTGTTCAAATCGGCCCCCTGGATTCATATTTGGGCTCACTATAGAAGCTCGAATTCGAACATAGTGCATTTCAGGCAAATTTCTGAAAAAATCTTCTCCAGATCCAGCAGGCAGGATATTTGGTATGCAACATTGTGGGGTGGATCTGATTCAAATTTGTTCAAATCGGCCCCTTGGATTTATATTTGGGCTCACTATAGAAGCCCGAATTCGAACATGGTGCATTTCAGGCAAATTTCTTAAAAAATCTTCTTCTCCAGATCCAGCAGGCAGAATCTTTTGATATTTGGTATGCAACATTGTGGGGTGGATCTGATTCAAGTTTGTTCAAATCAGCCCCCCTGGGTTTATATTTGGGTTCAGTATAGAAGCTCGAATTCGAACTTAGTGCATTTCAGGCAAATTTCTTAAAAAATCTTCTTCTCCAGATCCAGCAGGCAGAATCTTTTGATATTTGGTATGCAACATTGTGGAGTGAATCTGATTCAAGTTTGTTCAAATCGGCCCCCTGGATTCATATTTGGGCTCACTATAGAAGCCCGAATTCGAACTTAGTGCATTTCAGGCAAATATCCTAAAAAATCTTCTTCTCCAGATCCAGCAGGCAGAATCTTTTGATATTTGGTATGCAACATTGTGGGGTGGATCTGATTCAAGTTTGTTCAAATCGGCCCCCTGGGTTTATATTTGGGCTCAGTTTCGAAGCTCGAATTCGAACTTAGTGCATTTCAGGCAATTTCTTAAAAAATCTTCTCCAGATCCGGCAGGCAGAATCTTTTGATATTTGGTATGCAACATTGTGGGGTGGATCTGATTCAAGTTTGTTCAAATTGGCCCCCCTGGATTCATATTTGGGCTCACTATAGAAGTCCGAATTCGAACTTAGTGCATTTCAGGCAAATTTCTTAAAAAATCTTCTTCTCCAGATCAAGCAGGCAGAATCTTTTGATATTTGATATGCAAAATTGTGGGGTGGATCTGATTCAAGTTTGTTCAAATCGGCTCCCTAGATTCATATTTGGGCTCACTATAGAAGCTCGAATTCGAACTTAGTGCATTTCAGGCAAATTTCTTTGAAAATCTTCTTCTCAAGATCCAGCAGGCAGAATCTTTTGATATTGGGTATGCACCATGCTTAGGGGGGTGAGATTCAAGTTTGTTCAAGCCAAGTCCCTGGGTTCATATTTGGGCTCACTGGGGAAACCCGAATTATAACTTAGTTCAAAATGAGGAATTTTCTTTAAAAATCGTCTTCAGATCCAGCAGTTGGAATGTTTTGATATTTGATATGCAGCATCCTTAGGGGGTGAGATTCAAGTTTGTTCAAGCCATGTCCCTAGGTCCATATTTGGACTCGCTGTGGGAGCTTGAATTGTAACTTAGTTCAAAATGAGGAATTTTCTTTAAAAATCTTCCCCTTCAGATCCAACAGTCGGAATGTTCTGATATTTGGTGTGCAGCATCCTTAGGAGTGGGGGGGGGGGGGGGGGGGGGGGGGGGGGGGGTGAGATTTAATTATAACTTCTTTCAATATGAGGAATATTCTTTAAAAATCTTCTTTTTTTTTTAGATCCACTGGTCAGAATCTTTGGATATTTGGTTTTAGCTTTTCTTAGGAGGAGCAGATGCAACTTGTTGAAATCAATTCTCTGGGTTGATATTTAGGCTACCATGTCAGGTGAGCACCCTCAGGCCCCTTGGGGCCGCTTGTTTATTTATTTATTGGTGTTTTAAGGTCACATATTTCTGCACAATGTCTAACCATGACCGTGACAGTTTTATGGGTGGAGGAAGCCGGAGTACCCGGAGAAAATCACCGAGCAACGGCGAGCAACTGTCAGCTCCCCAACATACCAACTCCACACAAGCAGGGTTAGCATTGGTTGAAGACAGGTGCACCATCAACGTGCAGTACGCCTTAGTACACAACGTCACCGTGCCCCCACGTGGGCAATGGGGGTGAAGTGTCTTGCCCAAGGACACAACACAGTTGCCGCAGGTGGGATTCGAACAGAGGATCTCTCAGCTTGCAGCCTGCACCTCTACCAACTGAGCCACTGCACCCCTCCTGGCACAATAGTACCTTTAATCAATGCCTGGGTGGAAGTCCTCCAAAATGGGTAACACAGGTATAGAAGATTGGCTGAACTTGACTTTATACCCCCAAACAGCTATTACAGTGAAACCCTGTTAATTGAATAGTCACTTTGCCAATG